>MU551542.1:699899-704899 GCA_024362625.1 Silurus asotus | reverse complement strand
TGGAGAAAAAGGGAGAGACACAGGGAGACAAAAAGGGACATGGAGAGATATGCAGGGACACAGAGACACGAAGAGACACTGGGGGAGACAGAGACACGGAGAAAAAGTAAAAGAAGGGAAGAGAGAAACACAAAGAAAGATAAGGAGAGAAAGGGTAAAAAGAGAGGGGGAGAGAGAGGGAGAGAGAAAGAGCTAGGGAGAGGGGGAGAGAAAGAGAGGGGGAGAGGGAGAGAGAGAGTGAGGGAGAGAGAGAGAGAGAGAGAGAGAGAGAGAGGGAGAGAGGGAGAGAGAGAGAGAGAGAGAGAGAGAGAGAGAGAGAGAGAGAGGAAATGCTTGTGTGATGAGTCGTTGCTGTTGTTCCTGTACACAGTTCTCTTGTATCTGTACTGTGGCTCCTGTTGACCGTGTGGAATGCAGTTTACCCTCAGCAACTCACACACACACACACACACACACACACACACACACACACTCGCGCACATGCACACACATACACACTCACACACACACAGATGGAGTTGGGTGCAGTCAGACAGGAAGTGGCTAAAGGGAATAATTCCGGGACAGTGTGTGTGTGTGTGTGTGTGTGTGTGTGTGTGTGTCTGTGTGTGTGTGTGTGTGTGTGTGTGTTTATGCCGGTCTGTAATCAGACATTTTTAGCTCTACACACAAACACAGATACACAATAGACAGTGGTGTGTGTTAGTTATTGGAGACGCAGAGACGCCACACTGATGGTGTGCTAGTGTCTGTTACATACACAAACACGGCCCACACAACAAACACGCAATACACCAAAAACACCACAACACACACGCAACAAACACACAATGCACCAAACACACTCCACACCAAAATCACGTGACACTCCAAACACATGCAACGCAACACCACAATATCACAATACACCAAACACACACATAACATACCAAACACACACAACGCAACACACACGCAACAAACTCGCAATGCACTAAACACAAACAACAGACCAAACGCAACACACACAAAGCACCAAACACGCAACACACCTAATATCATAACACACAACGAGGAACACGCTATCTGCCCTCTTCCACATACATCACAACAGAGCCGCCTGTGATTGGCTCGTGCTGCAGTGATTGACAGGAGACAGACCGAGTAAGCCCCTCCCACCTATAGAACACGCCTCCTGGCTGCAGTATGCTGCTACCACGAGTTTCCCAGAATAGCAAAATGTTATAGTATGTACATGTAATATTTTTATTCTAACTGACAAACACACGTACCGACGTGAACAGCTATGACTCCAACATACGCCTCCTCAGCAGCGTTCACGTACACGTGTCGACCGGGGGGGCGGGGGGCTGCAGCTCTATAGGGTACATATTACACGCTGTGCGGTTTGGGACGGAGCCGGTAGAGTCACTGGAGCTCATCTCCTCCACTGCCTTTCAGTCACAGCAGGTGTGTTTACACTCACAATACACAAACAGAGCAGGACGACCAGTTCATCATCTTCATCATCTTAATAAAACTCTTATTATCTGTGTATTACACAAACGTGTCCCAATCATGACACCATCCTCATCCTCGTCTTCATCATCATCATCAACAGGTTATTTCCACTAGCTGTTTTTTCCAAAACCTAAACATGTTACCATGCTTGTGTGTGTGTGTGTGTGTGTGTGTGTGTGTGTGTGTGTGTGTGTGTGTGTGTGTGTGTGTGTGTGTGTGTTTAGACCAAAACAATCAAACCCTCCTTAGTAAGAGTCTGCTTTAGTATCTCACACACACACACACACACCATATCACGCTCTCACACAGCCTTCAGGACCTTCCACACTTACTGACCTGCGTAATACACTGCTAATCCACAACTAAATGTGTGTGTGGATTGAAAGGGGAGACAGAGAGTGGGAAAAGGAGGGAGGGGGTAAAGAGCAAGAAACGTCGAGACAGAATACTTGGGCAGAAGTAAACAGAGAACAGGGGCAGAAATAGGCAGAGAGTAAGGAAAGGAGGAGATAGAGGGCAGGAGGGGACAGGGGGCAGGAGGAGACATGGAGCAGGGACAGGAGAAGACAGAGAGCAGGAGGAGACATGGAGCAGGAAGCTACTACAGCTGCTGTTTCCAGGGGAAATGATGAGCGCACGCGTCCCCCCGCAGTTTACAGTTTAAAATGTGCTTCTTTAATGTAACGCTTTGATGTAACGGTAAATGTAACGGACTGTAGCGCGCGCAGGGATTTGACTGGATTAATAGGAGAAAAAACACCGGATTCACACTGAAACCAGTTACTTTCAACAGGTCGCCGCTTTCAACCCTTTCGTGTCCTTTATCTGTGTGTGTGTGTGTGTGTGTGTGTGTGTGTGTGTGTGTGTGTGTGTGTAGGAAACGGGAGTGAATTCAGACGCCTCTCTCCGGTTCGAGTCTCCATTTCAGTTTCAACTTACAAACTCGGTGTAAAAGTTTCACACGACGCTGTAATTTCACCTGAAGAACCACACACACACACACACACACACACACACACACACACACACACACACACACACACACACACACACACTCACACTCACTCATCCTTCCATGAAAGAAGAGCTCGCGCGCGGCTCTCTCCCTTTCGTTTCCTAAACAAGTCAAAAGCAAACAAAAAACACGTAAACAACATCAAAGCGAAATAAAGAGCTCGCGCACTCACCCTGAAATGATCCGGAGAGCAGAGATCCAGTGTGTGTGTGTGTGTGTGTGTGTGTGTGTGAGTGTGTGTGCGCGCGCGCGTGTGAACTGATACAGTACACTAGTCGATCACTCCTTTGTAGGAGCTCGAGCCGATTCCTCTCGCGCTAGACGAGGCAGGCTCCCGGTGACGTCACGGGGCGGGGCGGGGCGGATGGCTCGGGTCCTGGTGGAGGAGCATCAACTGTTGAATGCAGAGTGAGAAGAAGCTTAGCTACTGGATTTTTCACTGTGTGTGTGTGTGTGTGTGTGTGTGTGTGTGTGTGTGTGTGTGTGTGTGTGAAACCCATGCACTATTAAAACAAAAGTATTGACACCCGATTATTCCACCCATATGAGGTTCTTCACCAGAACAAACCTGGAAGCACACATTCTCTGGACTTGAACCGGTTCCATGAGCTGGAAGATATGGAAGATCTCCTGCTTTAGATCTTCAACATTATTGAACATGAAGAAACATGTGAACACTGCCTGCACCCAAGGCCTCCTCAGCTCACCCACATCAGTACCGTACTTCAGTAAGCGCATGGAGATAAATAACATCTTCTCAATTCACCACCGAATCGAGTGGAACATCTGCCCAGAAGAGTGGCTGCTTTTATAACAGGGACTAAACGTGGAACGAGACGTTCATCTGATGAGATTATATCAGAGAAAACCATGTGAGAGATGGAGAAAGAGAATAATAGTGAGAATAAAGTGAGAATATAGTAATGAGATAATGAGAGAAATTGAAAAAGATCAACAGATAAAGGGAGAGAGAGAGAGAATAATGGAAGAAATAGAGACAGATACTAATAATAGAGTGGAGAGAGAGAGAGAGAGAGAGAGAGAGAGAGAGAGAGAGAGAGAGAGAATAATGAGAGAAATGGAGAAAGATAGACAGATAAAGGGAGAGTGATGGGGGGAGAGAACACTTCAGATTCAAAGCATTTATTTCACATGGAGAATTGACGTGTTGCCAGATTGTTACTTTCCCCTCTCACAGTGATGTCTCTGTCCTCTCGTTAGATTTATCATTGCACACTGATACGGACGTGTCTCATGTTCATCTCTTCTACATATTTCTGTTTCCATTTCATTTCATTATATATTTATATTTTATCACTTATATTACAAGGAGAAAATCCAGACCTGGCAACCTAAATTTCTTTTCATAAAGCTGTAAAAAAAAAAGCTGTGAAAGAGATTCAGTTCACATTCAGTCTCAGTGTCATTCAGACACACACACACACACACACACACACACACACCGATCCCCCTCTCGGCCTCCCACTCGTTCAGACCGGTCTCGAGGATGTAAACGGGAGGTGACGTGACCTCTGATAAGGAACTGTTTCCCCCCGATTTCATCACGCGAGAAAATATTTGAAGTTAATGAATAACACGTTTCACAAGGAAAGAAAGCCGGGTTCTTCTCAGCATCACAGATTCTCATGAACAAGAAAAACAGAATATGAAACAGGAAGCAGTGTGAGAGTGTGTGAGGAGTTAGCATGCTAAAACCTAAGCGCACTGTGTGGATGATGATCTAATGGCTAAAGTTGAAGAACTCAGAACTTGGGGAACTCAAATAACACAGAGAACTGAGAAACATGGATAAGAAAGATAATCAGGATAAACACGGAGAACATGGAGATTATGGAGGACTCGGAGAACTCCGAAAATACAATAAACAAGAACACAGAGAACTCTGAGGAGATGGAACACTTGTAGAATTCAGAAAACAAGGAATGAGCGCACATAGAACTGGGAGATCTCAGAAACATGGAGAACATGGAGAACTCTGAAAAAACAAAGACCGAGAGAATAGAGAACTTGAAGTGCATGGAGAACTTGGAGAATTTAAAACAAAAAGAGCAAAAGCACAGAAAGCTTGGAGAAGGTGGAGATCTTGGAGAACTTGGATTCTATAAATAATTGGATTAAAACATCTGTGTGTGTTGGGTTTCTTTCTTTTGTTCGTATAAATGACATCTGTGTTATAATATTGATAATATGGATAGTGAACAATAAATATTCTGAATAGTAGGATGTGAGATGATTGAGACCTGAGATCTTTGAGACCCTTTACAACGTTATGAACATCTACAATCCTCATCTGCGTGACGCTGAAATGGGGCGCCAAAACTTTTGACAGCGGAAAACCAGACCTGTGATTTCTCTCCGACTCACACACCTACTGCTGCTCCAAATCAGCAGGAACATGAACTCCATGATGCCATACTACTGGCATGCTCTGTGTGTGTGTGTGTGTGTGTGTGTGTGTGTGTGT
>MU551542.1:659714-682214 GCA_024362625.1 Silurus asotus | reverse complement strand
AAGCTGAAGAAGACATTCAGCCATTTGAGTTTTAGAGTTGTAGAATCATGGGAATATTTGGTTACCCAGAAAAACAGAATTCAGGGAATCTACAGCTTATACAGTAGGACTCTGAATGGATCCCGAGAACATAGAATTCAAGAAATGTTGAGCCCTAAGAAATAAAAGATCAGAATTTTTGGAGCATAGGGCTATTGGAAAAGTGAGGACCCAACATGGGAATCTGAAATTGTGGGGACATTTGATGAGAAAGATAAAACCTTGGGAACACGGGGCCTGAGTGTGTGTTGTTGCTAAGAATACAGCACCTGGGAATGGAAACTTGTAAAACCTTATAGAGCTTCAAGAACATTAGAGCCACTATGAAGTTCATGGAGTCTCAAGAACTTAGAAACCTGAGGATATACAGAAGACAAACAATTCTGTAAACAGAACCTGGGAAAAATGAATATAGGATCCTGAATGTAGGATCAGAATATCAGGAACTTGAGGAACATCTAGCCCCCCAAAACACAGAAAACCAGAAACAAAAACAAGTTCAAGAATACTTTTTGGTTGTATGCAAGCGTGCAGTTGAGGTACAGGTTCCTTCCAAGGTTCTCAGCAGGAAAATGACATGGCTGATGGGAACGTTCGAGCCGTAATGTTATATCAGAAGCGGATTACATTTCCTCTGTAATCTCCCACACTCTGAATATAAATATGAAGGAGAGATGATGGTGAGATGAACGTTCTCTCTAAACCTTTAAATAGTCAATAAACACTCGCTGCTGCACTAAAAGTCGAGATTAAAAAGCGCCTCCGGATCTGGTGTCTGTTTTTTTTTCTTTTTCAGAGCTTCACACTTGAAACCAGAGTGCAGGCTAGAAGTCGGGTGCAGAACGACACACACACACACACACACACACACACACACACAGCTAAAGTGCTAATGAAACACCATGTCTAATGACACTGAATGGATTTACAGCTACACCGGCTTTCCTGCTTATTAGGTGGAGCTGAAGAGTCGATGAAGATTGAACATTTTATTAGCGACATAAAAATATATTATGTACTCAGGACTGCTGAATTAATGGATGAGTGATGGAGGGATAATGGAGTGAAATTACAGAAGATGAACAGATTAATAGATGATGGAAATGATAAGTTGATTATGGATCTCTTTTACAGGATGGAGTGATTGAAAACATTGACTGACATGTGAATAAAACTAGATGACGAATGGATAGATCGATTATCATAGAGAGAAACTGCTAGATTGATGGATGGATGGATGAATGAATAAAGGAAAAAACAAACAGATTGATTGATAAGTGAATAGATGGATGGATGAATAGAAAAAGGTGAGAAGATGAATAGAGAAAATACATTTACTTTGTAAATGTAAAAATATGGTAAGGTTATTAAACGATAGAGAGATAGATAGATAGATAGATAGATAGATAGATAGATAGATAGATAGATAGATAGATAGATAGATAGATAGATAAAGACAGGATGAACGAGTAGATGGATAAACAGAGATGAATGGAATGTAATTAATTTCAGGTTGGATAAAACCGAGGGGTGCCAATACTTGTGCACTGTGAGCAGTGATGGAGTTCTGCTCTGCGCTGTCGTTTTTTATGCTGTTGGTTTTTGTCCTTTCAGAAAAACCAGACGCTTTAATGTTTCGTGAAATTTGTATATGTGATTTCATTACCCATGAGGCTTTTCTACAGGCGAAAGCCGCCATTTTGGATTTTCTGCGTCATCCATCAACATCGTCTCAGATTAATGACCTCACTGTTCTCGCGTCCCGTCCTGATTACCTCAGAGTCCTGCACCACAATACGCTTATTACACTGAGCCCAAATCAATCCCATCATGCCTCAGTAATGACCCAATCAGAAAGGAGAGAGAGAGAGAGAGAGAGAGAGAGAGAGAGAGAGAGAGAGAGGAAAAGAGAGATAGAGAGAGATAGAGAGAGAAAGAGAGAGAAAGAGAGAGAGAGAGAGAGAGAAGAAACCCATGTCTCCTGAGAGAGAGAGAGAGAGAGAGAGAGAGCAGATCCTCTGCAGCTCGCTCGATATAAAACACGCTTATTAAATAAACCAGGACAAAAAAGCACAACGTGATTTATCTACATCAGGGTTTCCTTAATGCACACAAACACACACACACACACACACACACACACACACACACACACACAGTTAATGGAAGAAATACATGATGTAGTTGTGATGAGGAATGGAGAACATTTGGATGACTACTGAGGCCAATTTGTGGGGAAGTGGGACTATGCTTCACACACACACACACACACACACACACACACACACACACACACACACACACACACAGAGAAATAAAGTAAATGTATTAGTGACTGGACAGAGCAAAGATTAATGGATGGACAGACAGACAGATAGAGGAAGGAAGGATAGATAGATGGATACACAAATGAATGGATCAATGATAAGACAGATAGATGGATGGCTAACTGAATGGATGGATGGATGGATGGATGGATGGATGATTGACTGGAGGATTAAATGACATGCATGAATAGATTGGAGGGTTCTGGATATAAAAATGTAAAAAATTAGAAAAATCGATTGTTTGGAGGAATGGGTGGGTGGATGAGTGGAGAGATGAGTGGAGGGTTTATAGATGGAGGGATGAGTGGAGAAGTAAATGTCCTAAACATATCCATTTTATCTCACCATCATTTATTTCCACTGAACATCTAAAGAAATACAGCAGAGAGCTGTGTGTGTGTGTGTGTGTGTGTGTGTATGTGTGTGTGTTCAATAGACTCTATTGTGTTTGTGTTGGTATTAAACAGAACTCTACATCCCGAGTTAATTAATCAGATTATCAGAAGCCACTGCATTTGCTATTCCATGGCAGGATTCAAGGACACACACTCTCACACTCTCACACACACACACACACATAATCCCTGATTCATATTCACTCAAGTAAAACTTTTATTTTCTTATGATTATTATTTAATAATTCATAATTTGTCTTTGATATTTATGATTTCATTATTCATTGCTATTTGTTTGTGCGTTTTTGTTTATATTCCTATTTCATTACTCCGCCATCTCCAGGTGCTGAACAGTTTCCTGTCCTTTAGCAGAGAAACACTTCAGCCACTGGAAGCGGAAAAAGTTGACACCCGCAGGAGACCTTTCTTGCATGCTTTGCGTATCGTCTTTAACGTGCAGTGAAAATAAGTTTGGGGTGTTTTCACGTCACTGTGACGTGTGTATATCGAGGTCACTCCGCTCCCGCTGTCGCTCTCGCCGTCCCCTCGAGGACACTCTCTCCTCGGCGTATCAATTAATGAGATCACGTATTCATAATTAAAGCGCATCGATCGATCCGCAGACGGCCCGTAAACGCGGCGAGGCGTGTCACCTTCCCTGCGCCAGACGGCTCGGCTCGTAATCCCACCTCCGACTCGAATTCTAAAGTGGAAAACGTGACTGAGCAAAGCGTGCGGCGTGAATAAGAAACGCGGAACTGCAGGACCGAGGCTTTATTTACTGCTTCACTATCGGAGAAAATCGATAGCGGCTTCATTCCGATTAATTCAGACACAGTCAGGGTTCGAACGCTGCAGAGGGAAAACATGACGTCTGAGTCTAATTAATGTTCTGTGTATTTCCATTTGCGGCTTTTGGCAGACACCCTTATTCAGAGTGAGCGGCTGAGGGTTAAGGGCCTTGCTCAAGGGCCCAGCAGTGGCAGCTCGGTCATGCTAAGATTTGAACTTGTAAATCTTCTGATCCAATGAGGGATCTCCTCCATCCTGTCTGTATTATAACGTGTATAAAAGCATGAGGACAGACAGGAATTATTTCTAAGTCTGGCCAAAGGACCCCGGAACAGAATTGAATATAAAATACAAAAACACGAGGGTGGAAAAACAATGCATCAAAAGACGACTGCTTGTGGAGTCCGGGGTTTAATTAATGTTTTCTGATTAAGATTTGTGTATGAAAGGATAGAATAGACTTTGCCACATATACATTACAGTGAAATATTTTTTTTACATATCCCAGCCTGAAGTTGGGGTCCGAGCGCAGGGTCAGCTATGATACAGCACCCCTGGATCACACTCTGTTAAGGGGATGTGTAAGTGCCCAAGTGTGGCAGCTTGGCTTACCAGGGCTTGAACTACTAACCTTCTAATCAGTAACCCAGAACCTTAACCACCAAGCTGCCACTCCCCCAAGCATGAAGACAGAGGGGGATTATGGGTACATTTGTCTAAAGGACCCTGGAATGCCACCAAATAAAAAAGAGAAACCTGAATGTAAAGGACTGATGATGAACTGTGGAAAAATGAATGGAGAGGTTTAAAATCCTTAACATACAAGGAGGTGGAAAATGTAGTCCATGGCCACAGTCCTGACACCCCTAAGGAGTCCTCAAGAGGTCAGAAAAGAGACGTTGGAAACTCCTTCACTAAACGTCAATGAACCCCATTAGGAGTATCACTGGAACTGTGAATGATCCATTATCATAGAAACCATGAGACGTTGATTACATTGACATTAATGGCATTTAGCAGATGTCCTTATGTATACAATTGCTTTATTTCACTGCAGAGGGACAACATGGCGTCTGAGTTCGGGGTATAATTCACGTTCTGTCTGATTTGTTTTAGCGTCTCTTTGGCCATCATGACAACAAATTTAGCATATTTCTCTCCTGGTCCCGTAACTTCTTTTTCTTTTTCCTTTCCCTCTCTCTCAATCCCTTTACACATTTTCTTCAGCTGTAATTTCCCAGAAGGCATTGGTTGAAGGTCAGCCCTCAGTCACTCTGTCTGATAGCTCATCCCGTCTGAAAGAGTCACGTCGTAATTTAATTTACAACTAAACAGAAAAAGAAAAGAGTCTCGGCCTCCTCGGCCTCCTCAAGGTTTCCTCCGTGTCTCCTCCAGGTCTCCTCGGTCTCCTCCAGCTTCGTTGTAGGTCGGAACTTCATTATGCATGTGCTCTAATCTGCCTCTATTAATATGTGACCTTCCGTTTGACCCCTTGGTGTGATTCAGGAGAAGGAAAGTAAGAAAGAAGGGCCTCCCATCAGGGGAATAACGTTATTGTCACTCAGTGTTAGGAATTTAATTCCAGATAACTTCAGCCTACTTTTTTCCTCAGCAGTGTAAATTGAGGAATGGAAAGTGAGTAGCTGCAGGGCGAATACCTGCAGATTGGAAGCGAACCCCAGGGACCACGGCTGCTTTAGCAAATGTCACAGAGCGGCTGCTCGCCTCGGACTCGCTGCTCAGCCCCGACTCTCACCTCCGTCTCCCCTCAGCCTGAGATCTCACACGGTAAAATGTTAAAAATGGAGTCAATAAAAGTCAGTCCAAGGGTGAAGTCAGGGTTTTAACAGGGAAGTAATCGAGGCTGAGCTTTTCCTCCTTCATACATTTCATACCTCACATTTTACTGTTAGGCTTTTACTTTCAATCACAGCACTGCTGCAGAGCCGAGGTAGTGCCCTTCATCAATTGCCCTTCAACCAGCCCCCTCTCAACATAGTGTCCTTCAACAAGCACTCCTTAATGTAGTACCCTCCAACAAATGCCCTTCAACCAGCACCCCTTTAAAATAGCTCCCTTCAACAAGAGCCCTTGATCCACACCCCTTAACATCGTGCCCTTTAACTAGCACCCCTTACAGTAACATAGTGCCCTTCAATAAGTGCCCTTTAAACAACACACCCTTAATGTTATTGACCTTCAACAAAACCCCATACACCAATTACCCTTCATTAAGTGGTCTGTATCGAGGACACTTTTAAACCATCATGCATTAAGTGCCTTCTACAACTGCCCCTTTATCAAGTGCCCTCGTCACAAGTCACCAACAGCCCTCCAAAAAGAGCCCTCTGATAAGTGCTTTGCAACAAGTGCTCCTCAGTTTACTGCCCTTTGACAAGGGCTGTAGACTAAGTGCCAGTCAGCAATATAGAATATATCTAATATGAAGGACGATAAGATAAAATAAAATGATAGACCTTTATTTATCTAACAGCAGGTTTCAATAAACAGTAATAACAGTGTCATGATGGGAGGTGGGAGCTCAGTTGTTCAGGGCGTTGGACTTCGGATCGGAAGGTGTTCAAATCCCACCACCACCATGCTTCCACTGCTGGGTCCTTGAGAAAGGCCCTTAACTCTCCCCGCTCTGTCTGGATAAGGGTCAGTCTGCCACATGCCATTAATGTAAATGTAAATAATGGTGACTGGTTCAATGAGAGCCGTACATACGTTCATACAGGGGGTGAGAGTCGTTCTCCTGCAATGGTGATAGCTTATCTTCACTTGTCCAGTCTCCTCCTGTCTGCAGTAGAGATTCTGCCGCATGAGCAGACTACTCCATAGAAGATATCTGAAGACACCAGAGTCAAAAGGGTTTTCAGTAGTGCTCCCTGTACTCCAAAAGACCATACTCTCCTCGGCAGAAAGAGTCTGCTCTGTCCTTTCTTATAAATTGCTTCTGTGTTATCAGTCCAGTCCAGTCCAGTCCACTGAACTCTCAGGTATTTAAAAGATTCCACTCTCTCAATGTTCTTTCCCGAGAATGTTCACTGGCGATAGTGAACTTCGTCTGTGCCTGTGGAAATCCACCACTAGTTCTTTGGTCTTTCTCGCGTTTATCTGGAGGCAGCTCCATTTGCACCAGTCCACAAAGTCCTGGATCAGTCCTCTGTCCTCCCTGTCACACGGTCTCTAACCGCTCTCCATCGTTCTGTCCACACCCAGTAGCTAAAATCTGTATAGAGCCACAGTCTTGTTAGCGTGGTTAGCTCAATAAACAGCATGATGCCACACTCCCGGAATTCCCTCTGATGCCGGGTCTTGTTGAGTAAAGAGAAGTGAGCAGTGCAGTGAGCAGAGATCTCAGACTCGACTGTGAACAAAAGAGTTAAAAAGCAGAACAAACTTGGCGACTTTGATGTCCATAATGCAGCTCAAATTCACACACACTTAGACTAAAACAGGAGCTGCTGCAGCAGGCGGCCACTCAGGCGGCACCAGTATTTTAATTAACTTACAATAAATAAATGTAGTTTACGGTATGGAACAAAAACCACACCCAGAAACCAAGACGATAAAAAATAAGAATCAACAACCAATCAGGGAAGAGGATCTATCATGAGAAATGTCTCCAAAATATTCCCCTATTTATACCTCTCACTTCAATCAAAGAGAGAGAGAGAGAGAGAGAGAGAGAGAGAGAGAGAGAGAGTTCTTTCCCTATTTCATTTTCAATAGTATTTTTTTTACTTTCTTTTCTTTCTCTTTCAAAGTTTTTTCTTTCATTGTTTCTTTAATTTATTATTTTTTCTTTCTTTCTTTCTTTCTTTCTTTCTTTCTTTCTTTCTTTCTTTCTTTCTTTACTTCCTTTCTTCATTCTTTTTTCCTTTCTTTCTTTCCCCCTTCTATCATTCGTTATTTTATTCCCTCCCTCCCTGTGGCAGCTGATGTGGGTGTGATGGTGAACAGAATCGTGTAAGTGAACGAGTCAGTGCACGTTGAGGTTTTATACACGTGCTAATAAGCATCAACGTGGATCAGGTGCAGAGATCATGTGACATGCTGCAGTGGCTGATGGGAAACGTAGTCAATGGTCTTGTACTGCAAAATCCAGCGAAAATCCTTTCTTTCTTTCTTTCTTTCTTTCTTTCTTTCTTTCTTTCTTTTGTTCTCTCTTTCAGCTGTGAATCATTTCCATTTAATGCTATTCATTACATCATTGTTTCTATAACAATAGATCTTTTAAAAGGCTTTTGCCTGTAGCACCTCAGGAAGGAGTCTCCAGTGTCAGGGGTAAAGATGGAGGAATGATATTCTTGGTTAATTAACTGGACGTGAGAGAATAAAGAGATGATGAGGATGGGGTCAGTGTTTAGAGCTGCTCAAATGGAAGTGACAGTAAAAATGTGTTTCACTGCACGTAACTATAAATGGATAAAAAGTCTGTTGTTCTTTATGAAAAGTTGCCACATCAGGAAACTGCAGAGGTCCGAGGATTAAAAGTTTCTCTGTGCACAAACTTCCTAACCTGTATAGGTGTGTGTGTGTGTGTGTGTGTGTGTGTGTTTATGCGTGTGTGTGATAGCAGAGTCATTAAAATTGTAAATGAGTGTAGAACACAATGACCCAGGTACACGACAGGGTCACTAATCAAAATGTCATTAGCAGAGTCCTGAAAATCTCTCTCTCTCTCTCTCTCTCTCTCTCTCTCTCTTTCCATTTCTCTCCCTCTCGTATCAGCCTAATGAGGCATCTCTGATTATGCTGTTGAAAAAGCACCACTGCACACCGTCATTTGCACAACACACTAAGCTGTTGTGCTCTCTCTCACACACACACACACACACACACACACACACACTTGGTCAGGGTCGGAGTGTATCGAGCAGTACACACTCATTATGGAGTTTATGGGTTTGTCCGTGTTTAATCGCCGACTTTGCAAACTGTATACTGGAGCATTAATTACTAATTTAACTTCACTGCTGTATTCACTTTATACACACACACACACACACACACACACACACACACACACACACACACACATCAAACACACACATACACACAAACCAGACACCCACCCTCATACACAAACATTTACCCACACCCCACACAAATACCAAACACAAACAAAGATCCCCATACATCCACACACAAAAAAACCTTGAACACAAACGCACACCAAACAAATACCCCACTTACCCAAGACCACACCCAGAACACACACCAAACACATACCCCACTTACCCAAGAACACACCCAGAACACACACCAAACACATACCTCACTTACACAAGACCACACCCAGAACACACACCAAACACATACCCCACTTACCCAAGACCACACCCAGAACACACATTAAACACACACCACAATGATGCATGGACATTTCCCCAAAACACACCAAACACACACCCCACTTACCCCAATACACACCCCAAACACACAACCCACTATTTTTGTAGTAACAACTTGTTTAGGTTGTTCAGCCAATCAGGTTGTAGAACATACTCTGGTTTCCAATAAGCACTTCAAAAAGTCGGAACTGAGAGATCTTCTGTTTCTGTTCTGTGTCAGTGTGTTTGATAAAACAACCTCTCTCTCTCTCTCTCTCTCTCTCTCCCTCTCACACACACACACACACACACACACACACACACACACACACACACACACACACACATATACACACACACGCATATACACACATATACACACAGCATGTTGAGCTCTCTGATGTGACCCTTCACTCACTGATGCTCTTTGAAGTTGTGAGGAAAATCCTGCCCCACATATCAGACACACATTACCATTTCAAAGCATCTCTAACTGTCTGGTACACACACACACACACACGCACACACACACACACACACACACTAAACACACAACACACAAACTACACATGCACACCATACAAATACACACACTATACTGTACACTCTGAACACACACATACCATATATATACACTCACCCCTTACTTTATCCCAACTCTAACTCCACCCCTTACTTTAACCCCACCCTTTACTTTAACCCCACCCCTTTCTTTACCAGTAAGTCTAACCCCACCCCTTACTTTACCCCTAACTCTAACTCCTCCCTTTATTTTAATGGTGGGGTATCCCGGAGTAAAAAAAAAGGTGTACATCTGACAACCACAAAGTAACCCTAACCCAGTTTTTACACCATTCCATAACCCTACACCTAACCCTACAACTAACACTACACCTAACCCTACAACTAACCCTACACCTAACCCTACAACTAACCCAACACCTAACCCTACAACTAACCCTAACCCTACAACTAACCCTACACCTAACCCTACAACTAACCCTAACCCTACAACTAACCCTACACCTAACCCTACAACTAGCCCTACACCTAACCCTACAACTAACCCTACACCTAACCCTACACCTAACCCTACAACTAACCCTAACCCTACAACTAACACTACACCTAACCCTACAACTAACCCTACACCTAACCCTACAACTAACCCTACACCTAACCCTACACTTAACCCTACAACTAACCCTACACCTAACCCTACAACTAACCCTACACCTAACCCTACACCTAACCCTACAACTAACCCTAACCCTACAACTAACCCTACACCTAACCCTACAACTAACCCTAACCCTACACCTAACCCTACCATAACCCTACAACTAACCCTACACCTAACCCTACAACTAACCCTACACCTAACCCTACAACTAACCCTACACCTAACCCTACAACTAACCCTACACCTAACCCTACAACTAACCCTACACCTAACCCTACAACTAACCCTACACCTAACCCTACAACTAACCCTACACCTAACCCTACAACTAACCCTACACCTAACCCTACAACTAACCCTACACCTAACCCTACAACTAACCCTACACCTAACCCTACAACTAACCCTACACCTAACCCTACAACTAACCCTACACCTAACCCTACAACTAACCCTACACCTAACCCTACAACTAACCCTACACCTAACCCTACAACTAACCCTACACCTAACCCTACAACTAACCCTACACCTAACCCTACAACTAACCCTACACCTAACCCTACAACTAACCCTACACCTAACCCTACAACTAACCCTACACCTAACCCTACAACTAACCCTACACCTAACCCTACAACTAACCCTACACCTAACCCTACAACTAACCCTACACCTAACCCTACAACTAACCCTACACCTAACCCTACAACTAACCCTACACCTAACCCTACAACTAACCCTACACCTAACCCTACAACTAACCCTACACCTAACCCTACAACTAACCCTACACCTAACCCTACAACTAACCCTACACCTAACCCTACAACTAACCCTACACCTAACCCTACAACTAACCCTACACCTAACCCTACAACTAACCCTACACCTAACCCTACAACTAACCCTACACCTAACCCTACAACTAACCCTACACCTAACCCTACAACTAACCCTACACCTAACCCTACAACTAACCCTACACCTAACCCTACAACTAACCCTACACCTAACCCTACAACTAACCCTACACCTAACCCTACAACTAACCCTACACCTAACCCTACACCTAACCCTACAACTAACCCTAACCCTACAACCCCTACACCTAACCCAACACCTAAACCTACACCTAAACCTACACCTAACCCTAACCCTACACCTAACCCTACACCTAACCCTACAACTAACCCTAACCCTACACCTAACCCTACAACTAACCCTACACCTAACCCTACAACTAACCCTAACCCTACACCTAACCCTACCATAACCCTACACCTAACCCTACACCTAACCCTACCATAACCCTACAACTAACCCTACACCTAACCCTACCATGACCCTACAACTAACCCTAACCCTACACCTAACCCTACCATAACCCTACAACTAACCCTACAACTAACCCTAACCCTACACCTACACCTAACCCTACCATAACCCTACAACTAACCCTACACCTAACCCTACTATGACCCTACAACTAACCCTAACCCTACACCTAACCCTACCATAATCCTACACCTAACCCTACAACTAACCCTAACCCTACACCTACACCTAACCCTACCACAACCCTACAACTAACCCTACACCTAACCCTACCATAACCCTACAACTAACCCTAACCCTACACCCTAAAGCCCTCACCCCCTAAACCCTTAAAGCCCTCACCCCTTAAACCGCTTACTCCTTCACCCCCTAAACCCCTAAAGCCCTCACCCCATAAATCCCTAAAGCCCTCACCCCCTAAACCCTTAAAGCCCTCACCCCTTAAACCCCTTACTCCGTCACCCCCTAAACCCCTAAAGCCCTCACCCCCTAAACCCCTAAAGCCCTCACCCCTTAAATGCCTAACTCCTTCACCCCCTAAACCCCTAAAGCCGTCACCCCATAAACCCTTAAAGCCCTCACCCTTAAACCCTTAAAGCCCTCACCCCTTAAACCCCTAACTCCTTTACCCCCTAAACCCTTAAAGCCCTCACCCCTTAAACCACTAAACCCCTCACCCCTTAAACCCTTAATGACCTCACCCCTTAAACCACTAAAGCCCTCACCCCTTAAACCACTAAAGCCCTCACCCCTTAAACCCCTAAAGCCCTCACCCCTTAAACCACTAAAGCCCTCACCCCTTAAACCCTTAAAGCCCTCACCCCTTAAACCACTAAAGCCCTCACCCCTTAATCCTCTAGTCCACTTAAACCTAAACTGTGTCTCTTCACTGCACCGTGTCTCATGTTTTTGGATAAAAACTCCTGCTGAATGAGTAAATATAAACTTTAGAGGTTATTGCTGAGGGACACACACACACAGTGGCCTCCAGGCTGTACCCTGGCATTGTGTGTGTGTGTGTGTGTGTGTGTGTGTGTGTGTGTGTGTGTGTGTGTGTGTGTGTGTGTGTGTGCGTGTGTACGATGGATTAGTTGACTTCTAGCTTATCCATCTCTCGTCCCTCTGGATGCTGAACTTAGCCTTCACGCTCCGACTCACTGCAGACGAATAGATCAGAATCAGAGAGTGAAAGAGTGTGAGAAAGAGAGAGGGAGAGAGAGAGAAAGAGAGAGGGAGGGAGGGAGGGAGGGAAGGTGGGGAGGGAAAGAAGACTAGAGGGAAGAATAAAACAGAAAGTGAAAATATTCTGGATTTGATTCAAAAATTCTTTAGATCAGAATCAGAGAGTGAAAGAGTGTGAGAAAGAGAGAGGGAGAGAGAGAGAAAGAGAGAGGGAGGGAGGGAGGGAGGGAAGGTGGGGAGGGAAAGAAGACTAGAGGGAAGAATAAAACAGAAAGTGAAAATATTCTGGATTTGATTAAAAAATTCTTTAGTTGATCCTTTTATATATTTTTTGCTGTACATTTTTTAGTCAGGATGCTGGTTTCAAAAGTTTTGGCAACATAAATGAAGTCAAAGACAACATTAATAATATTTTCTACTCAAACATGTTTCCAAGTTTTGGCACCCTTTAAAGCAGGGGTCCCCAAACGTTTTTCTGTGAAGGCCTCAATATTATTGTGGAGATTTTATTATGATTTTACCATTTAAATTTGGAGACCCACCTTTAAACGCTGATATTAACTGGTTCCACTTTGGGTGACCTATACTTTTATTTTACAGTGTGTTTGGTAGACCTCATGATGTTCATGATTTATGTTACTCTAGAAACAACACACCTGCTTTCTTCCAGTATGTGGATCATCACCAGGAGAAATAAGACTATTGAATTACTGTATGCTAAATGTAAAGGACACACACCACTTCCTGCACTTTATTCTACCACTTTATTCTACCCACAACCACAAGTTCATTTAGGAAATGGTCTCCTGAGGCAGAGCAGAGGCTCTGAGAGACTGCTTTGTAAATACTGATTGGGATGTACTGCAGAAGTCACACAGTGGAAACATTGAGGAGGTTGGAAATTAGAGAACATCTACAGCTGATCTTTAACCTGAGCCTGGAACAGCAGAGGGTCCCTTAGCTGGGAGTGGCCAACCACTGCATATCATCAGCTCCAGGCAGAGGAGCAACCTAAGTGGCAGCCTACTGTCACTGCCCTGCTCTACTGACAGGCTGAGGAGGTCCTTCCTCCCGCATCCATCCATCCATTCATCCATCCATGCATGTATCTATCTATAGTTTTGCATCTTGACCATGAGGGACTGTGTCTGAAACATTTCACCTACTTCCACATGTTCTTCGTCCAGTTTTGATGCTCACTTGTCCATCAATGGTGTTGCTGTTGATCTTGGTGCTGGTCTCAATGGTTTGTGGCACATCATCTGTCCAGAACTCTGCAATTCAGATCATCTTCTCCAATCAAGTCCTTTTCTATTTGAAATCACAAAACCAGTCAAAACAAAATAAAGCAAAGTTACAAAAACATTGATAAAATACAATTTATTTAATAAAATATATACACAATATAACATACACCTTTTTACACAGCATGTTTGGCAAACCCTAACCCTCATCCAGAGCCGGACGCCTATGAAGAGGTGGGATTCGTTGGGCAGCAGGTGAACAGTCGGTTGAAGAAGTTCCAGAAGCACTAATGAAGTACTGATTTGACCCTCATTTCTGCTGATACTGTTCTGAATGTTCAGTGTGTGTGTGTGTGTGTGTGTGTAGTGTACGGCTAGTCACATATTAAACAGCTAGCAAACACAGTGCACTGATTTCCACAGAAACACTTTGTTGTTGTGAAATGATCTGAAATGAGAAAAGGTTAAATATCATTCAAAAACACCACATGGCCTCTCTGGAGAAAAGCAGGACGTACACACACCCAGTGTGTTTAGCAGACACGCTTAATCAGAGCGACTGACAATCACACCATTTTACACCGGCGCGGCCGAGACTCGAACTCACGACCTTCCCATCATAAGTCCAACATCTTAACCACTGAGCTACTACATCCCACACACACCAGCTCACTGCATTACCTTTTACTTACTGAACAGCGTGATGCAGTGTAGAAGTGTGTAAAATAAATGTACAGTATATTACTGATAAAATGTTTCAAAGTGTTCAATGTTTTGTCCACACTTCAGTGAGCTGAACACTGAAGCAGTGAAGTTAATGAGATAATGAAGTGACTAATTAAATGAGGATTTGCGTTAGTGATAAACGCCTGTGAAGAAGCAGAGTCACTGAAGGAACGGGAAACAAGAGCAGAGAAACACAACTTCTAGTCAAAGCCAAAGATGAAATCAACTGAAAACACATTTAATCTCTAATGATCTCAGCAGAGGATGATTAAACATCTCCAACAAAAACCAGATCAGCTCTAAACATCACAAAAATATCTTCCGAAAAGTCTCCACAAACCAAACACCACCAAAATGAAAGCAAATAAAGGATATAGTAACGTTAACTGCATAATTTAGTCATGCTGCAATGCACGCTGGGAGTTTTGTACTATACCAGCACCCAGCATGCATTGCGGCATGAAAGTTTGTTAGCTTATAGTCACCATTGCTGTGTTTCATCTGCTGATTCTTGGTGTTTAAAAGTCTTTAAAGTTTACTATTACATACAAAATGATTTTTTTTCACAGTGAAATGATGGAGTTCACACAATTTCAGCTCAATTGTAGTTTTAGATGCAGTTCTCATGTTCTGCAGCCCCTACAGTAAGACCCCTAACATGCTCCTTATATCATTGTTGTATGGGCAGCACCACTTCAGCACCACACATGTTGTGGACAGCGCATGAGCAGACAGGACTGCAAAATTTTACAGTGTTGGTCTCGTCTGAAGCTCCTCACCCTCCGTGAGAAGTAGGAGAGTAGAAAAGGCACAGCAGATGCAGTAACATGAACATGAAGGCTGACTGACAAGTGATGGATGACTTTGTATCCAGTTTAGTGGGGGTAAATGCTAATCTCTGCATATGAGATGAAACCCAGAGCACTCATTTTGACATCTCCATCATGACACCTTATTACCAACTAGTTAATGATCGTGTATTTTTTCTGTCTTTGTTGGTGTTACAGGAAACCTTTACACTGCAGTGACACTGTGTGTGTGTGTGTGTGTGTGTGTGTGTGTGTGTGTGTGTGTGAGTGATAATGGACAACAGTGAATTGTTCCAGAACATATACCATGGGAACAGTGTTCCCGTAAAGACCGTGTTCTCTTTCAGCAGCTTCCTGCACTTCATCACTGCAACACACTGTTCAGTAGGTAAAAGGTAATGCAGCGAGCTGGTGTGTGTGGGACGTAGTAGCTCAGTGGTTAAGATGTCGCACTTGTGATCAGACAATCGTGTGTTCGAGTCTCAGCCTTGCTGTTGTATAAATGGTGTGATTGTCAGTTGCTTGGAAAAAGGATGTCTGGTAAACACACTGAAAAAAAGTGTTACTGGGTGTGTGTACGTCCTGCTTTTCTCCAGAGAGGCCACGTGGTGTTTTTGAATGATATTTAACCTTTTCTCATTTCAGATCATTTCACAACAACAAAGTGTTTCTGTGGAAATCAGTGCACTGTGTTTTACTCTGTATGAGTGAATCCCACCCTCTCACCTGAGATTTTACCCCACAGGACCTCTGAAGGTGTGATCTGGCACCAAGCCGTTTCCAGCAGATCCGTGGATCACAACTGTTTGTCCAGAACATCCCACAGACGCTTGATTGGATTAGGATCTGAGGAATTTCGTCCACATTTTGAGTTCTTCATTATGTTCCTCAAAACATCTATATATACATGAGAATAAGATGGTATAATCCTGTGCATACGAGCAAAAAAATCTCCAAATGCTGCAGGGACTTTAAACTTCTGGCTGTAAGTTCGAGTCCTTATTACTTGCCCAGAGAATTTTTACACGCCATTGTTGGCATCGTTTACATCCCCCCACGTGCCTATGCGGATATACCGTGTGACGGCATCCATCATGTTGCTGAATTACAATCACAGCACCCCCAGCTGATTCATGACAGTCAAAAGCTTTTTATTTGTTTTCCTGGGTGCTATGATGAATTCTAATCTAATTACACATGAATCAACTCATTTCCTGAATCAAATCAGAAAATATTGAAAATAATGTTTTGGGAATCAACTGGGAATTCAACAAAATGACTCATGAATCAACTTAGTATTCAAATGTATTGACTCATGAATCAACTTGGAGTTTCACTCTAATGAATCATGAGTCAGAAGTGACATTGAATGATTTCATGAATCGACTAAAAAGCGAACGACTCCAGCATTTTCCAGCAGTTGTGTGTTGTCATCCCACAGTCTGATCCTGTTTGCGAGTCTCGTATCGTGTCTACATTCCGCTGACTGTCAGAGAGACGGATCTTGGATCAGACAGGAACTCAAAGTCACAGACTAATGCCTCTCAGGGTGTTTTTTTGTTTTTTTTACCCTGCTGTCATCCTCTTCACAGGCTAAAAATACCCGGGCGCTAGCTCTGCGCTTGGTGTCTCGTGTCTCTTTGACGGGTTGAATGCAGTGTTCCTCTCCTCCCTGAAGGGATGCCCTTGTTAGCATGAACACAGCCTGACACGAGCACTGTTCCTGCTAGTAAGCTTGCTGCTAATGCCAAGACTATCACAGCTTGGGGCTAAACAAACCTTATTCCAGCCCTGAAACACTGCCTCAAGCTAATGCTAGGCCTGAGCTAGCTACACGTGAGAAACGTTACTGACTGTGCCTCAAGACTGACTGCTCATCATTCACGTGAAGAAACCACATGTGCTCTGAGAAGCATCACTCCGAGTATGTGGGGTAGCTGTGTGTGTGTGTGTGTGTGTGTGTGTGTGTGTGTGTGTGTGTGTGTGTGTGTGAATTGTCGGAATTTGAATCGAGGTCAGATGTTCAGAAAAGGTCAGCTCCTTTGAATCTAGTGATTCATGAATCAACATGAATCAACTTAGAATTTGAATGTATTGACTCATGAATCAAATTAGTATTTAAATCTGGATCATTTTGGAATCAGTAAGATGTGTGTGTGTGTGTGTGTGTGTGTGTGTGTGTGTGTGTGTGTGTGTGTGTGAATTGTCGAAATTTGAATCGAGGTCAGATGTTCAGAAAAGGTCAGCTCCTTTGAATCTAGTGATTCATGAATCAACTTAGAATTTGAATGTATTGACTCATGAATCAAATTAGTATTTAAATCTGGATCATTTTGGAATCAGTAAGAAAATACTAATCAGTGATTTAAAGCCAAGTTCTGACATTCAGAGAGTGGTTCATGGAACTCTTCTTAAACCTTGCTATCACTCCGTCAGCGTCTTTGAAAACCCACAGCGTGACTTCTTCAGCTTAGCTGTTTCTGACAGCGATGTTTCAGACTGGAGCAGGATCACGACATCCTCCATGCTGCTGCACTCTGAACACATCACGTACAGCTGCAGATCTGTGGAGCAGCGATTAGTTCCAAATGCACCCTCTTTTATTTCACTTCATTTTTTAATTACTGCTTTTTGTTCTTCCTGATCCTCCTACACACCATGGTATAGAGTGATGTTCTCGTCACTCAGCGTTCAGCATCGAGTCTGAACACGTGACATTTCTATTACACGCGTGGCTCGCTGAGGAACATGCCAGCTTGGAGAGCTATAGAATTATACACACTGTACGCTTTCGTACACTACACTACACACACACACACACACACACACACACACACACACAAATCTCAAATGCTCACCAGTGTATGTTACAGATAAAACTTCTGACAAAAATCCAAATGTATGTGCACCCCTGACCATCACACAATATCAGAATCAACTTGGAATTTAATCAAATAAATAATGAATCAAATCGGAATTCGAATTCAATAACTCAGAAGTCACATAGGATTTTGAATCTAATGACTCACGAATCGACTTGGTATTCGAATCTAATGACTCAGGAGTGACATTGGAATTTGAATCTGACTCAGGAGTCAAATTTAACTTTAACACTAATGATTTAAGAATCAACATTAAATTTAAATCTAATCACTCATGAGTCCTGATCTCACTAAATCTCTTGTAGCTAAAAGATCACTGATCCCAGAGCCACACCACGGAATCGAGCAGAGAGCCTTCACAGAAGAGTGGAGATAACACAGTACGCCCCCGTACCCCCCCCTACACACACACACACACACACACACACACACACACACACACACACACACACACACACACACAAATCTCAAATGCTCACCAGTGTATGTTACAGATAAAACTTCCAAATGTATGTGCACCCCTGACCATCACACAATTCCAGAACCAACTTGGAATTTCAATCAAATGACTCATGAATTAACTTAGAATTCAAAGCAAATGATTAATGAATCAACTTGGAATGACTTATGTATTATATCAAAATTTGAATCTAATAGCTCATGAGTCAACTCAGAATTCCATTTTAATGACTAATGAATCAAATCGGAATTCGAATTCAATAACTCAGAAGTCACATAGGATTTTGAATCTAATGACTCACGAATCGACTTGGTATTCGAATCTAATGACTCAGGAGTGACATTGGAATTTGAATCTGACTCAGGAGTCAAATGGAACTTTAACACTAATGACTCAAGAATCAACATTAAATTTAAATCTAATCACTCATGAGTCCTGATCTCACTAAAGCTCTTGTAGCTAAAAGATCACTGATCCCAGAGCCACACCACGGAATCGAGCAGAGAACCTTCACAGAAGAGTGGAGATAACTGTCAGAGGATGAGACTTGCACTTGCACGGGTGCACTTACTTTTGCGTGCAATTTTGTGTCACGCTTCTTTTTGTCCTGGCTGTGTGTTTGTCTCTCATCTCGTCTCGTCTCGTCTCAGAGGCGCTTTAATTGGCTCGGATCATCAGCAGCCACTGACGGGATTCGTTTCTCAGGTCATCACTTAGAGCTTTAGAGAAAACAAAGCTCCAGAGCTCCAGGCAAGAACGTGTGTGTGTGTCTGTGTTAGGGGTCAGGAGATGGCTACTCATCCTCAGCTCTGCAGATCTCAGTCTCGTCTCTGGAGAACTCGAAGCCCAGCTTCGCATTAGCAGCATATAAATAGTGCTAGTGTGTTAACTTTAAACGCTTATTAACATGTAGCTGGGGTGCAGTCAGGTGTGTGTGTGTGTGTGTGTGTGTGTGTGTGTGTGTGTGTGTGTGTGTGTGTGTGTATGTGTGTGCGTGTGTGTGTGTGTATGAAATTGAACAAAAGCCAAAGAAAGAAAATAGCATTCATTTACAGCTCAGCTCCACATCTGTCTCGTCTGAGTGGAGGTGTCATCAGCGTGCAGACAGGAGGCAGGTGTGTGTGTGTGTGTGTGTGTGTGTGTGTGTGTGTGTGTGTGTGTGAGTGTGAGTGTGTGAGAGACAGGTTGTGATCTATCACACAGGGAAAAACCTCCTCATTATACCTGAGGAATGAACCTAGCACCTCAGTGCCTTTTACCCAGAATGCCCCAGGGCAGGAGGTGCAAATAGCCGATGCGTCTGCTCTTGGTCTGATTAACGTCTTATTAACGTCTGATTAACGTCTGATTAGCGTCTGATTAGCATCTGATTGGCATTGTGGCCTGGTGATCTGAACTATAAAACTGAGTTTGTTAAAAAGGATTGAACGCTAGTGAATGTTAACGGAGTCATCAGCAAAGTAGTTTTGTTGCGTAATCACTTCTGCTCAGCTGCAGTCAGGAGATTAACCTGCATGATCATCACCGTCCCTCAGATCAGAGATTTACACGAGAGTTCAAATAGTCCTAACATCTTCACGTGTGTGTGTGTGTGTGTGTGTGTGTGTGTGTGTGTGTGTCTTTAGGTGTGGTGTAAATTTGATTCTGGTTTAACCACAGGAACTAATAAATGTTCTCTCGCTCCTGCAGGACGGACGAGTGTCAGAGATTCATGAGCCCGAGACGATTAAACTCAGGAGAGATGAGACACACACACACTCTCTCTCTCTCACACACACACACACACACACACGCACAGAGCACTGAGACACACTGCGACAATGTGTGTGTGTGTGTGTGTGTGTAACATCTTACCTGGGCAGGTCGGCACTGATGGATGGGTCCAATCAACAACTCGCATCAATCACCACTGCTGCAGAAAGAGAGAGAGAGAGAGAGAGAGAGAGAGAGAGAGAGAGAGAGAGAGAGAGAGAGAGAGAGAGAGGGAGAGAGAGAGGGAGGGAGAGAGAGAGAAAGTAAAACATTGTGAGACTGCAATAATAAAAGAAATGTAGAGAGAAAAAGTAAAATTGAAATAAGGAGATCGTAAATAAATCATATTTTGTTACTAATTCAATAATGTTTCTCATCTATCTATCTATCTATCTATCTATCTATCTATCTATCTATCTATCTATCTATCTATCTATCCATCCATCCATCCATCCATCCATCCATCCATCCATCCATCCATCCAAAGGAGTTAAAATGCACTTCATGGAGATGAACACCTCAGACTTCTTGGACTTCAGACTCAGACTTCAAACTTCAGACTCAGACTTCTTTCTCTGTGAACTAAACATATGGAGATGTTCTTCATGATTATTAGTGTCTTTAACCTCACGTCAAGTTACTTCACCATACACCACCTGACCTCACCTCAGGTCACGTCCCCCCTTCAGGTCATGTGGTTACCTCACGTCACCTCACTATAAAACCCAGGTGTCCTTCAGGTAAAGTGCACTCGTTCACCCCCCCCCCCCCCCCCCCCCCCCCCCCCCCCACTCTCTCTCTAAACGTGTCACTGTGATGGATTGTGTTGTGGAAGTGAGGGGGCAGAGACCACAGGAAAAGATCTGCACCAGTCAGCACAAGGTTGTGAGATCAGATCCCATGACTGCTCATGCTGAAAAGTGCACCTGATTGTGTTCAGTGGACGAAGAAGTGTGGACTGAAACATTTCAGGTTGTTCTGAAGAAATGTTCACGTCTCCTCCATGTTTCTTTGGATTTGGTTTGCAGAATGTTGCAGGAAGGTTATTTCTGGAACTTCTACAGAAAAACCTTTGGAGAATCTGCCAAATAATTTACTGATCGTTAATTGGAAACTTTTTCTCCTGTGTGTGTGTGTGTGTGTGTGTGTGTGTGTGTGTGTGTGTGTGTGTGTGTGTGTGTGATGAGTAGTGAAAGGTATATTTATGCATATTGATTATTCTATAAAAAAAAAAAGATACATTTTGGAACATGTCGCATCTCTGACCTCAAAACAGTGAGGCAGGGAGTGTGTGTGTGTGTGTGTGTGTGTGTGTGTGTGTGTGTGTGTGTGGTTCCGAGACTCAGGAAACGTCCTAAATGACGTTTCCTGCATTAATTAGTGTGACAGTGTGGTTTGGGACGAAGCCGCTGCCTCATTATATCATCATGAGTGAATAACAGAACAGAAGATCATATAATATACTGTAGAAGAGCAAGAAGAAAAAAGAAGCAATGAAAAACAGATATGTAGTAAAAGAGAGAGAGAGAGAGAGAGAGAGAGAGAGAGAGAGAGAGAGAGAGCGAGCAGAAAGGAGTCAGACAGACAAGTACACACATCTAGACAGACATCTAGACAGACAGGTAGATAGATAGATAGATAGATAGATAGATAGATAGATAGATAGATAGATAGATAGATAGATAGATAGATAGAATAAACATGACTTGGTGTTTTATCTTCTGCACTGAAGGATGGAATAAAACACTGAGCCGGAGCTCTGTCTCAGAGCCGAGGTCACGTCTGTGTGACAGCTGTGGCTGGAGGTCAGACTGAGAGAGAAATACATACAAACACACACACACACACACACACACACACACACACACACACACGATGTCTGGCATATGATGAACACTTCCCTTTGAAGAATGTAAATAAAACCCTATTTGCATGTGTGTGAATGTGTGTTAGTGTGTGTGTGTGTGTGTGTGTGTGTGTGTGTGTGTGTGTGTGTGTGTGTGTGTGTGTGTGTGTGTGTGCGCGTGCG
>MU551542.1:613486-655986 GCA_024362625.1 Silurus asotus | reverse complement strand
TGCGATAATCAGGACCTGAGCGCGTTTATCGAACCGCATCGAACGTATTAATTTTTAATTAGCAACAAAAGCCGAGGAAAGAGAGGAAGAGCAGGCAGAAATACCATCCTGAACATGTAATTAATAAGTCATACCATTAATTATTCATGTGAACTTTCAGCTCCAAACAGAGGACAAGATCTCACTGTGATGTACGTTTTTCATGATCGTATGAATTGTTTTTATTTCCACAACTAACTTTCAGATGTTTTTTTATTGACACGTGTAGCTTCTCCTTAAAGGTTCTTCAGCCGTCCCTCTGGAGGAACCAGACGCAGAACCCTTCTATCCACATACACTCAGACCAGCGCTTGTGTGGACCCACAGAGACGACGCTCCACCGACGGTGAAAGGGCGCGTAACAAGGACGGATTTACACCCGAAACCTCCTGCTTGTGAACCAATAAAAAACAAGTGGGCGTGGCTAATATTTGAGAAGATCAGACTGGACCTACAGTTCCTCAATGTTTCATCCAACATATTTCAGAATTTTATGGTAAAATTGAGCAGGTGAAGGATGAAATAGAAGCTAATGTTACACAGGTCGACCTCTTCTTCTTATCTCCTCATCTCCTCTCCACAACATCTCCTCCTCATTTCCTTCTTACCCTTTCTTCTGTTTCTCATCTCCTCCTCATCTCCACTTCACATTCTCTTCCTCAGCTCCTCCCCTTTATCTCTAAGATCCTAGAAAAAGCATCAGAGTGCACTGGGTATGACCTGCTACCTGCTAATCAGACGGTGGAAGCTCCTTAACTTCATTCTACTAAATTTTGATTAGATGGAGATGCTTTCACTAGAAGAGAAGATTTGGGTTTAAGTTAAAGTTAATTTTCCATGTGTTCCTTTGCACAGTAGGGGGCGCTGTACTGTCATGCTGCTTCCCGACGTAACAACCAATCACAGCGTACTGCTTTCATACTATTCCAAAATGCCCAGGAACTGAAAGGTCTCACTCTGAGGAGGTTCCTCAGTCAACTTTTGGTCTATTACTGTTGATTCAGTGCACAGGTGCAGGCTGTTTGTTAGTACCTTGAAGTGTATACGTATTTAAAGTGATCTCGAGCTCCAGATTGTATAAGGGCATGTTCTACACGAGCGAAACCCACATCATGGTGCATTTATCTCCAAATCTGTGCTCATTACTCTCTGCTCGCTCCTCTACGATATTTATAAAGTCATATCTGACTTCTTATCTTCGTAATCTTTTCGGCTGGATATCCGGCCACGCGCTCGGAGAGAAGCCTTATCTCCTGCCCGAGCCTGTTCTCCATCCTGAAGCAGGAACAAAACCAAGTGCTGCATCTGACTGTTCACTCTGAGGAACCCTGGAGCTACGTGACGCCGATGCACAGAGATCCTGTGGACAGTCGTAGCAAATCGCTCTCAATGGGTTTTAGACAAATCTTTGTTCATCAGGCCGCGGTTCTTGTTATTCAACCGGGTTGCCAGGTTTCAGCAAACGCTCAAAACTGATCAAATAAATGACACATTTTTCTCACATGTTGTGTAGGAGGATGAGTGTGTTTCTGCTGTACTTTCAAAAAGAAAGTACAGATATTTGTGTGAAAAAGTAAAAAATAAAGTGATAGCAGAAAATCTAAGTATTTGACGGATCTGGTAGAAGAAACTCCTGCATTCTGCACTCATTAAAGTTTGTTTATTTGTTTACTAGAACATCGAGATACTGATACCAGAGAAATCTACTCAACTACAACTTTTTGTAAATTACTTCTGACCTCTGACATCTATCTATCTATCTATCTATCTATCTATCTATCTATCTATCTATCTATCTATCTATCTAACTATCTATCTATCTATCTATCTATCTATCTATCTATCTATCTATCTATCTATCTATATGTGTGTGTGTGTGTGTGTGTGTGTGTGTGTGTGTGTGTGTGTGTGTGTGTGTGTGTGTGTGTGTGTTGGGCTCGCGTGTGACTTTAAGGGCTGCTGCTGGTGTGTGTGTGTGTGTGTGTGTGTGTGTGTGTGTGCGCGCGCGCGCTCGCGTTTCATCTCGGGCTCCCTCCGTTAGCGCGCAGACGAGCTGAAACGGGCGCGAGCGAGCAGCTGGATCGTTCTACATCTCTACCCTCGCGCGCATGTTTGTGTGCGCGCGTGTGAGTACATGTGTGTTTTGTCACATGCGGCGTGCCGGACTTTTGGATAAAAGGCAGATTTCTCTTTGATGATGATGATGATGATGATGAAGATGAAGACGGTCGCGTGGGGTGTCGGTGCACACAGGACGGTTCTCGCGCTCGTTCTGGTGGCTCTGTGCGCGCTCCGGTACGCGCGCGCTGCCCACCATCACCGTGAGTACCGGGCAGGGTCTACCTTACCTCTTTATCTCCGTGTGTGTGTGTGTGTGTGTATGTGTGTAACAGTCGCGCGCGGCAGGATCTTCCTGAACAACTCTTTAACTCGTGCGTATTACAGCAAACAAAACAAACAAACAAACAAACACAAAGTTAAACAGATGTTTGGATTGAACGCGAATTGAAGTTTTCAAAATATAAAAAAAAAAAATTATGTTTGCAAATATTCAACTATTCAATACATTTTTTTCGATTTTGGAAATGAAGAAAATAAATCAGGGGAAAGAGGAAATTGTGGGGTCCTGGCCTTCCCGACTCCGCACGCGCCACCGTGTCTTTGATGTGCCGACCGTAATTGTGTGGCACGCGCTGGGGGCGGGGAATAAAAAGTTGCGTTCATAATTAATTAATTATTATTAATTCATTAATCACATAAAATGAAATCTATAAATCCACGCGCAAAACTCTCGTGGGGGGTTGACCACGTGACGAAATTAAGAAAAGTAAATCAGAATAATGTTTAGTGTTTGGAACCAACAACCAAACCCACACACACACACACACACACACACACACACACACACACACACACACACACACACACACACACACCACACACACTGATTTTCCTTGTTTTTTACTAGCGAACCCTTTTTTAACGTCGCCACCAGAGGGCGCTCATTTCCAACAGCTTCCACTTGTTGCCCCGCAGCTGTAGGTCACATTTCAATAGTCACCGATGCAACACCTGGAATATTTACTTCATCGTCATTCTTATAGTGACGCTGATTGGCTGGAAGTAAAGGCGTGGCGTTATGACATCATCCAGCGACCAAAATAAAAACTAACTGTTAGCAGTAAATCTGCTTTGAGCATGTCTACTGTTAAAACTGCTACCAATCAAAAGTCTCTTTATTTCTTATTATTCATATTATTCTGTATATTTTATATAAAATACTGCTCATTTGCATATCCGTTTTTCACATCTCGCAGGTTATATTGCGATAATGAGCTGTAAAGAAGAGACATCAGACAGTCAGACATCAGACAGTCAGACAGCCGTAACCCGTCACACACTCGTCTCCTCGTGTGTTAAAGCGGAGATACGGCCTCACCTGCTGACCTTTGACCTTTAGAAAAAGCAAAAGATACGCCAAATAAATACTGAGATGCAAATTAGCTTTTACACAACGTTAGAGTGCTTCGTTCATTCACCTGAGACAGAGTCTGTGTGTGTGTGAGTGTGTGTGTGTGTGTGTGTGTGTGTGAGAGAGAGAGAGAGAGAGTGAACACACTTCTTTCCATCTCACCTGTCATTTTCTCTCTCTGTCTTTGTTCATCTCTCTCTTTTTTATTTCCTTACAGTTTCTCCCACTTTCTCTCTTTGTCTTTCTTCGTCTCTCCATCTCTTTCCCCCTTTTTTTCTCTCTCTCTCTCTCCATTTCTTTCCCTATTTGTTTCTCTCCATCTCTCTCAATCTCTTCCTCTCCTGTTTCATCTCTCAGTCTCTTTCTGAACATTGTCTCTCAATCTCTTTCTCAGTCTCTTTATCTTTTTCTGTCACTCTTTCTGTCTCTTCGTCTCATTAGGGCTTGCCATAAACAAGCATGTTTGTGTGTGTGTGTGTGTGTGTGTGTGTGTGTCCCCATCCTCAGGGTTCCACACTAATAACACACTCACACTGTTGTTATTTCTCCATCATTAAGCCAAGAGAGAGACAGAGAGACAGGAAGGAGGAGGAGAAGGAGGAGAAAGAAAAGGAGGAGGAGGAAGAGGAAGAGAAGGTGGAGGAAGGGGAGGAGAAGGTGGAGGAAGAAAATGTGGAGGAAGAGGAGGAGAAGGTAAAGGAAGAGGAGAAGGTGGAGGAAGAGGAGGAGAAGGTAGAGGAAGAGGAGAAGGTGGAGGAAGAGGAGGAGAAGGTAGAGGAAGAGGAGAAGGTGGAGAAAGAGGAGGAGAAGGTAGAGGAAGAGGAGAAGGTGGAGGAGTCAGAGGAGAAGGTAGAGGAAGAGGAGAAGGTGGAGGAGTCAGAGGAGAAGGTGGAGGAAGAGGAGGAGAAGGTAGAGGAAGAGGAGAAGGTGGAGGAGTGAGAGGAGAAGGTGGAGGAAGAGGAGGAGAAGGTAGAGGAAGAGCGTGGTGTGGTGTGTAAACATGTGATCTCACACACACACACACACACACACACACACACACACACACACACACACACCTCTATACGTCAAATATTGGGTAATAAGATGAGACTCGGCTCCTGTGTCTCAGTGTGAGGTCTGGGATCGTAGTGATAATGCTCTCACTCTCACTCCTGGAAAAAGATCATCTGATTTTTTTCAAAACATTTTAACCACCACACTACCTCCATTATCTCTCCATCCTTCAGTGCTTAAAATTTCACCAGAGGAAACCAGGAAAACCCCAAATAAATGTAAGACTAAAAAAACCAAAGAAACCAGAGGAACTGAAAACCGAAGAACTGAAGGAACTAGACCAGACGAGGAACCATGGAGCTACAAAAGAGCTTGAAAAGATTAGTAGAACCTATGAACGGAACTAGAATAAGAACCAGAAGAACCAAATATCTTGAAACCTATGGAACTAAAGGAACCATGGCTCTAAGAGATCTCTGAGAAACATATTAGGGGAACTTTTGGAACTAGGAGACATGGAGCAACTTTATGGGAACTGAAGAAAAGCTTGGCAGAACCAAGGAACCGAGAAAAGAACGCAGAGTTTTGAGAACCGATCAACCGAGTGAGATTAGAAGAACAGGAAGCAATGACCATAAAAGGAAAACGTGCTGGAATGAGCAGGAAGGAGATCAGGATGGAGTGTGTGTGTGTGTGTGTGTGTGTGTGTGTGTGTGTGTGTCAGTAATTGGATGTAATTACAGCCCACAACAGCAGCAGATCTATAGCAATGTGACCTCAAAGACACACACACACACACACACACACTCGTCTGCAGTATTTACAGGTGTGCTCCGTGCTCTGAGTGAGCGATCCGTAAAACTGGGTGACAGATGAGTTTATAATAAACTCGGTGATGCGCTGCGTTCACACTCGAACACCTTCAGTGCTGATCTGAAGGAAAAAAAAAACAAAAAGAGCAGACGGTAACCATGGCAACAGAGTTAGCACTTCTGCCGATCGTAGCGGCTAATTAGCTAGCATATCCGTGTAGGTTTGTTTTAAAACGCTTGTTAATGTGGGATTTTAATAGAAACATATACATGAAGGGAACCAGGAAAACGCTGGGAAGATTAGGGGACGCACATGACCTTCATCACCATTTATTCGGCCTCGTCCCAATAAACTCTTGTAGTGTTTCACGTCTTCTACTCCTCCAGTGAGGATTAAATCTCAGATAAGCGCGAGTTTAACGCTGAGCTAAAGCCGTAGAGATTTCGACTTGAATCATGAGCAAATATCCAGGACCTGATATCGTTCAGTGGAAAATTGAGGGTTACGTCCAGGTTGAAGGTCTACGTTGAAATTATGACTGAAAACCACGTTCTGGTGGTCACCAGAAAATTGCTTTACACCTGCACCAGTGTCAAAGCTGCAGTTCCAGACGATTAATCACCACCTTCTGACTGATCGTAATCCGGAATCTTGTGTCAGGAAGTTGTTTTTCGAGCATCGGAGTTGATTTTGGAGGTGTAGGAGGTGTGTGTGTGTGTGTGTGTGTGTGTGTGTCTGAAATATGAATCGATCCTAGCAGTGGGTTTGGATGTAAAGAGACAGCGCGGCACGACGAGACTCTAAGTGAGGAACTTGGCAGTCTCTCACACACGAGATGGATTTTCCCGTCTTTGTCCTTCGGCTCTAATGCGAATCCGATCGGGAGCGAGAGCGAGAGCGCCGACCTGCAAGTCAGCACTCAACACTGACCAACTCAACTCAACTCAACTCAACTCAACTCCTCAACTCACGTCCTCCTGAATTCAGAACCTACTGCTTTCAGTGCTTTCCAACCTACATGGATGAACTCATTATTAGTCCAGAGATAAACGTAGCAAATAAACATGGCGTCAGAGCCTAAAATGCTGGAAGTGTGTGTGTGTGTGTGTGTGTGTGTGTGTGTGTGCGCGCGCGGGAGGTGTTGAGTCTATTGCGCTAACAGCTCTACACATTCGGCTTCAGTGTGAACCGAGACAGTAATCTGTTATCCAGGCGATAAGCTGCTGATGACACAATGCACTCGCTGGGAACATTTCTGATAAAAATATATTTCAGACAGCAAACTGTGTGTACAGCAACCAAGAGTATCAAACACCATCCATCCATCCACTTATCCATCCATCCATCCACCCATCCATCCATCCATCCATTCATCCATCCATCCATCCATCCATCCATCCACACACTGCCTATCATTAAACACCACCATACAGTACATCAACCTTCAGCATTCAACACTGTAGCCATCCAATACACCTTTACCATCACCATCATTCAGTATCAAACACCAACGTCCACCATCAAACACCACATTTCCTTATCAAACACCACACTCACCATCAAACACCACAATAAACACCAATATTCCCCATCAAACACCACACTCACCACCAAACACCACATTTTAACATCAACCATCACCATTAAACACCAACATTCACACAGTGGTTGGTAATCGAATGTAAAAATCGAGATTTTCACAAGGAGAACTATTTAATGTTGAAGCAGCCTGGTGTATGATGAACGACACACGATTGTCCTCAAACATCAACATCTTCTGCTTGTGTTTTCTCCTGATCACCCCCCCCACACACACACACACACACACACACACACACACACACACACCCCTCCCCCCCTCCTTACACAGCATTTTTTTGTTTCTTGTTTGTTTGCGCTTTTTGACTCTGTTCTATCTGAATAAAGCCTCTTATCATTTACATTAAAGCTGCAGTGCTGGAGAACAGAGGAAGAGGCCAGAATCTGGAACTGCCAGCTGTGTGTGTGTGTGTGTGTGTGTGTGTGTGTGTGTGTGTGTGTGTGGCTACCGGGTGGCCTTTGCACACATCCCAAACTGAGATCAGAGGAACTTGGCTGAGTATCACACTTCAGGCAGTGTGTACATGTGTGTGTGTGTGTGTGTATGTGTGTGTGTGTGTGTGTGTGTGTGTGTGTGTGTGTGTGTGTGTTTAGCCCTTGGCAACTGGACCATATCTAATCCATTGTTCATCATTAATGCCTCACACACACACCTCTGCTCTGTGCAGGCAGGCAGAGTCCACACACACACACACACACACACACACACACACACATACACACACACACACACACACACAGTTTAGCTGCTAAGTGCTGTCACACATTAATCTGGTAATGCACTGAGGGAGACAGAGAGAGAAGCAAACTATAGAAATGTGTTTTATACACATGTTTACTGAGGTCCTTTCTCTGGACCACAATCCAAACACCTCGTTCATATCTGCTCCAAACGTTTCCCGCTAAAAACACAATAAACACAAGCACAGGATTTTTCATTAAACACCATCAAACGCCATCATTCAATCACCACCATTTATCATACACCATTAATCACCATCATTCACCATCAAACACCAGCATTCTCAATTAGACACCAATAAACACCATCATTTACTATCAAACACCTTTAATCACCTTTAAACACCAGCATTCTCCATCAAACACAAACACCTCTACCTACCATTAAACACCACCACCCAATAGGAAGCACTAATAAACACTACCTTCCACCATTAAACACTGTTGAACACTATCAAACACTATTGAACCCCTGGACACTACTGAACACTATTAAACACCAAACACTACTGAACACGATTAAAAACCAAACACTACTGAACACGATTAAAAACCAAACACTACTGAACACTATTAAACACCCAACATTGAACCCCTGGACACTACTGAACACTATTAAACACCAAACACTACTGAACACTATTAAAAACCAAACACTACTGAACACTATTAAACATCTGGACACTACTGAACACTATTAAACACCCAACACTACTGAACACTAGTAAACACTATTAAACATTATTAAATATTGCACAAACACTCACCATTAAACACTATCAAACACCATTATTGAGGTCAGGAACATGCTGTTAAATTTCTGGCAACAGGGTAACTGTGTAGTCCAATGACTCTATTGAGTCTCTCTCTTTCTCTCTCTCTATCTCTCTCTCTCTCTCTCTCTCTCTCTCACACACACACACACACACACACACACACACACACACACCTGTCCCTCCATGTGTCTCTCACTAAGAGGACATTTTTCACTCACTGAGGGAACAGGACGCCGTCTCCTTGTCACTCACATCTTTCTCAAATGACTTCTTACACACACACACACACACACACACACACACACACACACACACACACACAGCTTCATTCTAATTTGAATAACTCTTGGTTACACATGGTGGTGTTTATTTTGCCTGTAGAGTAAATAGGGAGTGTGTGTGTGTGTGTGTGTGTGTGTGTGTGTGTGTGTGTGTGTGATGATAATGGTAAATTGTGTATGTTGGGATGGTTGATTGATTAATTGATTGACATGTTGATTGATTGATCAACCTTTTCTTCATTCCATTGCTGTGTGTTTGATATCTAGCTGTAAACTCCACACCACACCACACACACACACACACACACACACACACACACACACACACACAAACACTCCTCTACACACCCCTATTAACCAAAACTAGTTAGCATGTGTGCTTTTTAATCATGCTACGTATGCTAATGCTAAAATCATTCTTTCATTCTCTCTCTCTCTCTCTCTCTCTCTCTCTCTCTCTCTCTCTCTCTCCAGATCAGTGTAACAGCCCCCTGCTCTCTCTTCTTCCTCCCATGTCGTTCCAGAGCTCCTCTGTCTCCTCTGAACATCATACTGGGTTTTATGCTAAGCTAAACACCAGAGACGGTGAGTCAGCACACTCACACACACTCACACACACACACACACACGCACGCACGCACACACTCACACACACTCACACACACACACACACACGCACGCACGCACACACTCACACACACACACACACACACGCACACACGCACACACACACACACACGCACGCACACACTCACACACACTCACACACACACACACACACACACACGCACAGGGGAATTTAAGAGATTGGATTTATTTTATAAAGTGATGAATTTTGAGCTTTGTTTCTTTTGAAGCCTCAAATTATTCTGTAAAATTCATTACTGAGCAACTCCACTTTATCTCTTTATTCCTCTTTCTCTCTATCTATCCTGTATTACACTCCCTCTCTCCCTCTTTCTCTCTATCTATCCTGTATTACACTCCCTCTCTCCTTTCTCTCTATCTATCCTGTATTACACTGCTTCACTGCTTTTGTCTGTCATCCTTTCTCGTTCTCTCATACTCCCCTTTTTCCTTCTGAGTTTTTTCATTCATTTTACTGTCCTTTCTTTCTTTCATTCTTTCTTTCTTTCTTTCTTTCTGGCTGTCATGTGTTTATTCTTGGTTTGTTTTTCTTCTTTATTTTTATTTTTTCCTCACTCTCTATTGCTGTGATGTGTCTGTATAAGTGTGTGTAGTATGTGTATAGTGTGTGTAACTTTGTGAAGTATGTGTGTGTAGATGTGTGGAATTGTGTGTAGGTGTGTAGTATGTGTGTGTGTGTGTGTGTGTGTGTGTGTGTGTGAGATTGTGTGTAGGTGTGTGTAGTGTGTGTAACTTTGTGTGTAGGTGTGTGTAGATGTGGCAGCAGATTGATTACACTTTTTCTATTTGTGTGTGTGTGTGTGTTTGTGTGTGTGTATCAGGAGGTGGAGGTTGGAGGCCTGATCGTTCAGACCGGCTGCACTGGTTGCAGGTGGACCTGCGTGAGAGGATGGAGATCGTTGCCGTGGCGACGCAGGGTGTCTCCGGCAGCTCTGATTGGGTGACGAGATTCACACTGATGTGCAGTGACACAGGACACGACTGGAAACAGTACCGACACGAGGATTACGCTGGAGTGAGTTTTATACACACACACACACACACACACACACACACACAGAGGCAGATTCATATCAGCAGCAGACATTAGGAAGTGAATAAAGAATAATAAATGAAGTTGGAGTTGTGATCTGAAGGCCGTATTGCAGTGAGGATCTCCACTCTCACCTCACCTGAGGGAGAAGATGCTGGACACATTCCTCACATGGTAGTGGTTTCTAGACTGGATTTCTAGGAGACAGAATGTTATGGAGATGTGACTGATACAACAACATAGAAACAGTTACAAATAAAAGTCTCCTGTGCAAAACCTGGAATTTTGATGAATAGAAACAGTGGAGAAGAAGAAGAAGAAGTAGGAGAAGAAGTAGGAGAAGAAGTAGGAGAAGAAGTAGGGGAAGAAGTAGGGGAAGAAGGTGAAGGAGAAGGAGAAGGAGAAGAAGAAGGTGAAGGAGGAGAAGAAGATGAAGGAGAAGAAGGAGTAGTTGAAGGAGAAGAAGAAGAAGTAGGAGAAGGAGAAGAAGGAGAATGTACATGTACGTGTGTGGGGCTGCACTTGGTTGGATCTCGAGGTTTGGAGTGTGTATTAATGAGCGGCTGAGCAGAATCAGGTGTGTGTGATTAAGGAGCTGTAGAGGGGAAACTGCTCCCACACACTGCAGCTCCAACATGGAACCAAACATGGAACCAAACATGGAACCAAACAGAGGCAGTGAGAACTTTATTATTATTATTATTATTATTATTATTATTATTACATTTATTTACACTTTAATCATAATTTTTATAACTTTAGCTTTTTTTAATAAAAAAATCTAAACCTCAATTCTCTTATTAATAAACTGTGAGGCCAAAAGTTTGTGGACACCTGCTTGTGCTTTTTGAACACCTCATTCCATACAAAGTCTTTCCTTTTCTGACGAGCTCCACTCTTCTAGGAGTGTTTGGATGAGATGCTTATAGGAGATGTTTGAGGAGATGTTTGAGGAGATGTTTGAGGAGATGTTTGAGGAGATGTTTGAGAGTTTGGAGAAGATTTTTAAAGATGACGTATGGATGAGATGTTTGCGGAGATGTTTGAAGGAGACGTTTGGATCAAATGTTGTAGGAGACGTTTGGAGGAGATAAAAAAAGAGAGGTGAGTATAAATGAGTAATCAGGAACAGTATGGAGTAATTCATGATGGAATTGAACAGTCCGGAGTGCTGAAAGTGATGTGGGAATGTAGCAGTTGAAAACTGAATAAATGATGAACTGATTAAATGATGAACTGATAGAATGATAAACTGATAGAATGATGAACTGATAAAATGATGAACTGATATCCGTCCCGCGTCTCCTCCGTAGTGAAGCCATGCTCGGCGTCTCAGTTTGATTTACAACGCTGTCTCTTTTTCTTTTATTTCTCCTTCTTCTATTCTCTCTCTCTCTCTCTCTCTCTCTCTCTCTCTCTCTTATTTTGACATCTCTGGAATTGATCTGGAGTCGCCAGAGCCAGAGGTTACATTCAATCCACAGTGGGAGGAAAAACAAACGGGTTTCACCTCCTCCCCCAGATCAATAACAGAGTCTAGAGGGTTTGATCACCAACCGAGAGCGTTCCCTCTGGGACTGACACTCCGAGCGAGAGAGAGAGAGAGAGAGAAAGAGAGAGAGATGGAAAGAGAGAGAGAGAGAGAGAGAAAGAGAGAGAGATGGAAAGAGATAGATAGGGAGACACAGAGAGAAGGAGAAAGAGAGAGTGAGACAAAGGTCTGCTGTAGACATTGTCATTATCACATCAGATGGAGTGATAGAGATGAAGTGATACTGATGAAGTGATAGTGCTAGAGATGAAGGGATAGGGATTGAGTGATAGAGATGAAGTGATAGGGATGGAGTGATAGAGATGAAGTGATAGAGATGAAGGTATAGGGATGGCGTGATAGAGATGAAGGGATAGAGATGAAGGTATAGGGATGGAGTGATAGAGATGAAGGTATAGGGATGGAGTGATAGAGATGAAGTGATAGAGATGAAGGTATAGGGATGGAGTAATAGAGATGAAGTGATAGAGATGAAGGGATAGGGATGGAGTGATAGAGATGAAGGTATAGAGATTAAGGTATAGGGATGGAGTGATAGAGATGAAGGGATGGAGATTAAGGTATAGGGATGAAGTGATAGAGATGAAGTGATAGAGATGAAGAGATGGAGATGAAGGGATAGGGATGGAGTGATAGAGATGAAGTGATAGAGATGAAGGTATAGGGATGGAGTGATAGAGATGAAGGTATAGGGATGGAGTGATAGAGATGAAGTGATAGAGATGAAGGTATAGGGATGGAGTGATAGAGATGAAGTGATAGAGATGAAGGTATAGAGATGGAGTGATAGAGATGAAGTGATAGAGATGAAGGTATAGGGATGGAGTGATAGAGATGAAGTGATAGAGATGAAAGTATAGGGATGGAGTGATAGAGATGAAGGTATAGGGATGGAGTGATAGAGATGAAGGGATAGAGATGAAGGTATAGGGATGGAGTGATAGAGATGAAGTGATAGAGATGAAGGTATAGGGATGGAGTAATAGAGATGAAGGTATAGAGATGAAGTGATAGAGATGAAGGTATAGGGATGGAGTGATAGAGATGAAGTGATAGAGATGAAGGTATAGGGATGGAGTGATAGAGATGGAGTGATAGAGATGAAGGTATAGGGATGGAGTGATAGAGATGAAGTGATAGAGATGAAGGTATAGGGATGGAGTGATAGAGATGAAGTGATAGAGTCTGCATTTCCTTGTCACAGTTAAATCGCTGTCGTCTTTTTCAAGTCGTTGAGACACGGATTGTTTCAGCAGTGAGACGTTTCAGAAGAAGCTGTTTGAAGGTGTTGAGCTCGTAATTGGACTGGGACTGAGAAGCAGCGAGACGTTTTTTACGAAGTGAACACACACACACACACATACACACACACACACACACACACACACACACACACACACTTCACTCAACTCTAAGGATTTCCTCAGGCTACACTAAAATCCAGCTCGTCTGTTACCATACACTCAGTCTTGTTACACTGTGTGTGTGTGTGTGTGTGTGTGTGTGTGTGTGTGTGTGTGTGTGTGTGTGTGTGTGTGTGAGAGAGAGAGAGAGAGAGAGAGAGAGAGAGAGAGAGAGAGAGAGAGAGAGAGAGAGATATTAGCAGCTGAACCTGTGACTTGCTTTTAACAGTTTTTCCAGTTCGGAGTTGAAGCATTTCACACGTTTCTCTACACAAACATTAGAATGTCTGTTTTCCCAGTTGTAATTTGGGAATTACAGGTTATTGTACATGTGGGAGATGGGAATTGTGGTAAGTTTGTTCCAGGTGAAAAATGGGAATCAGAAGATGGAAATTATAGTTCTGTTCAAGTAGGAAACTGAGAATGACGTGTTTTTAATGAGGGAACCAGTGTGACGGGTTTAAAAGGACATATTCCCAGTATGAAGGTGGGAATGAAGTTTTGTCACCAGTCAGTAAAAGGAACTTTGAGTTGTTCCGGAATGGAAGTGAGACGGAGTCACTCGTGTAAAAACTGCTTTCTCTTTTCCTTTTCCCTTCTCAGGTTTTCCCAGGAAACACAGACGCTGAAGGTGTGGTCCATCACAAACTGCCTCACTCCATCCGCACACGCTTCCTGCGCTTCCTCCCACAGGCCTGGAGCTCTGAGGGACACATCGGCCTGAGAGTGGAGGTGTACGGCTGCTCCTACAGTGAGGACACACACACACACACACACACACACACACACACACCGGCCTAAGTGGAGGTGTACGGCTGCTCCTACAGTGAGGACACACACACACACACGCACACACTCACACACACACACACACAGATGTCCCATAGGGTTCTTCATGCTAGCTGTTTTCTGTATAAATGTATCTGATTAGCCTTCACTTCACTTCACTTCACTGTTCTCTACGCTAATCAAACACGAGCTCATTAGCAGGATGCTAGCTGTGTTTTCATTAGCAACGCGTCACCTCACTGTGGTTTCCTGAATACCTACTGCTTATTGATTTCGATTAGCGACACGCACGCTAGCCGCGTCCCTGCAAGTGTAACGTTTGCATCTTTAGGCTAAGCTGTGTTTTCCCCAAAGTCATTTGTGTTCGCAATTAGTGCTTCTCAGGTGTTTTAGTATCCCGCTAGGTGAACCTGAGATGTATTTGTGGTGTGTGTGTGTGTGTGTGTGTGTGTGTGTGTGTGTGTGTGTGTGTGTGTGTGTGTGTGTGTGTGTAAGACTTCTGGTGTTTGCTGTGAGGATGAGGAGAAGAAAGAAACCCTGTGAAGGGCAGCTCAGATTACCACCATGATCAAACACAATTAGACACCCAAGCAGACCACACACGTGTGTGTGTGTGTGTGTGTGTCTTTGCTCGATAGCACTGCTGTGCAAGCAGCTTGCTAACTTTATCACTTTATCACAATAATAAATCAACACTGAGTGTATCTGTAAGTTGTAAACTTCACAAAAGTGTGTGTGTGTGTGTGTGTGTGTGTGTGTGTGTGTGTGTGTACACATTAAATTCTTCTGTCTACAATCTTAATCTTACTGCCAGGCTCTGCCCACCCCCAAATATCCAGACAGGAAAAAGTTCAGGCATCTTTGAACTCTGTGTGTGTGTGTGTGTGTGTGTGTGTGTGTGTGTGTGTGTGTGTGTGTGTGTGTGTGTGTGTGTGTGTGTTTATAACAAGTCACCCCTAAGCACACCGTCCTATTTACGCCACTGAGAGTGTTTACTCAATGCTGACACACACTGACTAATTTCTATTTTCAGTGTGTCTGTCACAGTCAGCGTGTGTGTGTGTGTGTGTGTGTGTGTGTGTGTGTGTGTGTGTGTGTGTGTGTGTGTCCATCCTCTGGGGGTGCAGATTGAATTTGGTCTGGAGTGGAGAAATACTGCAAGTGACAGATTGTCCTCAGCCTCTCTCAGGAGTGTGAATTCAACCAGACAGAAACAGAGACAGTGCTGCTGTCTGGTTCTCTGTAAGGTTCTCTAGAGGGTTCTCTGTAAGGTTCTCTAGAGGGTTCTCTGTAAGGTTCTCTATATTGTTCTCTATCAGGCTCTTTAAAGGGGTCTCTTTTAGCTTCTCTATAAAGAATATAGGTTTTCTTTAGGGTTCTCCATAAGGTTCTCTATAAGGTTCTCTGAAGGGTTCTCTGTAAGGTTCCTTAAAGAGTTTTTTCTCAGGTTCTTTATAGGGTTCTCTAAAACCTTCTTAAGGTTCTTTATTTGTTTCTCTATTGTTTTCTCTCTCAGGCTCTGTACAGGGTTCTCTGTAGGGTTGTCCATATCATTGTCTATAGGGTTCTCTATCAGATGCTATACAGTGTTCTCTATAGGGTTCTCTATCAGACGCTATACAGTGTTCTCTATAGGGTTCTCTATCAGATGCTATATAGTGTTCTCTATAGGGTTCTCTATCAGACGCTATATAGTGTTCTCTATAGGGTTCTCTACCAAGCTTTTTATTCTGTTCTCTATAGGGTTCTCTATCAGACGCTATACAGTGTTCTCTATAGGGTTCTCTACCAAGCTTTTTATTCTGTTCTCTATAGGGTTCTCTATCAAGCTCTTTATAGTGTTCTTCATAGGTTTTTCTGTGGGGTTCTCTATCAGACGCTATATAGTGTTCTTTAAAGGGTTCTCTAAAGTTCTGTACAGACCTGAACCCTGATCTGCAGTATGGATAGAGATTCATATTTTTAGTGTCTGATTACAGGAAACTCATTGTTTAGATCAGATTCCTTCCTTCAGGAGGTAACAAACTGGGCTTGTCTTTGGTTCCTCAGAGTCGGACGTGGCTGATTTCGACGGCAGGAGCGCGCTGCTCTACCGCTTCAACCAGAAGTCCACGAGCACAGTGAAGGACGTGATCTCTCTGCAGTTTAAAAGCATGAGATGGGACGGCGTGTTGGTCCACGGTGAGGGTCAGAGAGGAGATTACATCACGCTGGAGCTTCAGAGCGGGCGTCTGACCTTACACGTCAACCTGGGTGAGAACCGAGAGCTCCAGAGTCTTAAACTTCTTCTTCCACCATGTCCACTTCAAAGATCTCAAGCTCTTCTCAAACAGAAGACTCTATTTACCAACATGAAACAGTCACTCGACTCAAATCACACACAAATACTTTAGATCTGAAATTAGATCTAAAAATTAATTAATTAATTATTCATTTAATAAAAAATTACATTTAAATTTTATTTGAGTTTAATATTTAATAAAAATAATAATATTTAAATATGTAAATTTTTGTTTTTGTTTTCCTCATTTGCTCTCTGGCACTCGTTCTCTCGCTCTCATTCGCTCACTTATTCTCGCATTCGCTCTCGTTCCTTTGCTCTCTCGTTTTTTTTTGTTTCCTTCGCTCTTATTCCCTCGCTCTTGTTCGCTTGCTCTCTCTCTCTCTCTCTCTCTCTCTCTCTCTCTCTCTCCCTCTCTCTCTCGTTTTCTCACACTCATTGCCTCGCATTCATTCTCTTGCTCTCGTTCTCTCGCTCTCTCGTTCTCTCGCTCCTCCCCCAGCAGCTGTGAAACCTCTCATTTTATGCTCTTCAAACCCTTTTAACACACCTCCATCACACTTTAACAGCAGAGGTCACACAAGGTCACGAGAACTCCACACACGCAGTAGTCACGTTTTACAGTACACACTTACGCCTCAATACGCCTGAATCCTGCATTCTGATTGGTCAGAAAGAAGGTGTCGATTTATTGTCGAATAGTTACTACGGAAACATTAGCAGGAGAGGAAGATGAAGAGTTGGATGGGACGCTCTAGAGATCTGAGAGAGAGAGCAGACCCAACCCTGCTTGGAGTTTACTCTAGATGTTCCACTAGAAGATGTGGAGATTTGTGTAATATCTCCTTCAGCCACAAGGGTGTTAGTAAAGCGGATCTTCATGGAGCTGGCTTTGTGCATTGTCATGCTGGAACAGGTTTTGGATCTCAGAGGTCGAGTGAAGCCCCCGAATGCAGTGTATGTTCTTCTTTACCGTTCTCTCTCTCTTTTTCCATAGACGACGCTAAAGTTCACCCCAGTAGCTCCGAGGTCTCCGTGTCTCTGGGGAGTCTCCTGGACGATCAGCACTGGCATTCGGTTCTGATCGAGCGCTTCAACAAGCAGATCAACTTCACTGTGGACCGTACCACACGCCACCTGCGCTCGGGGGGAGCGGCCGACTCGCTCGAGATCGACTACGAAGTGAGCGTTTGGTTTGTTCGGATTTTGTCCCAATGTGGATGAGTTCGTTAGTTCTTCACACAAGACCTTGTAAACTGCTAGCGATCTGTTAGCATGATTCAACACAGTGCTGTAGGCTGGAGTAAAGTGGGTGGAGCCAACAAAATCCTCGTGCATTAATGAACGTTTTGTTTGTGTCTTGTCTTGGTTTCACAAAGCTCAGCATCGGTGGCGTTCCTTTGCCTGGAAAACCGGGAACGTTCCTGCGCAAGAACTTCCAGGGCTGCATGGAGAACCTGTACTACAACGGCGTGAACATCATCGACCTGGCCAAGCGCAAGAAACCACAGATCTACAGCGTGGTAAGAGCTTTAACATGCGTAAAGGTTTTCCCGTTTCTGTTCTGCTCCCTGTGGAGGGGAAATCTCGCTCTGAACCCAGATCTCGCAATCCAGACGAGTGTTCGCAACATGGTGTCTGATAAGAGCCGCCTTTAATCTGATGTTGCAGAGACGGTGAGCCAGACTGCACTCAGACGCAGACGCGAGATCGTTGAGTTACAGACACGTTTCTCTCGCTACTCTTTTAGGGGTTTAAACTCCAATTAGAGAAAAGAGGTGAATCCGAGAGAGAGAACAGACGGATCATACAGAAATATTTTCCCACTCGGAGACGATCAAAACGCTCCCAGGAGAAAGCAGCGATTTCTGTTTTTCATTTTTGTGGTCCCCGTTTGCTGTTATAATGAGCTCCACTCTTCTGGGGAGATGGTCCATTAGATTTTGTGAAGATTCATTCAGCCAGAAAGGCTTCATTCATCTCATTCTCTCCTTCTTTCGCTCTCGTTCTCTCGCACTCGTTCTCTTATTCTCACATTCATAAGTGTTCAATAGGGTTGGAGCTCTATAGCAGGAGATCTTCCAAACTGTGGAAACTGCTGTCATAGGTTTGCATCTCGAGGTTTTTTGGTAGTTCAAGAGAAGTGTGACGACACCAAATAGATCAGAGGATGCAGAAGAGTTTAGATGCAGTTCTGAAACGTCTGAAGGCGCACAAACTTTTGCACCTCGGTCACACATACATACGTTTCACTGATATGAAAAAAAAAAAAAGATTTTTATAGTACACTCTATAAGGAACACACTGTGTGTGTGTGTGTGTGTGTGTGTGTGTGTGTGTGTGTGTTTCAGGGTAACGTGACCTTTTCCTGCTCAGAGCCTCCCTCAGTCTCGGCGACGTTCCTGAGCTCCAGCAGCAGCTTCCTGCAGATTCCGCTGGATGTGTTGGCGGAGACAGGGGAGGAGACAGGGGCGGAGACAGGGGCGGAGACATCCGGGTGGAGCGTGAGCTTCCAGTTCCGTACGTGGAACAGGGACGCTATGCTTATGTGGTTCGGACAGCAGGGGGCAGAGTCGCTTGTGCTGATGCTAACTGACACACAGCTGAAGCTCACACACCAGCACTCAGCGCTACAGAGCTCAGAGATCACCGTGGGTCAGTAGTGTGTGTGTGTGTGTGTGTGTGTGTGTGTGTGTGTGTGTGTGTGTGTGTGTGTGTGTGTGTGACAGATTGCTAACTGTGTCCTCGTGCAGGCCGCAGTCTGAGCGACGGACTCTGGCACGCTGTCTCACTGAAGATTGACGCACTCCAGGCTTTTGTCTCCGTGGACGATGGGTTTCCGTCCAGCATCAGCCTCGGACATGAGATGCGACCCGGGACCACCGTCATGATCGGCGGTATGTATGTGTGTGTGTGTGTGTGTGTGTGTGTGTGTGTGTGTGCAGGAATCACAATGCTCTTCAGCATGACATCACAGAGACTCATGCGTAAGGGCTCAGTTTTCCAGCCCAGTGGAAGCCCCGCCCCTTCCTCCATCTCTCATTACTAATGTCATGTGATTTGTATCATCTTTTAAATGACTTCCTGTTTCTCCTCAGGATGCCCAACATCAGCAGCCAATCAGGGCTGTCGGAACCCCACGCTGGCTTATCAGGGCTGCATGCGCGCCATCGTCCTTAACAACCGTCCCGTCGACTTGTACCGTGTGCAGCAAGGCCTTCTGGGTAATTACAGCGAGATCCAAATCGACACCTGTGGCATACAGGACAGGTAATGCTAGTGCTCAAACAAACAACCTCCTGTAACGCTAGATCACTTCCTGTAATATTATTTCACTTCCTGTAATGCTAGTTAACTACTAGTTCACTTCCTGTAACACTAGTTTATTTCTTGTATTGCTATTTGACTTCCTGTAATGCTAGTTCACGTCCTGTAATGCTAGGTAGTTTCCTTAAGTGCTAGTTCACCAACTGTAATGCAAACTCTTCAACTGTAATGCTAGTTTACGTACTTTAGCGGTAGTTTACTTCCTGTAATGCTGTTTTTTGAAACTCTAATGCTAGTTCACTTCTTGTTTTGGTACTTTTCATTAGTACGCTAGCGTTAAAGTAAATGAACTGGTAGCAAACTAGCATTAGAGTAAATGAGTCAGTAGTGCACTAGTTTTAAAGTAAAGAAGTCAGTAGTGAACTAGCGTCAGAGTAAACGAGTCAGTAGTAAACTAGCGTCAGAGTAAACGAGTCAGTTGTGAACTAGCGTCAGAGTAAACGAGTCAGTAGTAAACTAGCGTCAGAGTAAACGAGTCAGTAGTGAACTAGCATCAGAGTAAACGAGTCAGTAGTGAACTAGCGTCAGAAGTGAACTAGCGTCAGAGTAAACGAGTCAGTAGTAAACTAGCGTCAGAGTAAACGAGTCAGTAGTAAACTAGCGTCAGAGTAAAGGAGTCAGTAGTGAACTAGCGTCAGAAGTGAACTAGCGTCAGAGTAAACGAGTCAGTAGTAAACTAGCGCCAGAGTAAACGAGTCAGCAGTAAACTAGCGTCAGAGTAAACGAGTCAGTAGTAAACTAGCATCAGAGTAAATGAGTCAGTAGTGAACTAGCGCAGGAATAGAACACTGCCTGAACCATGTGATGTGGATGGATTGTGCGTTGTTGAATCTGTAGTTCATGATTATCTTTCGTGTCGTTTTCTAAAGGATTTGTAAGCGTAGCAGCACAACTCGTGCATACTAAACACACTCCAGCCCATCGTGTGTGTGTGTGTGTGTGTGTGTGTGTGTGTGTGTGTGTGTGTGTTTGTAGAGGAGTGTGTGAGGTTCAGGGCCGAGGCCACAGCCTTCACGCCTCTGAGAGACTGGAGTAGATGATTAGCGAGGGAGAGTGGAGATTACAGGCATTGTTCGGAGAAATAGCACTCTGCTAAGTGCTACTTACTCTTACTTATGCGTGTGTGTGTGTGTGTGTGTGTGTGTGTGTGTGTGTGTCGTCGTGCACTCCCTCATGCAGCAAACAGCAGCAAACTGATTGGAAAGGATGGACACAATCTCTTCATCATGAACAGAGAGAGAAGGAGGGGCAACAATGCAGAGAGAGAAAGGATGGATGGATGGATGGATGGACGGATAGATAGATAGATAGATAGATAGATAGATAGATAGATAGATAGATAGATAGATAGAGTTGACTATAACGCTAGTGTTTGTGTTACTTTTGTGTTACTAGCATTGGAGGCAGACTGAGGGAGGTGAAGGAAGATAAACACAGAGTCAGCAGGAAAGAGAATGAAGTGGAGAAGGAGAGGCAAATGGAGAGAAATGGAGTGGATAGAAAATCGAGCAGAGAGTGAGAGGAAGAAGGAAAGAGACTGAGAGTAAACTCTGTCCGTTTTTGTCTTAATAAACGGCTCCAGTGCCCACGCTCATTTATCACTCAGGCTAATTCTCCTGCCCTGCACAGGGGCGAACCCCCACTGGCCCGGCGGCCATGTTGCCCTGCACTGGGCTCCTGCCACTGTTTAAAATGATGAAGTGTTATTTTAGGATTGAATGTACTGTACTCTACTCGGTACATGTGCAACCTTCTGACCTTGTCAAACAATATTAAAAATCCTGCCACTGCACAGTGTCATGATCGAGCATCTCCTGCTGACCGATAAGAAATCCCTAAAAGGCCGCCGTCCTCCTCCTGTACCTCTGTCCTCTACTTTACAAACTGCATTTTACAAATTCCACACTAGCTAACAAAGCTAGCAATATAGTAACCACACTTATACACACACAAGCACCATTACCTCTTTTAACCATCGTGATTAGCATAGGACTGATTTAGCATAGACCAGCTGTTTCTTGTGTGCTAGCAGGAAATATTAAAACATATTTAAAGAAGTATTAAATATTTAATGATGCCGGAATGCTAAATGAATGTTTGGTTCATTCAAGCAACCTGAGCTACTTAGATTTTTGTCTCCACTGGATATATTACCTACCACCATCAAAGAACATTGATTACAGAATGAAACTTCCTTCCACTTCCTTCTGTGCATTATTGATGAAGAGCTAACATGGATTAGCCTAACATAGCTTAGCTTAGCTAGGCTTCTTTTTCTTGCCCAGCTAGAGCGTTTTGGCTCAGTCAGGTGGATCAATGGTGTCTTGGCTAACACCCAATGGACTCGGATTCCTCGACTCCGGCCCGTGTGTGTGTTTTTTATGAATGTTGTTTGTTCAGAGATATTTATGGATTTATCAAGAGAGGACCTGCAATACTGAAAGGGTCTTGGGGACAGAGCTAAAGGTCATTCATAATCCATATAAACTCTATGATCAAGATCCAAGGTGAGAAGATCTGAGGAGATCTAAGGGGAAAGAACAAAAAGACTCCTTTGAAAGTTAAAGTAAGGCTTCCCTGCGTAGAATAGGATTACTAGGGCTCAGAAAATCTGAAACAGAAATGTGGAGTACCCACTGTGCGGGTTCACCCCTTGAGTTCACCAATTGCAGATGGAATTAATGGACCTTGATGAAGGTGCAAATATCACTTTGCACACTTGGGGTATTGCCATTGTAGTCGTCTCCTTTCACTGTCTGGGGGTCAATGGTTATTATTCTAATATCAAATTCAGTAACACAGTGTGTAAGATTGAAGAAAATGAACTTGACACAAGACTTTACAAAGACTCATAGCACATGATTTGGTACCCGACATCCTGATTTGTGGAGTTGCTGGCCTTCTTTGGAGCTCACAGAAGAGTAGGATACACACAACACAGAGTTTTCCTCATGGATAAGATGGTTCACTTTGACAGAAAAAACTTGTCTGATTGCTGTTATATGGAAAATAGTTTGGGTATTTATCCATCTTAGAGAAGGTGGAGCTATTGAGCAATCATGTACCTTCTACTGGCTTTATAGTGATGCTTGAAAAATTCAGTGCTCATGTTTGAAGGAACCTTGGGACACAGGTAACTTTGCGTGCCTTGGGCTACATGTCAGTTATGGTACCTTACACCACCGGTCCCTTAGAGTACCTTGGGCTACAGGTCAGATAACTTTGGTTCAGTGGTCAGTCAGGGTACTTAGGTCCAATGTATGGCAGTTTACCCTGAGCCACAGTTAGGTTGATGTACCTTGAGCCACAGGTCAGTAAGGCCTGTCAGATTTAAAGCCACAGTTAGTTTAGTTTAAAAGAAATATATGGCATTTGGCAGATGCCCTTATCCAGAGTGACTTACAACTGAGCAGGGGAGGGTTAAGGACCTTGATCTTGTGCCATATGTCCCTTAGAGTACTTTGGGCTACAGGTCAGTCAGGGTAAATTGTGTCACTGGTCACTTAGAGAACCTTGGGCTACAAGTCAGAAGACTTTAGGTCATTGGTCAGTCAGGATACTTTAGGCCCCATGTCTGGCAGCATACCTTGGGCCATAGTTAGGTCAGTGTACCTTGGGTCACAGGTCAGGCTGGGAACCTTTTAAGGCTTTAGTTTAGGTAAAAAGAGATCACCATCAAACAAATAGGATTTGTCATGCAGGACAGTGGTCATATGTTTCTGGTAAATGCAGGAGAACCTTCTTCGTTTCCTTGGGAGATTATATCAGATTCTGTAGTAGAAGCTAATCTTAGAGTCTGTATGGACCTCAAATCCTTAATCATTGTGGCAGCTAGTGGACACTGTAGCAGAAAGTGCAATGGCACCAATTATGCTGAAATGTCTAAGACTCCAATACATGGTGGTGAAGGAAGCTGACAAGTTGATGAAGGCAGGTTTTACAAGGCCTGAAGCAGTAGCTGCTGCGGCAAGGGAGGGGTTTAAAAAATCCACGGAATAAGATTTACCAAGGGGAGATAAAGATTTTGCAATAGATAATGTAAAGCGACTGCAGAGTCAGGGTGACCTCTCCAGGGATGATACTGAGCGATGGAATGAGTGATCGGCGGATCTCCTTTAAAAATCTTTTCATTGTGTAATAATGAGTTTGGTATTTCACACAGTATCGATGTGTGTTTGCTGCAGGTGTCTGCCCAATTACTGTGAGCATGGTGGTGAATGTTCTCAATCCTGGAGCTCCTTCAGCTGTGACTGCTCTGGTACAGGATACACTGGAGCGACATGCCACAACTGTGAGTCACAGTATTACACACATTTCACTGCAGAATTATACAGTTACATCAGTGCAGAGTGTTTATTTAAAAATTGACAGAGGCAACACCACCAGTTGTGATCAGATTCCACTTGTCTTTGTGTTGTTTCAGCTATCTTCGAAATGTCTTGTGAAGCACACAGAGTGGCAGGAAGCTCCTCCGGGTTTTTCTCCATCGACCCGGACGGCAGTGGGCCGCTCACCCACACCGTCGTTTTTTGCAACATGAGTGGTGAGTACACACATACACATACACAACATATATAATCTTAAACCTTGTTGGATTGACTGTGTGTGTGTGTGTGTGTTCAGAGGAGAAGGTGTGGATGGTAATTGGTCATAACAGCTCAAAGCCGGTGAGCATTCAGGGTTCAAGTTTTCAGAAGCCACACGTCATGAAGCTTAACTATAGCGCATCACTGCAGCAGCTCACAACCCTGCTCGACCGAGCACAACACTGCCAACAGGAAGTGATGTACCGCTGCAGGAAGTCCCGCCTCTTCAACACCTGGGGTAAACCGTAGTAGTCTCCTGGTTCACTGGTCATATTCAGTTACACTGCATAACGGCAGTGAAAAAGGTGGACTGGAAAACAGTACTAATAAGATACTGGAATATTTAAAGGTCACTGAAGTACCCGTTGTGCTGTGTTACCTCAGATGGCACTCCGTTATCATGGTGGAAGGACAGAGCAGGAGAAAAACGGACCTACTGGGCGGGGTTACTGCCCGGAGTTCAGCAATGTTCCTGCAGTTTGTCTGAAAACTGCATTGATATGAATCACTTTTGCAACTGCGACGCAGACCGGAGCTCTTGGTGCGATTCTATCAATTCATTTCTTACCTCTAGCTAGCAAGTCTCAAAATATTACTGTAGCTAGCTATTAATCCGGTCCTCAATGATCTTGCCGTTAATCCATAATAAGATATTATAATTAGGAAGTCAGCTTTAATCGACATTAAAAGTGTGTTGTTTTCAGGGAAAACGATACAGGAATGCTGTCCTACAAAGAACATCTTCCCGTCACTGAGATGGTGGTTGGAGACACGAACCGAAGTGGCTCAGAAGCCGTTTACCAAGTCGGATCTCTACAGTGCCGTGGAGACAGTAAGACACTTCTGTAGCGATAAATATCAAAATAAATCTTCCAGCTAAGGGGCCAAGCACCAAATTTATCATTATCAATATATGTTATCATCATTGGGTTAAATTTGTTATTAGATTGGAAGCACTTTCATAGACAGAGCTTTGGTGCGTATCTGAAAACAGCCAGTTCAGCCAGCACGCCCTCTGGTGTCGATTCTTGCCTCATTTGTTTTTCCACCATCTTTTTTTAAAAACTGTTTTCTGGACTTCATTTGGCAACACACAACATGTTCCGAGTAACCCTTACGGCTTTACTTTATTTGTAGGGTTTTTGTGGAACGCCGTGTCTTTCTATCAGGAGTCGTCATCCTTGCACTTCCCCACGCTGCAGGCTGAGCTCAGCGTCGACATCTCCTTTTACTTCAAGACCACAGCACCTTCTGGAGTCTTCCTGGAGAACCTGGGAGTCCGTGATTTCATCCGGCTGGAGCTGAGTGGTAGGAGCACATTGATAAAGACAATATAAAGGTTTATTAGCGTCTTCTTGCGTGGTGCTTTATCATCCAGTGCAGATCTTTTTACTTTAGCAGTCCAGCACACTGATACTTCATCTTCCTGACAGAACAACTATTTCCACTGCGTGCAAGTGTCGTTAATAACACAGAACACAACTGGCGCTTAATTTTAGATAGTTAGCTGATAGTATATTGATGAATGATGGAAACGATATGAGCCAAGATCTTCTGAAATAATAACATGTTCCAGAACATTCCTCTCCATCCGTATTGTTCCTAATGGTCAACATTGGAATTCCATTTTATGACAAATTTGGTGTTTAAAAGTATAAAAAGTCTCGAGTCTTGAGGTCCAGGTTCGCTAGATCATTAGAAGAGTGTGAAGTTGGAATAACAAAAATTTTTCCACGTTGGAACAACACCAACTGTTTCTTGTTTTTGGCCTCGCCCTCTCAGCCTCATCAACAGTGACGTTCTCGTTCAATGTTGGAAACGGTCCTCTGGTCCTGACAGTGAAGTCTCACGTCCCTCTGAATGACAAGCAGTGGCACCACGTCCGAGCCGAGCGCAACGTAAAAGAGGCCTCGTTACAGGTAGACCAGCTCCCTTTGCGCTTCATGGAAGCTCCGCCTGACAGCCACGCCCGTCTGCAGCTCAACGGACAGCTGTTTATTGGTAGGACACGCATCTTTTTTAGACAAGAAATCAAACTTATTTTTTATAAAGGGGACACCAGACCACACCCTTTTGTGATGTGAGACTTCTGTCCTGAATTATTCACATGTGGTCCTGTTACCCCCAACAGGAGGAACTGCCTCAAGGCAGAAGGGGTTTCTGGGATGCATCCGAGCACTGACTATCAACGGTGTGACTCTTGACCTGGAGGAGCGGGCCAAAATGACCCCGGGGGTAAGCGGAGGGTGTCCAGGTCACTGCACCGGCAACACCCGTCTGTGCCACAACCGGGGGCGGTGCATCGAGCGGAACAGCGGATACGTGTGTGACTGTACACTCTCGGCCTACGGAGGAACTCACTGTCAGACCGGTGAGACACCACACACCGGTTTCTCTCATGTTAATGACCTTTGGAACTGCTTCTTGTTCATTATATATGTTTACTAGAAAGTAAAGAAAGAAAGGGGATTTATAAGCGTCATGTACTTTTACAGCACATTGAAATTCTTTCTTCGCATATACCAGGGATGTTTAAACGCCAGGGTCAGAGCACATGGTCAGTCATGAAATAGAACCGTTGGAGCACAGAGGGTTGAGGGTCTTGCTCGAGAGGCCCAAAGTGGCAGCATGGTAATATCTAATGCCACTATATAGGGGACGAGACCTAATGCCACTACGTAGGGTTTCAGATCTAATGCCACTACGTAGAGTAGGATCTAATGCCTCCATGTAGGGTATGAGGCTAAAATCCACTACGTAGTGCATGACCTAATGCCACTACGTAGTGTTTGAGACCTAATGCCACTACATAGTGTTTGAGACCTAATGCCACTACATAGGGTTTGAGACCTAATGCCACTATGTAGTGTTTGAGACCTAAAAATCCACTACGTAGTGCATGACCTAATGCCACTACGTAGTGTTTGAGACCTAATGCCACTACATAGGGTTTGAGACCTAATGCCACTATGTAGTGTTTGAGACCTAATGCCACTACATAGGGTTTGAGACCTAATGCCACTACATAGGATTTGAGACCTAATGCCACTATGTAGTGTTTGAGACCTAATGCCACTACATAGGGTTTGAGACCTAATGCCACTATGTAGTGTTTGAGACCTAATGCCACTACGTAGGGTTTGAGACCTAATGCCACTACATAGGGTTTGAGACCTAATGCCACTATGTAGTGTTTGAGACCTAATGCCACTACATAGGGTTTGAGACCTAATGCCACTATGTACAGTTTGAGACCTAATGCCACTATGTAGTGTTTGAGACCTAATGCCACTACATAGGGTTTGAGACCTAATGCCACTATGTACAGTTTGAGACCTAATGCCACTACATAGGGTTTGAGACCTAATGCCACTACATAGGGTTTGAGACCTAATGCCACTATGTACAGTTTGAGACCTAATACCTAGTACAATCTATTTCCAGGGCACAGGGATAGTCATTGTAAAAGTATTTGCGCCCTGCTACTAATCTACAGTCAGTGGTTACCCAGTATCGTGACATGACATGACGGGACTTGATGTGAGACAGGACGTGGGTGATTACAGCTTCGAGTTTTGAGTCACATCGGCTGTGCTTTACATTCCTAAATGAAAACATCAAATACTCATATAAAAGCCTTCATAAAATGTGTCTTAATGTATAGAACACGTCCCTCTTGCATCTCTCTCATATCTCTGTGTGTGTGTGTGTGTGTGTGTGTGTGTGTGTGTGTGTGTGTGTGTGTGTGTGTGTGTGTGTGTGTGTGTTGAGCACACAATTATTCACAATAACTCAAAGTGTGACAAGAGACATGAAGTAGGCTGTGAAAGTGTGATCAACGTGCTGGAGAAGAACCGATGAAAAAATTACTGGCCTGTCATTTATCTCTCTGTTTCTCTTTGTTTTTCTCTCTCTCTCTCTCTCTCTCTCTCTCTCTCTCTCTCTCTCTCTCTCTCTCTCTTTTTTCCACTCGCACTCCCTTCGGTTTCTTCTTCCTCTTTAATGAGGTGTCTGTTAGCGTTATCCGTCAGTGGCGGGAGAGTCTCCCGCAGCAGGTCGCGCCCCGGCTTGTCTTGACGGAGTCTCGCTGTCCATCGCGCCGCTTTCCCGCCGCTCTCAGAGCGAATTCGGTGCTATGTCGGGTCGCTGCGCTAGTCAACCCCCCCCCTAATTATTTCTCCTCTTCTTTCTGTTCCTTTCTTCCTTCCTTCTGAGGACAGGGGGATTTTTTTCCTCACTTTTTGTGCCTTTTTATTTATTTATTTATTTTACAGTTTCTCCGGATGTAATGAGCGAACAAACCCAGCCATGTGTGAAGCAGCTCGGCGGCTCAGCCCTCAGCCTGCTAATAATTTAGCATACATTTAAACTTCTGTCTCTGCGGCTTTATACACCGCCACTTTACTTTCCCTTTCATTAGCAGCCTGATGGCAGGAAGTGGAGCAAAAAAAAAGGAAAAACTGAACGATTTCACAAAATTGAACAGGCGTGAACTCTCTCAGGTTCTTTATCTAAGGTCCTCCCTCAGGTTCTCTCTCTCGGATTCGCTCTCTCAGGTTCTCTCTTATGTTCTTCATCAGGTTCTCTCTAAGCGCATTTTATCTCGTGCATGTTCTCACTCGAGTTAGTGTTGCCCGTGTGCCTTGTTCTACCTGTCTCTTTTTTCACCCTCCCGCTCTTCTCATCATCTCTAGAAGTTTCCGTGTCCTTTGAGAGTGGCACGTCTGTGACCTACGCATTCCAGGAGCCGTTCTCGGTGATGCGTAACGCCAGCCGTCAATCGTCAGCCATCGTCGCTCAGAGCAGCAGGTCTCGGGAGAACGTAGCCTTTCGCTTCCTCACCACCAAAACTCCTGCCATGCTGATGACCGTCACCACGTACCAGCAGCAGTACATGGCCATCATCCTGGCTCATAATGGTACATATACTTACATGCTAACTATCCACTGGCTAACGTAAGGTAATAGAAGGTTGGTGGAGGTTAGTGAAGATGATAGCAGATAGGTGGAGGTTAGTGAGGGTCGTAAAGAGAGATCCGTTATATTTAGTGGAATCGGAGCAGAGTTGGTGTGACTTGTTTGGTGTTTCTGACTTGTTTCTCTCCGGTGTCTCTCAGGGAGTTTGCAGATTTGGTATAAACTGAAGCAGGAGAAGGAGACGGATGTGTTCATGGCCACCCAGCACAGCCTGGCTAACGGGCAACTGCACCGAGTCCAGCTCCACCGAGAGGGCAGGGACATGTATGTCCAGGTACCAGTGCTGCCTTCGCTGTTGACACACATTATTGATGTTTAAGAACGTTATGAATGCTTCCTTCATCCTTGTCCTCGCTCCTCAGGTGGATAAGGAAGTGAGTCAGAAGTTTGGCCTCTCCACCGACCGAGAGTTAAACATGATCCGCTCTCTGACACTCGGCAAAGTCACCAGTAGGAACACGCACACACCTAGAGCGTTTATTTCAGGTTATAATGTCTGTTACTGCAGTGCATTTCTGTGGGCCTCAGGTCGAGTGGGCGTGGACGAGGAGGTGCTCCAGGCGGGATCGAGAGGTTTCATTGGCTGCCTCTCGTCGGTCCAGTTTAATCACCTCGCTCCTTTAAAGGCGGCCATTTTAAACCGAGGCAGCTCATTGGTCAGCGTGCTCGGGAATCTGGTGGAGTCCAACTGTGGAAAGCTGGCTGATAGATCCCATTCCCACTCACCGCCAGGTAACTGCACATCCGGGACACCGGAGTGGGCGGGGCTTAGGGTTTATCTCATGTAGTCGTATTGTTGCACTGAGGATAGTAAAATCTTTCAACTCCTGAGTGGATGTGGCTTAAAGACCATATATAGGAATGTGGGCGTGGCTTTGAGAAGCAGTAGCACAGTAATATCAGTTGCTTTCTTCTCCTCCTGTCAGACCACATGGACGGAGAGAAGCGAGAAAGAGAACGTCTGGAGAACTCGGAGCCGAGTGACTCGGCCGTGATCGGAGGTGAACCCATAATCCTTTCACTTCCTGTTCTGAAGATAATTTTTCCTCTTCCTGTCTCTGTATCCCATCACCTTCTCACTTCCTGTCTTCCTGTGGTGTAGGTTTGATATCAGCATTGCTGTTGGTCATGCTGTGCATCGTGGGGGCGATGATGCGCTTCCTGCTGCGTGTCCGAAGTGAGCGTTCCCATCAGCCCAAACAGAAGGACCCGCGGGCTCAACCGGAGCTCAGGGACAGCCGAAAGGAGTTCTTCATATGACCCCTAAACGACCCCTTCAGCCAAGTAACCATAAATCCCAGAAGTGGCGAGAGAGGACGGCAGCAGAGCCGCTAGCGCCCTTGAACCTCGCTCCCTTCCTCCATGAGCTTGTTTTGTGCCCTCTATAAACCTGACTTTGTGGAATGGGACACAAACGAGCGATGGAAAATGTAGCCTCTGTATCAAGAAAAACAGAACAGTATATGACCTTGAGGATGCAGATAATGCCCTTGAATGACTTTCCCTCCCTCTCTTCCATTCTATAGGGCTGTGTGAGTGGGACACAGCCGAGGGGATGGACGACCAACACCAATGCTAACTGGAGTACTTTATATACCTTTAACCTTATGAACTCTACAGCATAAGAGTGACCTCCGACCCCATTTAGGATGCGGCTCAAATCAGTGTTCAACACACACTGTGGGCCTGCAGTGGGGAATTATGGGTAATTAATTTCATTACTACTACGACAGGGACAACAAATAGGACTCACACTTCCTGCATCCAGTCGAGCAGATGTGTGTTTTTCAATCAACACCTAAGACGGACTAGGTCTCACTCGTGCACACACACACACACACACACCCACACACACACATACAGCACATTGTGTAAATGCAGAGTGAACAGTAGAAGTGTTGTTTTTGAGCTCAGGGGAATCTGTTGGCCGGTAAAAACACACTCCGCTCATTACAGAGAGTAACGAAGAAAAGTTTGAATCCGAAAAGTATTATTAAAGTTTTAAAGAGAATATTAATAGGAGTTTTCATGTTTTCTATGAGAGAATTAATGAGAGTGTAGGAAAAAGGATTAATGAGTGTTAATGAGTGTTAATGAGAGTATTAATGAGAGTCTGGGGAAAAGTATTAAATATAAATGAAAGTATTAAAGTATTAATGGTATTAGTGAGTATTAATGATTATAGAAGTAAATATTAATAAAAAAAAATAGAGAGAAGTATTAATAAGATTATTAATGAGTATGGAGGTGAGTATTAATAAGATTATTAATGAGTATGGAGGTGAGTATTAATAAGATTATTAATGAGTATGGAGGAGAGTATTAATGAGTATTAATTTGAGTAAGGAGGTAAGTATTTATAGGAAGTATTGAAGACAGTATTAATAAGAGTATGAGGATAAATATAGGAAGTATTAAAAAGAGTAATAATGAGAGTATGAAGGTGAGTATTATTTAGAGTTTTGCTGAGCGTGTTGATTTTGGAGGCAAGTAATAATAACAGTATTCTTGAGAGTATTAATGACAGTAAGGGGGTCATTTTTAATGGGAGTATTAATAAGATTATTAATTAGAGTAAGGGGGTGAGTATTTATGAGAGTATGAATAAGAGTATTGTTGAGTATTAATGATTATGGAGGTAATAATTAGAGTATTAATAAACGTATGAATCGAGTTTCATTGAGAGTATTAATGAGTTTTATAGTATTGAATAGAGTATTTAAAGGAAGTATTAATGAGAGTATTATAGAATTCAGGAGAATATTAATGGGAGTATTAATGAGTATTGCTGAGAGTATTAATGAAAAAAGTATTAATGAGAGTATTGATAAGAGTATTTAATTCCAGGTGTAAATATTCATGATATGTTTCAGTGGTTTGAGAGCAGATTGGTTTCCTTCGTCTCCTCAGACTGATGTTTTCTACACGTTTTTTTTTTTAAATAAAGAATGAAACCTGCTTTTCATTGTCTCAAAATCACAGTGTTTTCACTTTCCTGAAAAACAACAGGGAACTTAAACTTTTATGTCCTGAAGATGCTACATTATTATCTGCTCACACTGGAGACTCCTTCCATGTCTTACATAAACATCTGCTTTAAAAGAATGTTCTAGCAACCATATGCAGGACAGGTTCCTGTAAATAAACTGTTACTATAGAAACCAAATCATAATCAACACCTAAACCAATTAGCATCCAGAACACAATAACACTGCCGTGTATCATAACATCCAAACAAATCAATATTTGTTGTGAAACCATTTGGTTTTCATTTCATTCACTTGTATTATCATGAGTCAGGTGTCTGATGAACCAATTCTACTAAGCAGGTGCTAAAGATACCAGTGGGACCCAGATGCACTTATCTACTGTTTACAGAAATCTGGCCAGAAGTGGTCTTCATGGAAAGTCAAACCTCTGACATGGAAATGAGGCTAAGTGTCTCAACTCTGCTTGAAAACAGAGGAACTGTGGAGCAGAAAAATGGCAGCAGGTTCTCTGGACTGATGAGTCAAAATCTAAAATATTTGTCTGTAGTCAAGTCAGGTTTATTTCTATTGCGCTTTTCACAGCAGACATTGTCTCAAAGCAGCTTTACAGAAATCAACAGTGGAGGTGAACAATGTGTGTTTATCCCTGATGAGGAGCCGTGGTGACTGTGGCAAGGAAAAACTCTCTTAGATGTTATGAGGAAGAAACCTTGAGAGGAACCAGACTCAAAAGTGGAGCCCATCCTCATTTGGGTGAGTAGCAGGAGGCAGGCTGTTTGCTGAAGTGCTGGACAGCGACACAATAATAAGTGAAGCACGGTGAAGTTTTCCTGCAGGTTCGGAGCTGCGTTTCTGCAGATGGAGTCGGAGAATCGGTCGGGATTCATTTTGTTGTCGAAGCTAAAAATCACAGAAATGCAGATTCTCCATTATGCACTGCCATCAGATAACCCCAAAAATACAGCCAAGTCATTAACGTGTAGAGAACATCAAGGAGTCCTGGAAGTTATGGTTTTAGCCCACACAGAGTCCTGATCTCAACATCATCGAGTCTGGAAAGGATTACATGAACAGACTGAGGGATTTGAGGAAGCCTTCATTTACACAAGATCCGTTCCATTCTCCAAGATGTTTAAAAAACAACCTACCTGCTGAGTTCCTTCAAAAACTGTACCTAGAAGAATTGATGCAGGTAAAAGGTGTTGCACCAAATATACTTTACTGCATTTTTCGAACGCTTGCACAGTACTGTAGAGTGTGTGTGTGTGTGTGTGTGTGTGTATGTGTGCATATTCGGAGTGGCATCTCGTCTCCGTTCTCTCGTCACGCCCGGTGCAGAGGAGTGTGAAGCTGAATGCAGAGAGGCAGGCGTGTCAGATGTGTATCCAGCTGTGATCTACGCAGATGTCAGCGTATGACGGCACAGAAATGACAAACCTGCTCTCTGAACGTCTGAAGATCAAATGCAGCGTCTGATTCAGAGCCACATCCGTCTCCATCTGGATGCACAGCAGACAGGTTTGATTTCAGACCTGCCACTTGTTTTTTTTTTAAACTTCCAGGCTGGAGATGAGGATCAGATCAGAGTGTGGGGTCACGTTCCAAAGAAGAACTAGTGGGGGATGAGTTCAATACACCCCATAGATCTTTATATCTCTGTTTATAGCTCTTTACAGATTTGTATCGACATGAGATCGGGTTGGATTTCAGCCCTGACACGTGTACTGGTCATCACGCACACTATTTCTCCACTTGGTTACGTGTCACCAAGTGTCTATTGTGAAAAAAACCAAACAGGCGTGCCAATACTTTTTTCATGCCACCGAATAAACCCAGATTCCATGAATCCGCAAAAAAAAAGCAGACACACGCCTCGAAACCATGCATCGTACAAACAGAAATAGCGCCGTTCGCTAGTGTGCTGGTTTGCTAGCAGTCATCTATTTACTTCTGAAACATGATTCCAGACGTAAACTGACGGCGCACCTGTGTTGTTTTTTTTACCACCTGTTTTGCGAAGTGTGCTAAAAAAACCCGCCAGAGAAGGAACGTCAATTAGCATAAAGCTTTCAAAACAGATTTGTGAATTAGCATTAACAGCTGAATGTTGGCGGCGCTGAGAGTGTTGCCAGCGGCAGCGAAAGCGCGAATAAACAAAAATAAACAGCGAGTGGATCAAAAAACACGCGTCGCTTCTGCAAGAGGGAAATGTTTCAATAAAGGAATAAACATGAACGTTAGCATAACTGTTTTCTTCCGTTTCCTCTGCCCTCCTGTCCTCTTTATCTCTCCATCCTTCCCCTTTCTCTCCTCCACCCTCTCATCCTCCCATGTCCACCTCCTTCTTCTCCTTCCTGTCCTTCTTTTCTTTCTCCTTCTTCATGTCCCTTTTTTCTCCTGTTCTCCCGTTTCCTCCTCTTTCTCCTTCTTACATTTCTTCTCTTTCCCACCACCCTGCTCCTCCCTGCTCCTCCCTTCTCCTCCTGTCTAAAGCTCAGTGAGGCACATGTTCTCGTTCTCAGATGAGTGTCATTCAGAAGGATCGTGATGGATGAAGGTGTAAAGCAGGATGAAGGGAATCTCGTTTTGTGTCTGTAGATCTTTCCATCAAAGCCGCTGTTATATTTATTCAAAACTCTTTATCGTCTCTCCTCATCAGCTCAGCGAGGAATCCTTCATTTAAATCCTGGACTCTGATTGGCTGTTGTAGGTAATTGTGTTTTAAACCCCGCCCACTGTGGAGCAGCCTACAGAGAGTTGTAATAAAGTTAGAGGTGACTTTCTGACACGTGTTCTGGAGCGAGCTGTGATTCTCTACACGCCTGAGATGAACAGGTGGAGGAGAAATTTCTGTGACAGAGAAAGAGCAACATCTGTCACAATATATCCGAAACACACACACACACACACACACACACACACACACACACACACACACACACATCATGTATTATCAGGAGATCTGAAGCAGCAGACACTGGTGATGTTGATGTACAGGAAACAAAAAAGTGTTTGTGAGAACCGTAAAGTCTCAATCTAATCCACTGTGCTAGATTTCCACCAAGACCCTGAGCGATGAGATGAAGATGAACGGATGACTGAGCGATAGAAGTTCAGAATCTGGAGGTGGGAACATAAAAAAAATATATCTTCATGTAGCTCCAGAGGAACCTAATGGATCTTTTAGAATGAAGAGAAATCCATCCAGAGGAAGGCCATCAAGATGGATCAGGCAGGTGAAGAGAAGCAGAAGGAGGAGGACAAGAGCCCTGGTATCTCAAGACCATGAGAAGCTTCACAGAGAGAAAGATATCAAATATATTCAGAATCTGGATCTGGAATATGAGATCCTCATGAAAAACTTGAAGAAAGCAAAACTCTGACAGGAAATGAGATGAAGTGGAGGAAAAAAAACCTTCTTTCCTGGAACACGTTTATTCGGCTTGCCGGTGTTTGGGAGCGCAGATGTTGTGAAGGATCTAATCTCAGACACACACAGCGGCGTTTAGAGTTTAGCGTCTCCGTCTCAGAGCTCGTTCTCTCCGCACCTGGACGCGTGTCAGTGATTTGTCCTTTCGGTGCGAGCAGTAGTGGGACGCGGAGTCGCGGCGCTGCGGCGGAGCAGCAGATGGTGGCCTTTCACTCCACTGAATCAGGGAATGTGGCGCGCTAATTAGCGTTAGTCAGCGTGCTCAATACGGCGCCTCAGGAGACCGGAAACGACAGAGCGCCGCCTTCATCACGTCACCTACAACCGCATACTCGTGTCTCACGTAGCTACCGATGTCCTCCTGCGCTCTGATTGGTCGAAAGGTGTTGCTTAGGTCTCGATAACAGCAGCTCTGACAGTAGTGCAGGTTGATTGGGACACGTTTCCGTAGCAACTCGGAGGGATGGTTTCCACAGCAAAGTGTGTAACCTTAAATGTAACGAGAAAGGGATAAAAAGTATATTGTGTGGATGAGTAATAAATAGATAACTGCAGAGTGACACACACACGCGCACACACACACACACACACACACACGTGTTTATTACACACACACGGGACCCTGTGTGTGAGGCATGAACTGTGTATAAAAGGCTTAAGAGGTAATAGGCTTTTCTCACACACACACACACACACACACACACACACATCACAGGAGGATTTTTTTCCTGGATGACTGTGGTTCAAAATGGAAAGAGAGAATATATATATATATATATATGAGAGAGAGAGAGAGAGAGAGAGAGAGAGAGAGAGAGAGAGAGAGAGAAAGCGCACGCTGAATGAGGGAGGACGGAGTAAACGAGTGAGCATCCATCACTCCTAATGAGGACTTGGCCGGGTGCAGCGCGCCACAACTGGGACTCCGTCCCGCAACATCTGGACTGATAAGCAGTGTTTTCAGGAGCCGAGGTTTCTCTCATGGGGGTTTATTCATCCCTGTCTCTCTCTCTCTCTCTCTCTCTTTCTCTCACACACACACACACACATATTCAGCAGAGCTTTATTATCGCTAATAAAGACAAATAGCAATGTCAACAGCAACAGCCCACATTCAGAGCAAACACACACACACACACACACACACACACACACGTATATATTAGCAATGTGCATCTCCATCACTGAGGCCGATGGGATTCACATCTCACTGCTAAACCAAAGATACGATACAGTAAAGATCCACATGAAGCAGCTCCGATGCGATGCGATGCGCTGTAGAAGAAAATATGCAAATCTTTAGCAAATCATCCATTTAGTGCCTTCTGACTTCTGTCTTTCACAAACACGCCTTTGTAGTGCAAGAAACCCAAATAAATAAACCCAGACGTTCTTTCCCTGTTGTGTCTGCAGGAAGTCACAGCTCTGCCTCTGCCATGTTAATCTGTATTCTATGTGACTCTCAGGACACGCCTCCGTCTCCGGAGTGTTGTGATGCGTCATGTTCACGTAGCAGCAGCGGTGCTGAGAGAACGCTCTCGAGAAACGGAATTTCCTACTTCCTGTATATCTTGAATGACAGGTGTCTCGTCCAATGAGCTGTAAGTATTTTGTTCACTATACCTACCCTTTTCCTGGTTTGTCTGAATTGTCGTCGTTTTTTCCGATTCGTTCATTTCTTTTTCGGCACAAAGCCACTTCCTGATTAGCTTTAGCTTCTGCACATTTAATACCTGACCTTCGGGAGTGTGGGTTTGCACACGGCCCGCGTTCCTGCTGTGATTTTCAGGTTTCAGTGTCTCGCACTGCAGGTGATCACGCCATCCATTCGTGTTGACTCAGCTGACTCCGCCCACCAGTGTACAGTCTCAAAATCATTGCCACACACACTCACCCACACACACACGCACACTTGCTGGTTCTCTCCTGCTCACATTCATTCACTGGTAGACCTCAGGATTGTGTCCTGGTCTCCTGTAACTTGCGATAAAGTTGTGAGGCATATTTACCGAATGAACGAACAAACAAATGAAATGCGAAACATGTGGTGATGTTTCAGCTGTGATGTCAGTCAGAGCCATCTGGCTAATTTCTGCCGAGTTGCTCGTGTTGGAGAGACGCAGTGTCTGGAGACGAACCGCAAAAATGAACCAGAAAAAAATGTAAAAAGTAAAAAAAAAGGCAAAGTACAATGCGGCGTGTGTGAGGCGTAGCCCGAGCTGAGTTCGGAGAAAAAACAGTGATATAGAGAGATGCAGGATCTCTGGAGAGATTTCTTTTCAACACAATCAGCAGGAAGTCAGCTTGGCAGGTGTGTGTGTGTGTGTGTGTGTGTGTGTGTGTGTGTGTGTGTGTGTGTGTGTGTGACTTCTCAGCTCTCTCTCTATATATACAGTATTTTTTATTTGTGTTTTTTCCTCCACTAAGAAGCGAGTGCAGATCCATTAAATCTCCATTCCCACAAAGTGCTGCGTCTTCAGACGGAGACGATAAAAGCGTTCAGGCTAATCCACGTTCCACTAATCGAGGAATATAGCATGCTAAATTAGCGGCGCTGACTTTATTGGCCGATTGGAGCAATTTCGGGTTTATACGTCTCTCGGAGCTGAAAAATTACAATAATAATAATAATAATAATAGCGCTAACCGCTAGGCCAGATAATTGCTAATGCTATTAGTGGTACATCAGCAGTGGCGAAAAAAAACGATTAAAACCTTTTAAAACTCTTCACCTCCCTGTGGGTCTCATTTCTCAGATCCAGGCGTGTTTTTATAACACACTCGTCTCCTAACACTTCACTCCTACAGCACCGAGAGCACAATTTACCCAGAATGCACTGAGAGCATCTTTTATAACATCCTTTTTTTGTTTTATTGTATGCAGGAGGAAACACGAGGCCTCTGAGTGAACTGTTACAAAATAAATAATACTGGGATTAAATGTGTAACTTTATTCAGTGTGTTTGTTTTTTACTCAACATGACAATAATGTGTGGTTTAATGGTGTGTTGGTGTTTAATGGTGTATCTTTGTGCACAGTGGTGTGTGTTGGTGTCTATAGGTGTGGGTTTGTCTCTAATGGTGTATGTTGGTGTGTAAAGGTGTGTGATTGTGTATAATGGTGTGTGTTGGTGGATGTTTTTTATAAAGGTGTGTTGGTGCAAAATGGTGTGTTTTTGTGCATAATGGTGTGTGATGGTGCATGATGGTGTGTGTGATGGTGTATAATGCTGTGTGATGGTGTATAATGCTGTGTGATGGTGTATAATGGTGTGTGATGGTGTATAATGTGTGATGGTGTATAATGGTGTGTGATGGTGTATAATGGTGTGTGATGGTGTATAATGGTGTGTGATGGTGTATAATGGTGTGTGATGGTGTATAATGTGTGATGGTGTATAATGCTGTGTGATGGTGTATAATGGTGTGTGATGGTGTATAATGGTGTGTGATGGTATATAATGATGTGTGATGGTGTATAATGGTGTGTGATGGTGTATAATGTGTGATGGTGTATAATGGTGTGTGATGGTGTATAATGGTGTGTGATGGTGTATAATGTGTGATGGTGTATAATGGTGTGTGATAGTGTATAATGGTTTGTGATGTGTATAATGGTGTGTGATGGTGTATAATGGTGTGTGATGGTGTATAATGGTGTGTGATGGTGTATAATGCTGTGTGATGGTGTATAATGCTGTGCGATGGTGTATAATGGTGTGTGATGGTGTATAATACTGTGTGATGGTGTATAATGCTGTGTGATGGTGTATAATGGTGTATAATGGTGTGTGATGGTGTATAATGCTGTGTGATGGTGTATAATGGTGTGTGATGGTGTATAATGGTGTGTGATGGTGTATAATGGTGTGTGATGGTGTATAATGCTGTGTGATGGTGTATAATGTGTGATGGTGTATAATGCTGTGTGATGGTGTATAATGGTGTATAATGGTGTATAATGGTGTGTGATGGTGGATAATGGTGTGTGATGGTGTATAATGGTGTGTGATGGTGGATAATGGTGTATAATGGTGTGTGATGGTGGATAATGGTGCGTGATGGTGGATGATGGTGGATAATGGTGTGTGATGGTGGATAATGGTGCGTGATGGTGGCTGATGGTGGATAATGGTGTGTGATGGTATATAATGGTGTGTGATGGTATATAATGGTGTGTGATGGTGTGTAATGCTGTGTGATTGTGTATTTTACTTTTTTATTCACTACAATACTCTCTCTCTCTCTCTCTCTCTCTCTCTCTCTCTTTCTCAGAGGAATAAAGTCCTCATGTCAAAGTCACTGCTTTGAAAGCTCTTTCCCTCTATTATTTTTATTCCTGCAGCTAAAATGAACTCAGCAGCAGTGTGATAAAATGAAAGCCAGCGTTAGATGTCTGTATTTTACGCCACCTGGATGGCGTTAGGAAGCTGAAGGTGGGAGTCAGAGCAGAAACGCTGGATAATAAAGCGTGTAATCAGACTGTCTGATCTGCTGCTTCATCACTTAGGCGTAAGGAGCTCATAAGTTTCAAATTAAATACAACATATGCTTCATGCTACAGATGTCACAACATCTGGAGGAGCCTATAGGTGAGAAACGTGTGTGTATATATATATATATATTTGAGGAACACCGTTAACACATAAAAAGTGTTAAAAACCCAATGTTCGGGTCTTAATGGGATTTAATTATACATTTTGGTGTTGAGTGGTGTGTCTTGGTTTTTAATAGTGTGTGTTGGTGTTTAATGGTGTTTTGTAGTGTAGTAATGGTGTATGTTAGGATTAAATAGTGTCTAATAGTGAAGGGTGTAGTTTGCTGGTGTTTAATGCTGTGTATTAGCTTTTAGTGATGAATAATAGTGGTAAAAGGTGAGTGATGGTGTTTATTGGTGTGTGTGTGTGTGTGTGTGTGTGTGTGTGTGTGTGTGTGTGTGTTATTGTTAAGTGGTGTGTAATAGTAAACATTGGTATTTGATTCTGTTTGATGGTGAATGTTGGTGTTTGATGATAGAATGTGTTTAACAGCGAATGTTGGTGCTTAGTGGTGAATTTGGGGGTTTAATGGTAAATGGTGGTATTCAATGGTGTTTGGTGCTGAATGATGGTGTTTTAATGGTCTGTTGGTGCATAATAGTTTGTCCTGATGTAGGATGGTATTTAAGCATGTGTTTGTTTGTTTGTGTTCAATAGTGTTTAATGGTGCATGTTAATGTTTAATGGTTAATGTTGGTGTTTACTAGTGTAAGTTGGTGTTTGATGGTATGTGTTAGTGTTTAATGGTGAATAATGGTGTTTTTTTTTTTAGGTTTTTAAGGTTTTAGATTGATGTTTATGGTGAATGCTGGTTTTTGGTGGTAAATGGCAGTGTGAAATGGGGAATGTTGTTTTTGTATATTGTGTGTTATTTTATAGTTTTGATGGGTTTTAATGGTGTGTTTTGGTGTTTAATAATTTGTCCTGATGTTTGTCGATGTTTCATTGTGTGTGATGGTGTGTAATGGTAATAGTTAGCCTTCAATGGTAAATTAGTTTAATGGTGACTAACGGTGTTAAATTGTGTGTTGTGTAATGTTTTGTGTTGATGTTAATGGTTTGCGCTGATGTATGATTGTGTGTCTGTGTGTCTGTGTGTGTTTGATTGTGTTAAATGGTGAATGGTTGTTGTTTAAATATAAATTGTGGTGTCTAATGATGTGTGTTGGTGTTTCATGGTGAATGGTGGTGTTTAATGTTGTGTGTGGGTGTTTAATGGTTTGTCCTGGTGTGTGTTGGTGTATAATAGGCAAATTGGTCCTGGGGGTCTTTACTTTGTAGTGTAGCGTCATGCTAACGAGCCCATGTCTGTGTGGAAGTATTTTTTCTGTGAAGATGTTTCTCAGAGAAACTCCCAGCTCTCACTTCAGCTCTAAATCTTGAGATTTTCCTGTCTGTCTGTGAGCCACGAGTTGACGGGAACGCTTCTGAGAAAGCCATTACAGAGAAAGCCGTGCTTCCTGGCAGTGCTTTTTATTTATTTAATTTTTTTTTCTAGTAGGAGTTGATGGAGGAGCTCAGACCTCCTGCACGATGAGAGTGCATTGAGAGAGCGAGAGAAAATTATCAGCCATCAGTAAAGACATGCATGGCTTGTGGTGGCGTTATCCTGAGTCACTGCTGCCTTGACGAGATACGCCTCGGCTTTTCCCCGCGTCCGCCACAGCCGCTTTGTGGAAAAGAGGCGATAGGAAGCTCGCAATCTTATTTTAAATAAACGAATAATATAATCAAATTCTGTAGATGACAGAACCACAGGTCTGAGGCTCCAGGAGATTAACCATAGTGTGAAATGCGTAGGATTTTCAGTGTGTTATCTACAGTAATTGTAAATTACTGTTTTTTTGGGCTTGATAGGTTTGTTTCCCCATTTTTTCGTCAAACCTCATTTGCATAGATTTGCATAAATCCAGTCTTAATGTATTCTTCTGCATTTTTACAAATCAATTAACTCTACAATGATACACATAAATAACTACAGCTTCTTTTTTATATAAATTTCACTTAGTTTTATTTTCGCAGAGATTTAATGCTCACACTCTTTAAATATACACTATTTAGCCAATAAATTGTAGACACCTGATCATACGATTAGTGTGTGCTTTTACTACATCCTATTCCAAATCCAGTCCACCATTCACTGTTATGTGTGTGAGGAGGTAAAGCATTCACTTAGCTATCTGCGAAAGAGAAAAGGTAGTTTTTCAAGAGCAGAGGTGGTTGAAAGAA
>MU551542.1:561296-572814 GCA_024362625.1 Silurus asotus | reverse complement strand
GTGTCTGTAGCTATAACTGTGTCTGTGTCTGTATTTATGTCTGTAGCTATAACTGTGTCAGTGTCTGTAGCTATAACTGTGTCTGTGTCTGTATTTATGTCTGTAGCTATAACTGTGTCAGTGTCTGTAGCTATAACTGTGTCAGTGTCTGTAGCTATAACTGTGTCAGTGTCTGTAGCTATAACTGTGTCAGTGTCTGTAGCTATAACTGTGTCAGTGTCTGTAGCTATAACTGTGTCAGTGTCTGTAGCTATAACTGTGTCAGTGTCTGTAGCTATAACTGTGTCAGTGTCTGTAGCTATAACTGTGTCAGTGTCTGTAGCTATAACTGTGTCAGTGTCTGTAGCTATAACTGTGTCAGTGTCTGTAGCTATAACTGTGTCAGTGTCTGTAGCTATAACTGTGTCAGTGTCTGTAGCTATAACTGTGTCAGTGTCTGTAGCTATAACTGTGTCAGTGTCTGTAGCTATAACTGTGTCTGTGTCTGTAGCTATAACTGTGTCTGTGTCTGTAGCTATAACTGTGTCTGTGTCTGTAGCTATAACTGTGTCTGTGTCTGTAGCTATAACTGTGTCTGTGTCTGTAGCTATAACTGTGTCTGTGTCTGTAGCTATAACTGTGTCTGTGTCTGTAGCTATAACTGTGTCTGTGTCTGTAGCTATAACTGTGTCTGTGTCTGTATTTATGTCTGTAGCTATAACTGTGTCTGTAGCTTTAACTGTTTTCGTGTGTTATATGATGGTACCCCTCTCAGAAACATTACTCTGCCCTCATGTCTCATGACTCTATAACTGTTTAAAGACCTGGAGGCTTGTGTTTTACACGAGTTGTACACGAGCGTGTATAAAACCTTGCCGTGACGCGTCCTCCAATCACACCCAGCTGCGCTCACCATTATTTTACACACTGATTTTAATGTTTCTGTCATACGGTCTATAACATCACATCAGCCCCGTTAGGATGTGAATGTGAAAAGCGTGTTGTATGGCCGAGACCGGAACGATTTGTGGTCCTCTGTTTCACACCTCCACGCTGTAATTGTTTTACTGTCGTTTTTAAGATGTCGGTTTGGTCGTTAAACGTGCGTCCTCGCTGCTACCTTCTCCACAAACCCCGAGTGCGCTGTCAGGACACGCTGAGACGATTCTTATCTTTCACACGGGTTTTGAAACATCACATCTGTAAAAACAACAACAAAACGACAGCATTTCATTTTTATTTTTTTATTTATTTTCACAGGATTTTTTCATTTGAAAGTAAAAAAAAAAACCCACAGTCATAAAAATCACTTTCCATCAACATAACAAACTACAATTTTATAATACATACCAAACTGGATTTGTTTTTGTGGGCGGGGCTACACCTAAACTGAACTTCTGAAATTACACAATACTCTCCAGGCTTTGAACTAATTCTGTGGTCTTCAGAAAACAACAAGACACACACTACCTTATGCTAAACGTCCAAAAGTTTGTGGACACTTAAACACAAGTGCTTTTTGAACATTTTGAGTCCAGATTTGCTGTTATAATGAGCTCTACTCTTCTGGGTAGATGTTCCACCAGATTGTGTGGAGGTTCATTCAGCCACACGTGTGTTAGTAAAGTCGGGTACTGATGTAGGTGAGGTGAGGAGGTCTGGGGTGCAGTCAGTGTTCACATTCATCTTCAATAAGGTTGCAGGAGATTTTCCACATCTTTGAACCCATGGAAAGCAGATCTTCATGGAGCTGGCTTTGTGCACAGGGACGTTGTCATGCTGGAGCAGGTTTGGGTCTCCTGGTTAACTCGAGAAACTTCATGCTCCTGCAGCCTAAGACGTCTTATACAATTGTGTTCATCTGAGTTTGTGGGAACAGTTTGGAGGAACCACTTCTGGCTGGAGAAGTCAGGTGTCCCAATACTTTTGGTCATAGAGTCTGTGTATATCACACACACACACACACACACACACACACACACACACACACATGGCCTGTAATGATACAGATTGAGACGGAGGTTAGAGGGTTTTTTTTCTTCCACACTGTAATTTACGTGGCAGTAAAAGCTTGTGGTGATTTTCTCTGCAGTGTTCCAGCAGAATTGGATTCGTCTGATTGTAAAATCCGATTGACTTTTGTTTTGCCGTTGAAACAATTCCGTCGCCGTGGCAACCGCTCAAAAGTTTTTTCCTGCACCGAGATTCTTCATGAGTGCACACTTTTCCTTTCTATAACGTTCATATCCTTTTCTTTATTTTTTACACTTAGAATGAGTGTGTTGTGTGTGTGTGTGTGTGTGTGTGTGTGTGTGTGTGTGTGTGTGTGTGTGTTCACTCTATCCCTTTCATTATAAACACCACTTTATATATTTAACACTTTACAATAAAACACACCTGGATTTGCACAGAACAAGAAGTGTGTGTGTGTGTGTGTGTGTGTGTGTGTGTGTGTGTGTGTGTGTGTGTGTGTGTGTGTTATTTTATATAGTGTTAATAAGGCAGAAATGATTGACTAATGTTTACATTTCAGACCTGATCTAATCCGCTCTTTCTTTTTATTATAGCTGAGTCAGTGTAAGGAGTGTGTGTGTGTGTGTGTGTGTGTGTGTGTGTGTGTGTGTGTGTGTGAGAGAGAGAGAGAGAAAGTGAGAGAGAGAGAGAGAGAGAATAAGTCGATTGTAGAATGTAGTTTTGGATTTAGTTTTCTCTCAATAATAAAAACCTCCATTTAGAAACTGCATGTTGTGTTCACCTGTGTTCTCTTAAGAACTCTTAAGAATAAGAAATCAGGAACAGGGGGCAAACACTTTTTCACACCACTCTATGTATACACCAGAAATGTTATTAATTTATTAATCAGTTTCTTCTCTTCATGTGGGAGTGTTTCTCTCGGCTGCAATGCTTCAGTACGTGTGTGTGGATGTTCGATTTTTTGTCCAATCAGATTTCAGTCTCTATGTGCTGACACGTGAATCTAATCTCCCCAGAAACTTCAGAATCAGAACTGCTGGACTTTTACCATCGTCTCCTTAATAAACAGCTCTGTTTCTTTATCCAATCAGATTCCAGATTCTCCTCACAGAGCAGATTACTGGCTCAGAATAGCGTCAGCACTGTTCCGTCCTCTGATTGGTTGTTCGGACGGAAACTGTTTGACTGGTAAAACACGTGTGTAGCTCTGCACACGTTCATACATCTGAGTTTGAGTTTTCTTAACTGGGTTTGTTGTTTTAATAAAATGGTTTTCACCTCCAGATGTGAAGCGTCTCTCTGTAGTGCACGTGTTGTTATATTGTGTGTTTGTATTGTATTGATGGTTTCTTTCTTTCTCTTGGCCGTGTGTTTGCATCACTCTATCCTCTCTCTCTCTCCTGGTTTGCATGAGGCGAGTCGCACATTGTGGGATTTCCCGCTTTAGCGAGTCGGAGAGTGTGATTACGCTTCACTGTGTGTTTGCACACTAACTGTTTAGAAGGCCTCACATTTACATTAAGAGTTTGCCTGTATAAACAGCTGTGTGTGTGTTTGTGTGTGTGTGTGTGTGTGTGTGTGTGTGTGTGTGTGTGTACATGAGCTGCAACACAAGGAATTTCTCCAACTTCCAAATATACCACATTTTGACATAAACAACCTTTCATTGAAAAAAAAGAATTTAGTCTGAGAGATTGAAAACATTAGAGAGTAAGAAGACGCTTGTGTAAAAGTGTGTGTGTGTGTGTGTGTGTGTGTGTGTGTGTGTGTCTCCTTGCATTTTAAAAGAGCCAGTGTACTTTTCTCCATGTGTCTGTCTGTCCGTCTGTCAGATTTATTCCTTCTTATTTATTGCCAGCTTCCATGTGACCAAAAGAATCATGTTTGTGATTGAGGTACAGAGTGGGAGAAGTGACCGCTTGCCATTTCATTTCTTCCCCTCGTCTGCATGTAAACCGAAGGATGAGTGGTGTGATGGAAAAAACTTTGTCATGTCCAATCACCCGATTGAGTCAAGTCGTGGCCGTAACCAACTCCGAAAACCCCTCATTCCGGCTAACTGCACACTGGCTCTGATACCCGATATACCCTCATGGTACCGGAAACATTTCCTTTAGAATCTTTTCCGTTTCTAAGCGACCGGATCACAGCTCATGATATTTCTCTGTTTAAAGTAAAAAAACAAGCCGTATGAGCGGATAGCCCAGAGCGAGGCTCACAGCATGAGCAATTAAAATGGCCGATCAGAGTTTTTACAGGGGTTCTGTTTAAAAATCCCACTCACATGAGTCATCCCCGGACCACAAAGGTTTACTTTTTTCCACCCTTTTTTTTGCCCAAACAAAAACCCCCACACTCTCCTCACAGACCAAAAGTCCGCAAAGCCGATATTCGCTTCAGCCCCATTAATCATGGTGTTTATTTTGATCCACAGTGTTTATTCCAGAGATCGCAGGCGTGCTGGACATCCGAGACGCAAACAAGACACTCTAGCCATCATTTACTCCTGACGGAATCTGATACGCCTGTGTGTCTGTGTTACATGAACCCAGCATGAGTTTTCTTACAGTGTGTGTGTGTGTGTGTGTGTGTGTGTGTGTGTGTGTGTGTGTGTGTGTGTGTGTGTGTGTGTGTGGGTGTACTTCATAACCTTGCAGACACTTTTTTCAATCAGATTCCAGACCCCAGTGGTCACCGATGCTGTTTTAGCCCTAATGCAACACACCTGCTGTATCTCAGATAATCACTCAATAATCTGGATCGGCTCGGCCGGATTACAGCTGGAGGAATGACGAGCTCTGGGAATGAGGGAACGTGGATCTGTGATCAAAGATACCAAAGATCGCTTTAAAAAATGGAGCAGCAAAGTGCAAATGAAACCAAAACAAGTATGTAAAATAATCAAAATAAGTGTCTGTGACAACACAGTGCTTAGTCTTTACACACACCACACAAATGCTAGCGTAAAGTTTGTGATTATAAATTTACATTAAGACAATTTACACTATTGTAAAGCTTCAGTAATGTAGAAATGTGTGAAAGATTAAAGTAAAACTACACTGGTCTAATAGTGTTAAAGTCTAAGTTTGAGTTGTGAATTTACGGTTTAAAGTGTAAAGTGTGTAAATAAAATTGTAAAGTTATGTTACTGTACTAATGGATGTAAAATGACAGTACTGTAGAACAGTGTGTAAAGTTACAGCACTCTAATAAGGTGTTTAACGTTACGGTACTTTACAACTGTGTGTAACAATGCAGTACTGTACTACTGGGTGTTAAGGCATGGTACTCAACTAACAGGTGTAAAGTTACATTATAATAATGGGTGTAAACTTATAGTATTGTACTAATAAGTGTAAATTTACTGTATTGTTGAACACTGTTTAAAGTTAAACTAGTGTTCTAATAGGTGTAAAGTTGCAGTACTGTAGAGTGGTGCGTAGCGTTACAGTATTGTAGAACTGTATAAAGTTGCAGTACTATAGAATTGTGTTCAGTTGCAACACTAAAATCTGTGTAAAGTTACAGCACAGTAGAACAATGTAAAGTTGTAGTACTAAAGAATTGTGTAAAGTTGCAATACTATCAAACTAAGTGCTGTAGAACTGTGTGTAAAGCTGAAGTGCTGTAGAACTGTAAGTTACAGTCCTGTAAAACTGTGTGTAAAGTTAGAGTCTTTTAAATCTGTGTGTAAAGTTAGAGTACTGTAAAACTGTGTGTAAAGTTAGAGTACTGTAAAACTGTGTGTAAAGTTAGAGTACTGTAAAACTGTATGTAAAGTTAGAGTCCTGTAAAACTGTGTGTAAAGTTACAGTCCTGTAAAACTGTGTGTAAAGTTAGAGTCTTTTAAATCTGTGTGTAAAGTTAGAGTACTGTAAAACTGTATGTAAAGTTAGAGTCCTGTAAAACTGTGTGTAAAGTTACAGTCCTGTAAAACTGTGTGTAAAGTTAGAGTCTTTTAAATCTGTGTGTAAAGTTAGAGTACTGTAAAACTGTGTGTACAGTTGCAATACAGTAGTAGTGTGTGTAAAGTTGCAGTGCTGTAAAACTGTGTGTAACATTGTAGTACTGAGGAACTGTGTGTAAAGTTACAGTGCTGCACAACTTTGTGTAACGTGTGACCACACTGTTGAAATTAATAAGAATTATCATAAAGTACTTTTTTTCCCAGCAAGTTTACAGTTACAGTAATGTAGGTATATGTAACGGTGCAGTATTATAGGAGTATGGCGCATTATAAACATGTCTCTGTAAAGGTATAATAAAGTGTGTGTGTGTGTGTGTGTGTGTGTGTGTGTGTGTGTGTGTGTGTGTGTAAAACACTACAGTGTTGTCAGCATATGTAAAGTATTGTAGGAGTGAGTATGGTGCATTGTAAACATGTAAAGTTACAGTGTGTGTGTGTGTGTGTGTGTGTGTGTGTGTGTGTGTGTGTGTGTGTGTGTGTGTGTGTGTGTAAAAAATGCAGTGTTTGTGTAAAGTCTTAGTCCTGGCTGCATTCCAAACATAAACACTGATAGCAGCCAAACAGTCATGACAAGACAATGGTGCGTTTCTTTCAGCTGCGTTGTTTTTCTTTTGGCTCATTGAGCAGATTCCAAGCTTTCACCCCGCCCTCTGTCTCTTATTTGGTTTCATTCTATTTGAGTTTGTGTGTGTGTGTGTGTGTGTGTGTGTGTGTGTGTGTGTGTTTCCTGACTGGTGGCTGTATAAACAGCATGTGAGGAGACAACGCCTCAGGTGAAGACTAGGAGGCCTGATTTGCAGAGCCATAGAGTGCAGACACACTTTTAAGCACGTCTGCTAAACACACACACACACACACACACACACACACACACACATGTACGGTTGTTGTACATTTGAGTGTTCTATGGCAGGTGAGTTGAATTTACTAAGGCCTAAGGGCATGTACACATGCTATCAGCTGGACTGATCAGACAGACGCTGCTTGTTGGCCACTCAGGTCCAACCCAGAACACTGTAATCAAATTCGATCAAGGGTCAAGTTCACACACACACACACACACACACACACACACACACACACACACACACTATTACATGAGCAATAAAACAGAACATCTGTAATAATACAGATTTCATACAAAATCTCGTAATATTAAGAATGAATTGTTATAAATAGCAGAATATCTGTGTAGTTATCAAGCTACTGGTTTTCCGTAGGCTGTCTGTTGCTCTGCAGTAAGTATTGGCACCCTATTCCTATGTCCGTCGGAGGAAAAAGCCCACCAGTGCATTGTTAAAAAAATAGTATTCCAAAAAGTGCTCCTTTCAAGTGGTATAAATATTTGATGCATGTTAAATATCACGAGACTCTACAGACACTACAGACTGCACAGGACCTGTGCTAGCTAACGTAGCATTGATCTAATCCTCCTCTTTCGTTTCCCGGGCAGGATTTTTACACACGTGTGGGTTCATTCCCGGTAAGGATCAGATACAGATCTTACATCTCCTCCTTTCCAGGTTTCTCCTTCTCCAGTTTTCTCCATGAGGTCGAGCGCGGGTCTGCACTTCGCTAACGAGACGTACGTTACTTTAACGGCTTGAGTGAAGTTCACTAGATAAGGGCTTCAACTCCATTGTGCTGTAGGCAAAAAGCCACGACTGCTAACGAAGCGACTTTTCGTTTCCAATCCAGGCCGAAAACATATCATTCCAGAACTACAACAATGAGCGATTGTGTTTTCATCTGCACACGAACTCGCCAGTGAGCATGATCTCACTCGGAACGGAGTTCAAAGGAAAGCGCTTTGACTACAGTGAGCTGAAGTATGTCGAGAGAAAAGTGGAGAAATAAAAAACGAATGACGAATGAAAGAGATTTTGGAACAGAGCACGACTGGACATCAGTCCGATCTGACAGGACAGAAGTAAACACTGGAGCATGATCAGGGCTGAAACTGGGAGCTATTGACACTGTTGCTTATTCGGTAGCCAGATTTTTTTACGTTTCTCCTGAATGAACTGGAAATGGTCATATTTTCGGGTTTGAGAGGGAAGTTTCTGTTCCAGCCGTGACACGCCTCACTGACCCGCCAGAAGAACTTTTCCTCTCCTCTGGCGCTCTGACACTGGAAGCGACTGTGGAAGAAACTTCTCAGCAGCTGTAGAAGTGCACACTGAACACGCTTCGCCTTGCTGATTACATCTGATCCACAAGGCTTCATGTCTGTTCCACGTTCATTCTCTAATCTAATAATACACACGTGGAGTTTAGGTTTCATTACGGTCACCCTGTAAAGTCATGTGGTGCTTTAAACCTGGGGGACATCAGACTTTCTTCCACCCATTCGTGGTTCTTCACAAAGTTGGAGGCACACAATTGTGTAGAACGTCAAACCTGTTTCAGCATCACAGTGACAATGTGCACAAAGACAGCTCCATGAAGATCTGACTGAACCCAAGACCTCCTCACTTCCTCACCGACACCAAGAAGATGTTCTAGTGGAACATCTTCCCAGAAGAGAGGAGGTTCTTATAACAGCAAATGTGGAATTGGACGTCTGAAGAGCACACACTTGTCATCAGGTGTCCGCAAACTTTTGGCCAATAGAGAGACGTTTATAAACACTTCAGTGTATCAGACTGTATTAATCTCTCTCTCTCCCTCTCTCTCTCTCTCTCTCTCTCTCTCTCTCTCTCTCTCTCTCTCTCTCTCCCTCTCCCTCTCTTCTCTCTCGTTCCACCTTAAAAGCTCCAGTTCCTAAAAACAGCTCTAACCAATAGCGAGGCTCTACTAAATTACCTGTGCCTCCATTGAGCGCTCCTGATTGGTCAGCGCGCTCTGTTCCGCCCACTGTTTCTGTGATTGGTCGGAAAAGTTTCACTACGGTGGAGTGACAGCTAGCGAGAAAACACACACACACACACACACACACACTCGCTCGGGCGCGCGCGCAGGAAGGAAGAAGGAACATTTCTCGTGCTCGCGCCATTGCAGCCGAAGACGGAACTTTTTTTTTCCTCGAGATTATTTTCTCTCTGCTTCCACCCTTCTGTGTTTGAGGACACAGTTTGTGCGCGTGTGTGTGAGTGTGTGTGTGAGTGTGTGTGTGAGTGTGTGTGAGGAGGAAGAAAGTCGGCTCCGTGTTCCCCTGTTGCTGAATCGGAACCGAAGCCCTTTGAAGTGTTGCTGTTTCATGCGCACGCTCTCGACACGGATACACATGAGCGCGCGTGTGTGAGTGTGTTCTGTTTGTAATAAGGACATATATATATATACACACACACACACACACACACACACACACACACACACACACACGCGTCATGAACTCCCACACCATGCTGCCCGGCGGCGGGACGTACGCGAGCAAGAAACGGAAGAAGCCGGTACAGAAAATGTGAGTAAAATTCTGTGACTTCTTTCTGTTTATTTTATTATTATTAAAGAAACGACAGTCGGGGAGGCGCGCGCTTACACACGCGCACACGGGAGGGAGTGTGTGTGTGTGTGTGTGTGTGTGTGTGTGTGTGTAGGGAGGCTCGAGACGAGTCGCTTCGGTGACGCGTCGTGTCGCGTGCGGCCCTGACCGCCGCCTCCTTGATACTTATCGGTGTCTCTGTGAGCGTTAATAACAGCCGCATAACCGCTCATGACGCTGTTATTAACCTGCAGCGAGGCTGCTATGCTACAGGTGTTTATGTTGCATCAGCTGCACGCGCGCGTGTGTGTGTGTGTGTGTGTGTGCAGCCATACACGATAAAGTTGAACTTAAACTCGTGCTAATATTAGTACATCGCGTCTGATCTGAAACATGTCCCAACGAATCCCCCCTCACACACACACACACACACACACACACACACACACACACACACACACACACACACACTCCCCCTGCACTGCGTATTTGTGCATGTCTTGTACAATTTACAAACTTTTTTGTTTGTTTGTTTGTTTGTTTGTAATTCCTTTGCTACTTCATTGCGTCACATGTAGCGTAAACACCCACTCACTCAGTCACTCACACACACACACACACACACACACACACAACATGAGTGTGTGTGTGTTTGTGTATGTATTGTGCGCGCGATTACTGTACATGCAGATCAGTGGTTACATTCTTAGGGTCCTGGAGCGAAAATAAATAACAATAAATAACGTTTTTTTTATGTCATTTCTTGATTGATTAATTGATTGATTGATTAATTGATTGGTTGAGATTATATTAATCATTTTAGTAGTGTGTTCATGTATAACTCTTCCCCCTTAGGCAGAAGAGCTACAGTTCCAGTCACACACACACACACACACACACACACACACACACACACACACACACACACACACACACCCCTCCTCCCCCCTCGTTATAACTCCTCGGTCCACCTTAACATCCGGGCTCTTTGTGCTGTAAAAAGACGCTCTGGTGTTGGCGAGCGCGCAGGACTCGGGTGCGTCCAAAATCAACTCCTACCGCAACGAGCAGTGTGGAGAGAGAGAGAGAGAGAGAGAGAGAGAGAGAGAGAGAGAGAGAGAGGGAGAGAGAGAGAGAGAGGGAGAGAGAAAGAGATAGATAGTGGGAGAAAGTGAGAGAGAGGGAGGAAGAGAGAGAGGGAGAGAGAGATAGTGGGAGAAAGTGAGAGAGAGAGAGGGAGAGAGAGACAGAGAGAGAGGGAGAAAGAGATAGTGGGAGAAAGTGAGAGAGAGAGAGGGAGAGAGAGATAGTGGGAGAACGTGAAAGAGGGAGAGAGAGATAGTGAGAGAGAGAGGAAGAGAGAGACAGAGAGAGAGAGAGACAGAGAGAGAGGGAGAAAGAGATAGTGGGAGAGAGACAGAGAGAGAGAGAGACAGAGAGAGAGGGAGAAAGAGATAGTGGGAGAGAGAGTGAGAGAGATGTAGTACTCCATATATATTAGATATATGTGAAAAAAAAGTGAGTATGGTAGAGCGCAGGGTTTGTGTTAGTGTGTGTGAGTGTGTGTGTGAGTGTGTGTGTGTGTGTGTGTGTTTCGCTCTTTTTGGGACGAAGCCTGTGCATTAATCATAATGGAGGCACACGGAGCTCTCACGCGATGCCTGGGTGAGGGAGGGGAGGGAGGATGTTATTGTAATTCGATAGGCTTTCTCTCTCTCTCTCTCCCTCTCTCTCTCTCTCTCTCTTTCTCTCTCTCTCCCTCTCTCTCCCTCTCTTTTTCTCTTTCTCTCTCTCTCTCTCTCTCTCTCTCTCTCTTTCTCTCTCTCTATTTTACACTCCTCCTTAAGAGAACAGTTTTTTTCCTCGTCTTTTCCCGTCTTTTTTCCTCCTTCTCGAATTAAAATATTTGTAAGTCACGCAAGCTTACACAACGTCGGTGAAACTGGCTGAAAGGGCCGTCTCTCTCTCTCTCTCTCTCTCTCTCTCTCTCTCTCTCTCTCTCTCTTTCTCTCATTTTCTTTTTCTCTCCTTTTCTCATCCCCCTTTCCACTCTGTGTAACCTGTGTGGACTGTGAGGCTGAGATCGCTCCCTCACACACACACACACACACACACACACACACACACACACACACACACACACACAGAGAGAAAGACCTCTGGTTGCCATGGTT
>MU551542.1:529705-531138 GCA_024362625.1 Silurus asotus | reverse complement strand
CCTCTCTCTCTCTCTCTCTCTCTCTCTCTCTCTGGGATGATCAGTAGAATGTAGTGGTGCTGAGTGACAGTTTTTGGCGGGTGCAGTGGGGAAGTTGTTGCTGCTGCCAAAATGTTCGCGTGTAAAGGGTTTATTTACACACGGCCTTCCACTGTGTGTGTGTGTGTGTGTGTGTGTGTGTGTGTGTGTGTGTGTTTTCTACTGCAGTTTTACAATCCATGACACATTATCATCGCGGATGCCTTTAAATAAAGGCCCTCCCACTGCATTCCAGTGAGGAGGAGGTTCTCAGACTCTGGGATCCAATCACAGGCCGGTGTCTGGACAGCTGTGCATTTACTACAACAACTGTAAAAGAAAACGTGGTTTCACACGTGGTTTGCTCAGGGATGTGGAGGGTGGGGTTTGGAATTAGGGTCATGTTTCGGGACTTGATTAGGAAGTCGGAAATCGCCTGTGAGTTTGAGATCCATGACGCGGCCGATTCTTTATGAGATACCGAGCCGATGGGATGGAAATTTTTTGGAAGTTTGAGATTTGCATCATAAAGTCAAGCTGCAGAATGTGAACTGTGATAATGATTAGTTTCAAGGTTGAAATTCACTTTTATCAGTGTAAAGCTGAGATTCTTTACAACGTCAAGATTTATTATAAAGTTAAGATTTTTGTAAGGTTTTAACTCGTCAGATTGAGATTCTTTACAAGGACATGAGTTGTAAAGGTTGAGTGGTTGTAAAGCTTGAGGTTGGGTGTAAAGTTTGAGGTTGGGTGTAAAGTTTGAGTGGTTGTAAAGCTTGAGGTTGGGTGTAAAGTTTGAGTGGTTGTAAAGCTTGAGGTTGGGTGTAAAGCTTGAGGTTGGGTGTAAAGTTTGAGTGGGTGTAAAGTTTAAGTGGCTGTAAATTTTAAGTTGTAAATTTTTAGTGGTTGTAAAGCATGAGGTTGGGTGTAAAGTTTGAGGTTGGGTGTAAAGTTTGAGTGGTTGTAAAGCTTGAGGTTGGGTGTAAAGCTTGAGGTTGGGTGTAAAGTTTGAGTGGGTGTAAAGTTTAAGTGGCTGTAAATTTTAAGTTGTAAATTTTGAGTGGTTGTAAAGCATGAGGTTGGGTGTAAAGTTTGAGGTTGGGTGTAAAGTTTGAGTGGTTGTAAAGCTTGAGGTTGGGTGTAAAGTTTGAGGTTGGGTGTAAAGTTTGAGTGGTTGTAAAGCTTGAGGTTGGGTGTAAAGTTTGAGGTTGGGTGTAAAGTTTGAGTGGTTGTAAAGCTTGAGGTTGGGTGTAAAGTTTGAGGTTGGGTGTAAAGTTTGAGTGGTTGTAAAGCTTGAGGTTGGGTGTAAAGTTTGAGGTTGGGTGTAAAGTTTGAGTGGTTGTAAAGCTTGAGGTTGGGTGTAAAGTTTGAGTGGGTGTAAAGTTTAAGTGGCTGTAAATTTTAAGTTGTAAATT
>MU551542.1:512205-522205 GCA_024362625.1 Silurus asotus | reverse complement strand
ATATGATGTACTGTGCCGACAACCACCTGAGAAGTGAGTGATAACGAGCCGAACATCTTTGTACAAAATTCGAGATCCATTTTTTTTTCCCGCTAATCATAAACATGATCCTTACACAGTGCTAGCATGCTAACTTCTGGCTAACCGCAGCGGCCCAAGATTGCTCATCAGGGATAAATACACATCATTCACCAATAGAAATAACCCTGACTAGAACTTAAACTTGACTCAAGTTCTGTCTCTGAAGTTCTTTTCTTCTCCCTTCAGTGATTAAAACTGGCGAGAGTGGTTTCACGGTCTTCCGGCTGCTGACCAAGTCAGGAACCTGGGTCTGGGTGCAGGCCAACGCCAGACTGGTCTTCAAAAACGGAAGACCAGACTTTATTGTGGCACGACAGAGAGCTTTAACGTAAGACTCTCCATTTCCTTTCATTCAACAGATCTCAGTGTGGGTCTGACCTCAGTCTATCCTTCTTTCACTCTTTGGTCCTGTCTTTACCTCTGTTTCACTTTTCCATCTATCCAGGAATGAAGAAGGTGAAGAGCATCTTCATCAGAGAAAGCTCCAGCTGCCCTTCAGTATTGCCACTGGGGAAGGTGTGCTATATGAGACCACGCCTTCTCCAGACATGACCAACATCTCTAACCAAATCAAAGGGGGAAAGGTCAGCAAGCCTGCCGTGCTGCCGCCAAGCTCACTGCTGAGCTCCATGCTGAAGCAGGATGAAAATCTCTACCAGCCCAACAGCGAGCCCTCGCAGTTCTGCCTGGAGAAGGCATTCCGGGACAGCCACGCCCTTCTCAACGTTCCCGGAAAGTCCTGGACAGAAGCAGATAGGAGCACTGTGGGCATCAAGGAGGAATCGACAGTGCAGGACATGATGGACAGCTTGCAGCAGATCATTGGAGACAGCAGCATGTGTAACCTGGAGGAGCTAACCCTCGACCAGGAGGAGCTGAAGGAATGGGAGAATGCGCTGCTTCGAATGAACAACATGAGCAACTTCGAGATGTCCGTCGAGCTTAACGACATCCTGGCCAACGACATCTTCTCGTACGTAGAGGACGTTCTGTTCAAGGAGTGCAGCCCCAACATGAGCGACCAGCTTCCTGAGTGTCTGTCCGAGCTGCAGCTTCAGGGAGACCTTAATGACCTCCTAGGCATTCCAGAAGGTCTTGATACAGGAAGTCCAGGCAGAGGGATAATGAAACTTCCCCACATTGGGCCAGAGATGCCTTTGGGGCAGCAGGTAAATTCTGCAGAACCTTATGTGGAAATTTGTGAAAGCATGAATTTTGATTCTTCACTTTCTGGGCAACAGAACCAGGACAGGCTCGTGCAGCAAAACCAAGCAGAGCTCGGACTGAAAGTTCCGAATCATATCCAAGGTGAAAACCTGGTCTATCCCCCCATCCAGAACCATGTAGGCTTTTATAACCAGAATTCTGTCCCGCTCGGTCACGTAGTCAAGCCGAGAGGTCAGTGGGTGGGGCCTCAGGCACACGGCAGCAACAATATTCCACATTCACAAAACGCCCTGTTAAACCCTGCACCAAGTGCCTGCCTTCAGGGGGCGTTTTCTCTCAGCAATCAGAACGTAGACAATCAAAGACTTGCGACATGGCAGCAATCCCAACCGTCTGTTCAACCCAAAGTTCCCAACATTCCCAACGTACAGACCATCCCAAACGATCATCTGCATGGCCGTACAGTCCCATTCACTAGGGTAATACCGCAGTCTAACTTTGGTTCGGGGCCCCTTCCTCAGCCCAATGTCAGGGGTAATGCACTTCATGGCCAACAGGTGGGGCTTGTGCATCGATCTAACGCGGTGTTTGGGCAGCAGGGGAATCATTTGCAGACATCTAATGCAGTGTATAACCAGCAGGGGGAGCTGCTGAACAGCACGACTCCTGCACATATTAGCAGTTGCATGTTCGAGAGTGCGATTCAAACCCCCGTCAACGGTGTACGCTACAGTTCGACCGCACAGGACACGGCGATTCCGTCCTGCCAGACCGAGTTCATGGTGCCGAATTTGCCACAGGGCTCGTACGGGTTTCAGATCAGACCTTCTGAGAACTTAACGAGCAGTGTGGGCGTGGCACCGGACAGCGACGTCACCTGCCACCTGCAGCAGCAGTTCCTTACCTGCAACAGTCAGACGCAGGTAACGTGACGGCCTTCCCAAATTCGGTTCTGTCGCACGTCTGTAAACGGCCACCTAACCGTCTGATTTTGTGTCCTACAGATCTCGAATTGTCCGGTCAAGGAGAACGGACCATTCCAATTCGCCCCTGTGACGGGGGGGACGCTGTGCTTCACCAACAACACCCAGAATGACAGTTTTTAAACAGGAAAAAAAAAAATCCCTCGTTTTGTGAACGGAGAAAGAGAAGAGAAGGCGGCATGTCCCTGTGAAGACACCGTACACGCTTCTTCATATTCAGACTCTCTCCCCTCTTTTTTTTGTTTTCCTCTTATTGCAGCTGAAATACACAAACAGGATCGAAGGCGGAGTTCCAGACTCGTTCACGGACGCCCCCCCGCCAGACAGACTGTGAAACCCACACACTCGTTTATTCACTCGTTCGTTCGTCGATTTGTGTCTGTTTTCTCACTTCCTGCCCGAAGAAGTCCAGAAGGACAGAAAAGAACATTTAAATTTTCTGTGAGTGTGTGTGTGTGTGTGTGTGTGTGTGTGTGTGTGTGTGGCAGAGAGGAGCTGTTCAGAGCTCAGTTATGAAGTATGCAGTAGAAAAGATGGAAGTTTTTCTTCACGGGGGAAAAAAGCGATGCTCTGGGGGAGGAGAAAAGCCATTCTATTGACGCACACTCGTTTTTATTCTCTCTATTTATTCAGAAAGAGTAGTCACAGAGAAAGGGGGGGGGGGGGGGGTNNNNGGGGGGTCTTACTGCTCACACGTTCCCTTTCGGGTTCCTCTTGATGCACTTAAGAAGGTGAGATCAACACCTGTAAAAATGACCGATTGTAAAAATGATAAAGGGGAAAACCAAACCAAAAAAAGACACTTCGTGTCCTGCATCCAAAGAACCAATAGCGTAGCACTATCGTAGGATTCCGATCCAATCAGCCTGTGCAGCTGTGTTATGTTGGGCGTCGTCTAATTTAAATCACTCCCACAGCGCACATCTGTGGGGGGACGAAAACTACTGCCTGACTGACCGCTAACGCAAACCTTTCTTCCTTTTTATTATTTTATTTTAGTTGTGTTTGTTTTGAACAGGGGAATCCCCCGGCCCTGAAATCATCCCGTTCCCAACGACACTATGATCCCTGTTTTTGACACGGGGACAGAAATGCACAGGAGACACAATTGAGCCCGGACGTAATTTTTGGACATTTGGTCCGGAAAAAAAAGGGGGAAAAAAGGGCATGGATTATTATTTTTTTTAATCCCTCATTTGAAGCCTTTATCATTTGCGTATTATTCCGATACAGTATGATCCTCACGATAAAGGATTTCAGATGTCTACACATTCAGCTTTTCTTCTTCTGCTTTAAAATATGCTTTTTTTCCACACACACATATATATATGTTGCTACGTGCATTTATTCACGTCATTGAGCCATTTCTTTGTTTCGTTTCCGTGTCTGCTTACGTACCGCTAATCATAACCGTAATCCTCACACAGTGCTAGCATGCTAACTTGTGGCTAATCGCAGCGGTTAGCTCGGCTAGCGTCTCTCTTTTCCCTGTTCTTTCGAGAGCCGGTGCAGACGAGTGAAAACACTTCATAACCTTCGAGTGCGCAGAAACCCGGGGCTCAGAACCAGACGGCGGGGTTTCTTTATTTCTCCTTTTTTTTCTTTCTTTCTTTCTTCCGCTCGTTTTTTTCCACCTCCATCAAAACGTATGTACCGACTCCCGTCCCGCCCTACGTGCCTTATTCCTCCTCCGACTCTTTAGGGTTGTTTTGTTGTTGTTTTTTATACGACTCTATACATATATATATATTTATATACACACAAATATGAATATAGCATTATGAGCGCGTACACGTTGCCGAACCTGCCAGCTAGAAACGCTTCCATACCTCAATATCCAGGACATATGACTGACTTTACTTCTCTTTTCATTTTCCTCCCCTGCTAGTCACCAAACGTTCTCTTCACGAGATGCTAACGGCTTCGAGTTTTATCTCCAGGTTTGACTCGGTTTCTGCGGCGTGTTCGATTTCAAGGAGCTCAAGAAACGACTCCACAAATTTTCAAAACACGCAGTGGACCGGGTCTGATCTAATCCAATCCAAAGTCTGATTACATAGCCTGTAGAACTCCTTCATTTATTGCTTTATATGGCTGCACTGGATACGCCCACACCCCCATACTGGCCAAATGTTTTTGGACACCTGACTTTTCTTCCCCAAACCTGCAGGTGCACAGTTGGATCGGACGTCTTCGGATGCTGCAGCACGACATCTTGCCTTCGCTTCAACTAGATTTCCAATGGATGTGTGTGGAAGATCTTGAGTGGCCTGCTATCGAGCTTAACCTTATGGAACACCTTTGTGGCTAAAATAATCCCACACAAATCTCCACAAAACCTGCTGGAACATCTTCCCAGAAGAGTGGAGCTCATTATAACACCAAATGGGGAATCATCAAATGTGGACTGGGATGTTCTAAAAAGCCCAATCTACCAGTCAGGTGTCCACAAACTTTTGGCCTTTTTTGGATAGATTTGATCATCTCTTATTCTCACAATAATCTCTCCTAAAGAGATCTACAATGTGACTGGTGCACCTTGTGGGCGTTCCTTCACCACCATGATGAAATCCAATGTGACTGGTTTTCGGATGGAGATCTGACTGCAGTATTGAAACCGATCTGATCTTGGATTAGATTTTTTTTTCGGAGTGGCGGGAAACGCGACCTTGACGCTTTTTGAATTCCACTCAGGAAATGGACTTCTACAGAACTGGTGGCAGGGAGATCAGATCTGAGAGAAGGTGAGATTAGATTTTACTGCAGAGGACAGCGTCAAGTTTAGAGGATTTATCGGAAATCATGTTAGATTGCTATGTAGACTGTGTAGATGGTCTGTGATGAGATCAGACTGCAGAGATGCTTTTGTGAAAAAAAATCTATTTATAAGATCAGATCTTCCTGCAGAGATTGTGTTTTGAGATCAGACTGACTTTCATTTATTGTGTTTTGAGATCAGATCGACCTGTAGAAATTGTTTTGAGATTGGATCGACCTGTTTTGAGATCAGAATTGACTTGCATGTTGGGTACCGAGATAAAAAAAAACGAGAAAACTGAAGTCCGATTTCCACTAGTGTTGTTCAGAGCCGTGAAGTTCAAGGGTCAAAGTCAGCTTTCAACTCCGATTCTTTCTCACACAGTTCATCCAAGTGCCTTCAGAATCTTCTCTGATGTTCTACACGTTCCTCTCACTCGGATTAGGGCAAACAAGGAGGAGGGGAAGTTGTTATGCAAAATAAATCCAAAAGAAAAAATAGGAATATTGAAAAGCAAAACATCGGATGCTTTACTGATATTTCACAGGAAATTGTTCCGATTAAAAAGAAATGTAGGAATTTTGTAATAATTTTTTTAGATTTTTGGTGAAGAATCCAAACGAGCGAAGTTCAGAATCGACTGATGGAACGGTGAAACAACTGACGGGCGAAGGTGTTTTTTTGGGCTGGAAAAGCGATTTTCAAATGCACAAGAATTTGTATGTCGACAATCCGATCTAAAATACAGCCTGGAACAAGCCAGGAGACTGTCTGATCCAATCATTTCTTTTAGAGAGAGAGAGAGAGCTAAGTTACCAAAGTTGCTAATTATTTAAGTTGTGTGTGTGTGTGTGTGTGTGTGTGTGTGTGTGTGTGTGTGTGTGTGTGTGTGTTTCTAGCTACATTTAATACCTAAAAGTTTGGGCTCCAGTTACTTTGCTAACTATTATTTTATTTTTTTTAATTGCACCTCCTGAAATGTCCAGCAGGGATTCAGTCGCTTCAAATTTGCCCAAACAGCCCAAAAAAACGACCTCGCCTCAAGGTCATCACAACATTCGGCCAAAATCAATTTTTTTTTCTTGTTAACGAATAAAATGATTAAAGCACTTGATGGTTTCTGATGTTTTCCCCATGATGATGATGTTCATCCGTCTCTTTTGAAATGCAGTATCAGTGTATGATTTATATTATTATTATTATTATTACTGTTATTATTGTACGTTATTTTGACGTCTTCGTCCTCACAGACTTTCCTCGCGCGCAGTTTCCCCGCGCACCATGTAAAATGTGCATCCTTTTGTTTCTTCGCCGATGATATTGTAGTATTTTTTGTATGAGCAGATGTGTTTGCTGTGCCTGTCCATATTTACGTCTTTATATCATTACAAGCATTCATTATGCCCTCACACACACGTGTCTCCATGCGTCCTTATTATCCACTCCACTGGAACTGAAACACACACACACACACATCAAAGTGCTCTAAATGGTACACGTCCTGAATGGTGTGGGGTTTGTGTGTATTTAAGTATCAGACACGTGTGTGTGTGTGTGTGTGTGTGTGTGTGTGTGTGTGTGTGTGTGTGTGTGTGTGTGTGTGTGTGTGTGTTGAATGGCAGTGATGTCACACACAGTGCACTTGTAAAAATGATTCAGTAACTGAACTGAAAGTAGAAACTGGTTCATCAAATCAAATTACGATTTTGGAATTAAAACAAAAATGAAAACATTGGTGGACGATCCCTTCCCAGAAAGGTCAAGTCAGTTGGAGGAAACCAGTGAACCCAGAGGAAGCACACATTAGGAGAGGATGTAAAACTCTACTTGTGAGCTCAGGATGGAAGCTAGCCCCGAACGTATAAAGAGATGTCTGAAGACAGACAGATGTAGAAATAGACTGAGGGAAATAATGAGTCTTTAGATGTTTAGTTCATGTTATGTATTTAAATGAGGCTATTCTCAACACAGCAGCTTTTGGAGCACATCACCTCAGTCCCATCTTTACGTCTCTCCAGTGGCCAAACCAACAACTTTTCATTTCTTCCTGAAGGACGATAAACAAGAGCGCCTCCAACAGGCCGTGTCAGACAGACAGGGGGATGGGGTTTTACCTTTCGATGACCTCTGAATAATGACCTATTGGTGTATATACGGACTGAGTGTGTGTGTTCTTGTTCTCATATCCCGGTGGGGACTTCAACCTGAATGCACACCTACTCACAGGGACCCATGTTACCGTGGGGACCTAAACTGAGGTCCCCACCAGCAAAGCCATACAACACCTCCAAAAACAGTGTCTAGACACGCCAAGTGGGGCTTCCTCCATTTTCAAGACAAAATCTGTGTGACTGTGTCTTATATATGCGCCCCTAGTGGTCACACACAGTATTGCCGACCACTGCTACATTGTTCTGGAAGTGTGTCACGTTCTTCCCACTCTCTAGCGCCATCTATTGGTCAATAATAAAACAAATCTAATGTATATTACAGAATAGATTATTATACTATTTACTCATAAATGTATATTAATTTATAAAATTAACAAAATTCAATACATTTACTGTTGATGCACCAGAATGAAACTTCAGGTTACACTGAGCCACAAATAAAGTTATTAGCAAATCATTTTTGTTAGATTACATGAAAATGCATTCAATAATTTGAATATAATCAATCTGTTAAAACTGAAGCTCTTAATGTTATTTATTGTGGATCTGTCTCTATTCAAACACTTATTATTAATAACAATAGAAAATGAATCAAAAGAGTTCGGCCAACTCCAAGTCTAAAAATATGGTAAGTTGGAGATGGAATTATGACTATGACAACCTTTTCGGCTTCATGCTGATTTATTATTATAGTTTTCTGCTCTAAACTGATGGCTTTCCTCTTCTTTTTTTTCACTACCAGCACTAGACATACTCAGGAATTTGGAAGACATGCTTTTATCACTTAACTTGCTGTTTGAAACGGATAGAAATACACAACTTTACTCTGTCGAGCGCTAGCGACAGTGGTGCATCTCACAGGGGAGAGATTCCCACATCCCAGCTGCACGTCCAACGTATCGGACATCGTACACGGATGCCTGTCCCTGTTGGGCCAAATTTTTTTCATTTTTTAACAATTTTGTCGTATCGGCATCGTAACATCGAAAAAACGTCGAACCATTGTAACTCGGGGATTATCTGTATTAGATATCTACAGACATTTAGCAAAGCTCTGAGCTCTTTCAAGACCTCACACCTGAACTTACACACTATTTTCATATAAATGATTCATGACTTCATTATAAATGTATAAATGTATTGTAATTACAAACCACTTAGATACCAGAGCTACTCATTATACCCTCAGCCCATATCTGACAGTCTCTCTAGTAGTGATGCCATGATATAGCTTTTATTAGTAAGATCAGTAAGGAGGAAGTGTGTGTGTGTGTGTGTGTGTGGGTGTGTGTGTGTGTGTAAGGAGGAAGTGAGAGCAGCGATTAGGACGATGAAGAGTGGAGAGTGAGTTGAACCAGATGACATACCTGTAGAAGCGTGGAGATGTTTAGGAGAGATGCAGTGGAGTTTTTAACCAGATTGTTTAACAGGATTGTGGAAGGTGAGAAGATGCCTGAGGAATGGAGAAGGAGTGTGCTGGTACTGATCTTTAAGAATAAGGGAGATGTGCAGACCTGCGGTAACTACAGGGGTATTAAGTTGATCAGTCACACCATGAAGTTATGGGAAAGAGTAGTGGAAGCCAGGCTGAGAGAAGAGGTGACCATCTGTGAGCAACAGTATGGATTCATGCCGAGGAAGAGCACCACAGACGCATTATTTGCTTTGAGGATGTTGATGGAGAAGTATAGAGAAGATCAGAAGGAGCTGCATTGTGTGTTTGTGGATTTAGAGAAAGCGTAGGACAGGGTGGAGAGAAGAGTTGTGGTATTGTATGAGGAAGTCTGGTGTGTCAGAGAAGTATGTGAGGGTGGTGCAGGACATGTATGAGGACATGTAGTAGCTCAGTGGGTAATGTGTTGGTTTCCCAATCAGCAGATCCCCACAAAGTTGAGGGTTCAAGCCCCAGCATTGCCAATGTCAATATTTTATTTCGTGTGTGTGCAGCATGTGTTTTGTGTGTATGGGTAGGTTGTGTTTGTTATGTGTGTGTGTGTTTGTGTGTGTGTGTGTGTGTGTGTGTGTGTGTGGACACTCGCACGTGCAGGTAACGAGGCGCAGCGCACAGCGTGTCCGCGCTGTGATTGGACAGGTGGCGGCGCTCGCGAGCCCTTGTTGCTCTGAAAAGCGCGTGACCTCGGTCAGCTGTGTGAGCGCGCACGCGACCTGCCCCAGATCTGAGGTGGTGCCCGGGTCGGGAGCGCGCGCTCGGGCAGTTCCCCGTTTTAGCGGAGAGAAACGCACGCGCACTTCTGATTGATCTTTCTAATTAAAAAAAGTAAAATAAAATAACGAGGCGAATCATCACTGCAGAACAGATTCTAACACTCCGCGTGTGTGTGTGTGTGTGTGTGTGTGTGTGTGTGTGTGTGTGTGTGTGTGTGTGTGTGTGTGTGTGTGTGTGAGATCTTCAGGAAGACTCTGCGCTCTCAGGAGTCAAAAGTGAATTCTGTGATAGAAAATGTTCTGAAACACGCTGCTTCATATTTTGTAAAAACTCCAGGATTTTCTTTTCTTTGTGTTTTTCTTTGGTTATTTGATGTTTTGCTCCAGTGGAGTGTGAAAGTGGAGAAATCGTGCCGAAAATGTACCCAGGACGCAAGAGAAGAAAAGCCGCACAGAAAGCGTGAGTCCACACCGAGTGTGTGTGTGTGTGTGTGTGTGTGTGTGTGTGTATATATATACATATAACTTATAAACCTATACATTTTTTTATTTTATTCTTTTTTTTAATTTTCCGCATATTTAAAAATATGAAATAATAATAATAATTATTATGATAATAATAATGATGATGATAATAATAATAATAATAATAATGATGATGATAATAATGATGA
>MU551542.1:500813-508313 GCA_024362625.1 Silurus asotus | reverse complement strand
GATGCAACCTGAAGGAGATTGGAGACTGTAAGGTGTTGGTGGGGGACAGTGTAGCTAGACAGCATCAGATGGTGGTCTGTAGGATGGTTTTGGAGGTGAAGAAGAAGAGGAGGAGAGTGAGGACTGAGAGAAGAATAAGATGGTGGAACTGAAGGAGGAAGAGTGTAGTGTGAGGTTCAGGGAGGAGGTCAGACAGGAGCTTAGTGGTGGTGAAGAGGTGCTGGATGATTGTGGAACTACTGCAGGAGTGATGAGGGAGGCAGCTAGAAAGTACTTGGTGTAACATCTGGAAATAGAAAGGAAGACAAAGAGATGTGGTGGTGGAATGAGGAAGTGCAGGAGAGCATAAGGAGAAAGAGGTTGGAGAAACAGAATTGGGATCAAAAGAGTGATGAGAAAAGTAGGCAGGAGAACAAGGAGATGAAGCAGCAGGTGAAGAGGGATGTGGTGAAAGCCAAGAAAAAGGCATATGAGGAGCTGTAGGAGAAGTTGGACACTAAGAAAGGAGAAAAGGATTTGTAGCGATTGGCCAGGCAGAGGAACCGAGCTGGAAAGGATGTGCTGCAAGTTAGAGCAGTAAAGGATGGAGAGGGAAATGTGTTGACTAGTGAGGAGAGTGTGTTGAGAAGGTGGAGGGAGTATTTTGAGCAGCTGATGAATGAGGTAAATGAGAGAGAGAGAAGGTTGGATGGTGTGGAGATGTGAAGCAGAAAGTGGATAGAATTAGTAAGGAGGAACAGAGAGCAGTATGTATGAGGACATCTGGTGTGTCAGAGAAGTATGTGAGGGTGGTGCAGGACATGAATGAGGACAGTGTGAGAGCAGCGAAGTGTGCAGTAGGAACAACAGACTGGTTTAAGGTGGAGGTTAAACTGCAAGGATCGGCTCTGAGCCCTTTCCTGTTGGTCCTGGAAACCTGGGGTCAACAGTGCAGAGTAATGGAGAGTGTGTTAGAGAAGTGAAGAAAAGAGTGCAGGCAGGGTGGAGTGGGTGGAGAAGAGTGATAGCAGGAGTGATTAGTGATAGAAGAGTATCTGTGAGAGTAAAAGGGAAAGTTTATAGGACTGTGGTGAGACCTGAGATGTTGTATGGATTAGAGACAGTGAGTAAAAGACAGGAGGTGGAGCTGGAGGTAGCAGAGCTGAAGATGTTGAGGTTTGGAGATGGATGATGTGCTGTGGAGACCCCTAATGGGAGCAGCTGAAGAAAAAAGACTCTGATATTATTCAGAGATTTTTTTTTAAACGATTCCCGATGCCTCACACTAATAAACACAGTAACTGAGCTGAGATAAACATCAGAAGGATTTTGAAGAGGAATGTGAGTAATCCACTTTGACTCTGTACCTCTTGAATAATACACACACACACACACACACACACACACACACACACACACACACACACACACACACACACACACACACATTTATTATTCAGAGGAATGAAAGTATTCAGTGCTCTTTTTTTTCTCTGGAGAAAATCCAAAATTCAACTTTAACTAAAAATATTTTCTATTTATTGATCGTTTAGAGGTTTTCACTCTATACTTCTTTCAGTTGTGTTTGTGTGTGTGTGTGTGTGTGTGTGTGTGTGTGTGTGTGTGTGTGTGTGTGTGTGTTTACAGGCTCTGAATGGGTTTGTGCTAGTGGTCACTTCAGAAGGGGTTATATTCTACGTCTCACACACTATTGAGGATTATCTTGGATTTCACCAGGTAAGCCTTATGACACACACACACACACACACACACACACACACACACACACACACACACACACATATACACACACACACAAACACACATGGACACATACATCAGGTTGCTCATTGTTGTAATTAATCACATTCACATCTCAGTACACTCTCTCTCTCTATCTCTCTCTCTCTCTCTCTCTCTCTGTGTCCCCCTCTGTCCCTCGTTCCTCCAGACGGACGTTCTGCATCAGTGTGTGTTTGAGCTGGTCCATACAGAAGATCAGGAGGCTTTTAGGCGTAATCTACACTGGGCTTTGAACCCTCCTACTGAAGAGCAACAACCTGAGAACACACAGGGTCAGTATCTCTTACACACACACACACACACACACACACACACACACACACACACACACACACACACACACACATAACATTTATAATTAATAACATTTATAATTATATTTCTAATATATTTCATATTTAATATTTCAGACGCAGGTTCTGTCTCTGCTTCCTCTTCAGTCACATACACACCAGATCAACTTCCTCCAGAGAACTCATCTTTCCTGGAGAGGAGCTTCATCTGTCGCTTCCGCTGCCTGCTAGACAACTCCTCCGGCTTTCTGGTAAACACACACACACACACACACACACACACACACACACACACACACACACACACAATTCCATCATGTTTGACTGGACAGTTTTTCATGTCCACGTAACTCGTTTTTTTTCCTGGACACGTCTTGAAACTTCCTGAACATTTCCAGGCGCTGAATCTCCAGGGTCGCCTTAAGTTCCTCCACGGACAGAACAGACGACTGGATGATGGATGCCAAGCCCCGCCCCAACTGGCCCTGTTTGCCGTAGCCACACCCCTTCAGCCACCTCCCATTTTGGAGATTCGCACCAAGAACATGATCTTTAGAACCAAACATAAGCTGGACTTCACTCCTATGGCCTGCGATGCCAAGTAACAGCTTTAACTTAATATTTATGGATGAAAACTAAATATTCCCGATGCTTCGAGTGTAATATTCTTGTGTGTAAACACGTGTGTGTGTGTGTTACAGGGGTAAAATAGTCCTGGGTTACACCGAGGCAGAGTTACGAGTCCGCGGCTCGGGCTACCAGTTCATCCATGCAGCCGACATGCTGTACTGCGCCGAGAACCACATCCGCAGTAAGATTCTTTCAGCTGGGATTAAAAACACTGGGACTCTTTTCCTGCTTCTATTTGTGTTCGTCTCATCACAGTTTCTTTTTAAAGCTTCAAGTCTCTTCTCCCTCCACCTCCTCCAGACACTGTAATCCTCTGATTGAAGCACAGGAAGTGACATCACACCTCAGTATCGCTGCTACTTATAGTTTAGTCTGTTTGTGGGCCTCGCCATTTAGACATTGTCATGAAATTTAAATACACTATGGATGTGCCTCTCGATGCATAGCCAACAATACGATACAATAAAGATACACATGAAACATTTTAAAAACTGTTGAATAAATGCAGTGTGAAATGTTTGGCTTTGGCAGTGATTAAGACTGGAGAAAGTGGCCTGACTGTGTTCCGGCTGCTCACCAAAGAGAACCGCTGGAAATGGGTGCAGGCCAACGCCAGACTCGTCTATAAAAATGGCAAACCTGATTACATCATTGCTACTCAGCGGCCGCTCGGGTGAGTCCTGCCGAAAATCCAGGTCATGTGATCCCGTTTTGGGTTGTTATTAATAGTTTTATTGAACTTTTTTCAAGGGAGGAAGAAGGAGGGGAGCATCTGAGGAAACGCTCCATGCACCTCCCGTTCACATTTGCGACCGGAGAGGCTTTGTTGTATCAGACCAGCTTCCCCATTCCAGGCGTCTCTGATCACATGCCAGCCAAAGGCAAGAGCGGGAAAGCCAAGAAAACCAAAGTATCGAAAGACGAGCTCGACCCTAGCTCTCTGCTCGGTGCAATGATGAGGCAAGACGAGTCTGTGTATGTCTGCCAACCTGCACCAGAGCCTAAAATACCACACCGGAGCAACAGACCAGAGGAGACCGATACCTTTTCAACATCCGGGGAAAGTGAGAACTGGAATTCTGCACAGAAACATGCAAACCGAGTTCTCAAGTCTGAAGTGGCAGCTAGTTTTGACCCCCTTCTGGCCACACTTGATTCCCTCTCGCTAGAAAATGAAGAAAACTGCTCCAACAGCGAGTTGTTTAATGCTCTGGAAAACCTGGGATTGAATGCAGAGGATCTGGAGCTGCTGCTCCTGGATGAGAGGATGATCGAGGTGGAGATGGAGCCAGAATACGTACCTTCTCTCAATGACCTCCTTACTAACAATGAGATATTGTCCTACATCCACGATTCTTTAGAAAACAAGACAAGCAACGGGGATAGTCTTGTTCCCCTTACCGGCCCAGACATTGTGGACCCTATAGAAGGCTCCTTAAATCCTTATAATCCGCTCTTCTTGGCTGAAGCCTCTCCAGTGAGTCCATATGTACCCTTCCGACCCCCCGAACATTACCCATCGCCTATTGTGCACCTGTCGCAGCAGATGCAGCAGCACTTGGATGCTCAGTCCCTGCACCAAAAATGCAACAGCTGGATTCATGAGACACAGGTTAGTCAGGTTTCATACCCTCGCTACAATTCGGTACTTTGTAATGCAGTATCTGATGTCCAGGATGGCCACTGGATCCCTCAACAAGCTCCAGAGGAGGTCTCGCAGGTCAACGTCACGTTTCCGCTACCCAGTAAGCATCAGCAGTCTTGGTTTCAGAACCAGATGCAGTATCCATATAAACACAATTCTATAGAAGGTGGTGACTCTCAAAATGAGACCTACTCCAACCTCCAGTGGCACGAACCCAACTACATAGACCATCTGGACACCGCTGGTAGCCATGCTGACTATGGTATGTCTGAAGTTGAGTTCAGCAGTAAATCGGATGGGGAATTTCAAAGTGGCGTGGTGACATCGTCATCCTCATCGTCCTATCAACAGCCTTGTGCAAAACAACCACCAACAAATTATTCCTATGCCAGTCAGAACCCCTCACTGGATCACATCCTTCCCTCGTTGGATGTTTATGAAATGTTTGATTCCTCACAATCCCATGACTCCACCCACAGACAGGTAAGAAGAAAGGAGACACTTTTTTTTTCTTTGACACAACAATCTTTAGAATCGGATTTATTCCAACCTACTGGTAATGAGTACAGAACGTTCAAGTGTACAAGTCATACATACTTTTATGAATTTTGGTACATTTGGTACATTTAGTTCAGAGTCCTGAAGTGGCATGTTAGCGTGGCTGGGATTTAAACTCACACCCTTAATCCAATGATTTATCTCACCGCAAAAAACAATGACATCATAATCTAGAACGAATGACGGTTTAATTTCTAGTACAAACTGAGCCCCTGCAAAAGCTTCGCCCCTTCCATTTGACTATTTTTTAAAATAGGATGAATTGACAAACACATTTGCATTACGAAGCAACAACCTGGTTAATTTTCCTACCGTGCGAAGGAAAAGCACACGTGATGTACGGGGGTTCATGTTGCAGAGTATTTTAATGAAACACTGAGGTCTGAGTTCATTCCAGGAGACAGAGGGATTTTAGAAATATCTATATACTTGAGGACAGGGTTCTGAGGGCGGGGGAGGGGTCTGGAGCAGCGGGACACTCTGGGGCTCCAGCGGGACACATCCGTCCTCATTAGGCTCAAAACCGTCTCACGTGTCTCACTGCGCCACGTTAGTGTTCTCGCTTAATAACCTGTTACTATGTAGCACGAGATTTACTGCAAAAAAAACTATGCTTTGTACGAGGTGATAAACACTGAGATGAGTTCTCCGTGTCTGGTGAGTCGTCTTGGTTTGTTTTTTGTGTGTGTGTGTGTGTGTGTGTGTGTGTGTCTTGAAGTCTTGAAGTGTGTGTGTGTGTCATGAAGTCTTTTGGGGTCAGAGCTTTCAACAGAGAGAATAGAATCACACTGCCCAGCCAAGCATGAGCACCACTGACCTACAATCTACTCACTGCATTATCCAACACACACACACACACACACACACACACACACACACACACACACACACACACACACACACACACACACCCCTTTCACCTAACACATTGTTGCTGTTCCATTCCCCAGACATTAATGCTAATTGTGGTCTATTTTGAGTTGACAGTGTGGTCTTGTGGCCTTTCTGTGTGTGTGTGTGTGTGTGTGTGTGTGTGTGTGTGTGTGTGTGTGTGTGTGTGCGCCCGCAGATGGAAAACAGCTTCGTCCTCAACCCCACTACGACCCGCCCAGTCCCTAATGACAACAGTGTGACAACCACGCCCGCTGACAAGCCCCGCCTAACTTTTACAGATCCTCCAGCTACTGGCTTCGTCCTGTAACGGAAGCCACGTGACGGACCAATCAGAACATTCGCTGGCTCACGTGTCTGAAACCAAGCGCTTGTGATATTACTCTTACTATTTATTTCATTGGAAGGGTGAGGGTGTGGTCAGTTACTTTACACAAATCATATAGATGTGTGTTTGTGTGTGTTTGTGTGTGTGTGTGTGTGTTTATGATATTCACCTAATACTCAACTAAAGATTTAAAGATGTCACTGGTCTATAGGTGTGTGTGTGTGTGTGTGTGTGTGTGTGTGTGTGTGTGTGTGTGTGTGTAAGTGAAGTGTGTTCTGTAAGATTAGTGTGTATGTCTCTGTGTGTGTGTGTGTGTGCGTGTGTGTGTAAGAGTCAACGTTATACACTCCAATTCCACTAAAAAAGGGCAGTATTATGTAAAAATGTGAAAGAAAAAAAAAAACGTATGGAAAAAGTGTCATTTATTTATAAGATTCTGAAATGTTTTTGAAAAGGAAAAGTTTTTTTGTTGCCTTTTGCTTCACCTCGATGCTTTACATTTTTTATTGATCTTTTTTACATTTCTTTTTACAAAATTATGATTTTTTTAATGTACTTTTGAGGGAAAAATGTCCCCGATATGTAAAGGAAAAAGCTAGCTGTTATGACTCGCTTACTAATATGACTAATATGGTACACTAGCTACCATGTCACATGCTAGCCTAGCGCAGTTTAGCATCATTGCTAGCTTCCTTGCACGCTTATTTTTTATTGTGTTGAGAACGAACATTCAGAAGGTTTTGTGAAGTTATTGCCGGAATACGCTAAGTTAGCGAGCAATGTTTGTCTAGACGCTTTGCTAATTAGCATTCTTACCGTACACGTCGAGCACGAAGCGCGGCGCTTAGCCGTGTTTCATCTCCCAGCGTCGTGCCGTCAGAGTCGCGCTTCTCAAAGAGCAAAGTGACGTGTTTAAAAAATCTGAAAAAACAACACTTTTTTTGTATTTGTTTTTGTACTTGAGCATGCAGATCTGAGATTGTGAGTGTGATTTGTGAGCAGTGTTAGCGTTAGCAACAGTTTGTCCAAGCAACAAACATATAAAAAAATGATATATATATATATATATAGTCCCAATATCATCTTCCTGAGAGGGATTTTTGGACACTTTTTTCTTTTAAAATCTTTTCTTTCACAAAATTCAACAAAATGTTTACCAAACATAGGTGTTTACTTCCTGTCGAAACATTAGCATTAGCAGTCTGTCATTTAGCATAGCGGGCTCTGTGAGATGCTCGTCCATAACAAGACACTAGGCAGACAGCAACTCCACGGGACAGCTAGAAGCTAACGTGATGCTACGCTAACAATCGAGACGTGCTAATGGACAGAGAATTGGGTCACGTTTGTGTTTTTTCTCCGTGAGCACTTGT
>MU551542.1:458313-495813 GCA_024362625.1 Silurus asotus | reverse complement strand
GTACTCTTTTGTCTATTTTACATACAAATTCTGCTCGTTCAGATTAGTAATCAGACTGTGGCATGGAGGAGATCAGACTGTGGCATGGAGAAGATCAGACTATAGCATGGAGGAGATCAGTCTGTGGCACTGCTGAGGTGGTGTGGAAGCCCAGGTTTCTTTGACAGTGGCCTTCAGCTCATCTGCATTTTTTTTGGTTACTTGTTTCTCTTTTCCTCTTGACATTACTCCAGAGATTCTCTATGGGGTTTTGGTGCTTTTGGAAGTGTGGGCAGCTGCCAAATCCTGCTGGAAAATAAAATCAGCATCTTAAAAAAAGCTGATCAGCAGTGACTTTGGTTTTCAAAATATACGATGGACCAACACCAGCAGATCACATTTCACCCTAAACCATCACAGACTGTGGAAACTTAACACTGGACTTCAAGCAGCGAGGGCTTTGAGCTTCTCCACCCTTCCTCAAGACTCTTGGACTTTGGTTTCCAAATGAAATACAAAACTTGCTCTCTTCTGAAAAGAGGACTTTGGACAACTGGGCAACAGTCCAGTTCTTCTTTTCAGCCCAGGTAAGACGCCTCCGATGTTGTCTGTGGTTCAGGAGCGGCTTAACAAGTGGAAAACGACACTGTAGCCAGATTTCTTTACACGTCTGTGTTGTGGCTCTTGGTGCCTTGACCCCAGCCTCAGGCTGTTCCTTGGGAAGTTCATCCAAATTTTTGAATGGATTTTGCTTGACGAGCCACAAGGCTGCGGTTTTCTCGGTCTGCATCTTTTTCTTCCATACTTTTTCCTTCCACTCGACTTTCTGTTCACATGCTCGGCTACAGCACTCTGTGATCAGCAGCTTCTTTGGTGATGGATGTTTGTGGCTTATGCTCCTTGTGAAGGTCTCAATGATTGTCTTCTGGACAACTGTCTGTTCAGCAGTCTTCCCCATTATTGTGTCGTTTAGTGAACCAAACTGAGAGACCATTTTGAAGGCTCAGGAAACCTTCACAGGTGCTTTGAGTTGATTCACTGATTGGCATTTGATCATATTCAACTTTTTTGAAATGTGACACAATTTGAGTTGAATTACTGAAATAAATGAACTTTTCCACAACATTTGAATTTATTGAGATGCACCTGTATATTATTATAACATAAATGATATCTCTTAAGAATAATTGACAGTGTGTGTGTGTGTGTGTGTGTGTGTGTGTGTGTGTGTGTGTGTGTGTGTGTGTGTGTGTGTTTGTAAGCAGGATGTCTGTGCTGCCATGGTTGCTGGCGCTGGCTTTGACTTCACAGTCCACATCCACTAACACCACCTTCACCTGCCCCGTCCACTGCACGTGTCACCAGGAGCTTAAATTTACCTCCTGTTCCGGCGCCAATCTCACAGACCTGCCCTCCATCATCCCTTCTTACACCAAACATCTCAACCTTTCGTTCAATCACTTGGTCTTCATCAGGAAACAAGCTTTCCACGACGTACGGTGCCTGCACGCACTGTTTCTGAACGATAACCAGATCAGCAGCTTGGATGACGGTGCCTTTGTGCCCCTCGACTCCCTCCTAAAGCTCGACCTGAGCCGCAACCACATCTCCGTCCTCTCCGAAGGCTTCTCGTTGGGTTTGGTTTCCCTACGAGAGCTGTCTCTGATGGAGAACCAGCTCTCGAGCCTGAACGAGCATGGGTTCTCGCACCTCGACGCTATTCAGAAGCTCGACCTGCGGCACAACTTTGTCAGACACATCCACCTCAGGGCATTTAGCTCCCTTAGCTCGTTACGCTGCATGTACTTGGATCACAACAATATTAGTACCCTCGAATACGGGGTTTTCTCCATGATGAGGAACCTGGAGGTGCTCGGGCTGAGCGGAAACAAAATCGGGAAACTGGAAGTGGGTGTCCTTTCTCCGCTAACCAGCTTAGCACTACTTAATTTAACCGATAATAATCTAACCCACGTGGACTTCAAGGCGCTTCTCAGCCTGCACACGCGCAGCACGCACATTCAGCTGCGGGGGAATCCGTGGACCTGCGACTGCGATTTGCAGAGAATTTTCCGGAAAGTTCACAGCACCATCAGGCTGCAGCTGGACGACTACAGCAACCTGAGCTGCAATCTGCCCAAGGAGCTGCACGGTTACTCTCTGCAGGACGTCGACAACGGCTTGTGTTTCGCTGAAACGGTCACCGTACTCATCATCACCGTCACCGTCATGATCACTGTTGTAGCGGCCATCATCATGGCGGAGAAAAAGAGGAAGAAATCGAATAAAGGGAAGCACTGGACAGAGGTCAGCGAGATCTCATGCGACTCGCAGAACTGAGAAAGAAGACTGAGATTTCTCACATTTTTCATCTGTAATTACTCAGAACTCAGAACTGTCATTTTATCATTTTCAAAACTAGTCATTTGATGTATTTAGTCGTTTGTGCAGTTTGAGTTGTTTAATTACATTTGAAAATTTGTGTCATTTGGCATATTTGAGTCATTTGATCCATTTTAGAGATTTGAGCCATTTGACATATTTGGGTTCTTTGACTCAATTGAGGAATTTGGGTCATTTGGCATATTTAGGTTCTTTGATTTGTTTAAGGAATTTGAGTACTTTGGCATATTTGAGTCATTTAGTGCTTTTGAGTCCTTTGACTTATTTAAGGGATGTGAGTTATTTGGTGTATTTGAGTCCTTCAATTCTTTTGAGGGAGAGAGACGTTATTTGGCCTGTTTGATTTGTTTAAGCCTTTTGAGTTTTTTTGCGTATTTGAGTCATTTGGTATATTTGAGTCACTTGTGTCATTTTTTGCTAACGAGTGATTAATTAGCATATGAGTTAGCTTGCTTGTTTGTTAGACGTGTCATTGTATAAACGAGAGCTCAGCTGTCAGGTACAGATGGTGGAGTTGGAGTGATAAATCTCATACAGCATTCAAATGTTTTTATACTTGTAATACTCTAAAAGAAAACTGCAGCAGCCTGCAGAGGGAAAGTTCTGGTGCTGAGGCCTCCAGTGCAGTGGACTCTGATTTCTGGAGTGGTTTGCTGGAAGAGATGAATGTGTAGAGGTGTTAGAGAGGCATCTGGCGAGGTCAATGCTGAAACAGTTACTGAGTTCATTGAAAGAAACACAGAACTGATTCGTTCCCATTCAGGATCTTTAGAAAACACTCTCGTTCCTCACATCTAACAGACTTACACTGGTCTTATATTTTGCATGAAATATTGGTTAAAGGGAAGAGTTTCACATAATAACATTAAATTATTATTTATTTTGATTCATTATTATTAATAAATGTCTAATGCACATGAAAAATACGTGTTGTTTGTTTGTCTTGATGTGTGATTTGTTGACTTACTGATCTGTTCATAAATAATAAAGATATAGTGATATTTATTGTTGTTATAGTTTGTTTTTATAGTTTATGAAAAATCATTGATTCTCCTTCTGTTATTGCATTTCGAGGATAGGAGGGGCTTAATAATCCTTCATCTTCTACACACTATAGCGGGACCAGTTTCTATATACTATATTTACTATATATTAGTAGTGTAACGGTACACGTATTTATACCGAACCGTTTCGGTGCAGGGCTTTCAGTTCCGTGCACACGTTTACCGAATACAATTCTTTTTACGTGTGGAACATAGTTACAATCTGAATTCCCTCACATATTAAGTGTTGACCCACAAGTTTGTTTCGTCTTCTTTTTGCACTTTGAGACAGTCTAGTGATATGGATTATTTTGCGTTTTATGTCTAGTTTTGAAGATTCGCAGAAAATCCTGATATCCACATATCGAAGGAGTGAATGACGGAATGAAGACATTTGTTAAAGTCTGCTGAAATGATTAGAACAGATCAATAGATCATATCTTTAGAAAATTTTATATTAAATGTAAAACACACACACAGTTACATACACATCTGTATTACCCATATGGGCCTAACAAATGTAAACAAATAAATGTCATTTTATCATTTATTTATTTTGTATTTCATCAATTTCTCAATTGATTTAATATAATAAACACATGTATCGCGTTTATTTGGTTTATTCGATTTTATTTTTTGATTTTATTTTTTTTAATAAAAAAAATACTATTTTATATACTATATATCCAAGCAGGCACAAATATTAATAATAATAAACTGCGTTTATAAAAAAAACGACAAGCAATTTTATGTTTTTCATTCATTCTCTTTACAGTTTTTTTTTATACTTTTATATAAATATACATTCATCTTTTATCTTTTTTTTCTTCCTGCTTTAATTATTATTATTATTATTATTATTATTATTATTATTATTATTATTATAAGCAGTAGTTAAGCTCCGCCCACCGGCGACTTCCGTGTTTTTGTTCCTCGTCCAAGCCCCGCCCACATGTCATTAGCTCGCAGGTGAACGCTGCCCATACAGTAAACCGGGAAATACCTCAACAGGAAGACACACACACACACACACACACACACACACGGTGATAGTAGTTATTTTAGTTGAATGAATTAATTAAGATGGGAGACAGAGGACATCTTCATGACTGAGTGTAAGGAAGGACACAGAGAGACACAGAGACACAGAGACTGATAGAGGAGTAAAATGGCAGCTTGGAGTTGACTTTTCTTTCCCCCGGCGGATGAAACCTGAAACGACAGGAGGAAACTTTTTCTGGTCGAGGTAAAGTCATTGTTTTAAAGGAGTATAATTCTATCTAAAATAACTCTGATCTCCTGTGTAGTGTGTTGTGCTCCACTTTCTATTTCCTACTACATGATCAGCGTTTAAGTGCTGATAAAATCATTGTTTATTAGTTTATTAATGTGGATATTTGGTGGTGATGCGACCGCGCCTGTGAGAGAGGGTCTTGAGAACCTTGAGAACCATGAGAACCTCGAGGCGGGGGAGAAAGCCCGTGTCCTCGCCCGGCTCCGAGCCTCCCTGCGCGGCAGTCATGCGCACTGTTTCTCCGCACTCTGTAGTAGGCGAGTACGCGGCTGCCAGCGTTGCCATGGAGACCAGGCTGCATGGGGCGCAATCCTGCCCCTGCGTACTGTTTAGTGCGCGAGTGCGCGTCCCCGCGTCGAGTCGACGCGACTTCCGCCACAGGCGAGACACTGGCGTCATTCATGGTCACGGTGTCAGTCACGCCTCGGTTTTATTTACAGAGTCGCTGTGTGCACTAAATACACCATCTTGTTTCTTCTTCTTCCACGTCCCAGATCATCTCCCTCAATACAGCACGACATACTTCTCCTTCCTCTTCTCCCTCTTTTTCCTCTTCTCCTTCTTCTCCTTCTTCTTCTTCTTCTTCTTCTATTACACACTGACCTCAAATGTCACCTGAACTCTTTCAGATCATCAGAATCCCCTCATAGGACAGTCTTCTCATTCCAAAAATCAATGAATTATGGGGTGTCAAGGGGGTGGCATGAGAATGATGAGGGGTGGCAACACTGAAGAAAGCATCCTTGCATGGTTGTTGTGGATTTAAGGAATGAAGAGTCGTTTACATTGGGATACGGGTGCTGGGGTGGCAGATGGGGTGGCAATTCTTCGTTTGCATATCAGACGCGATTGGTCCAAATCGGACGAGCTGATTTTGTGACCTCACACTCACCCCTGCTACACGTTTTTTCTGTTCTTTAGGATTCAGCCGTGTAGAAGATGGCGCACGACGACCGCATGGCCATCCTGGAAGACGATGAGGAGGAACTAAAAAGAAATGAAGCTATTTCAGATGACTTTAACCGCCTCCACCTGAAGGTCCACCAGACCGACCCTACCTCTTTACCTCCACCTGAGCCTGGTGACCCTGATGTGGAAAAAACACCCGTTCCCTTTACTGAAAACCAATTGGGCTGCTGCGAGCGTTTGTTCCTACGGATTAACCGCTACCTTCTGGTCTCCAAAGTGTTCTACTTCTTCTTCTATGCTGCCTACGGATCTCTCCACCCTTTACTAGCTGTGTTTTATAAGCAGCTGGGAATGAACCCGTTCCAGTCCGGCTTGGTGGTGGGGATCCGCTATTTTATTGAGTTCTGCAGCGCCCCCTTTTGGGGCGTCGTGGCCGACCGGTACAGGAAGGGCAAAGTTGTTTTGCTGTTCTCAGTTTTCTGCTGGTTGGTGTTTAATTGTGGGATCGGGTTTGTGAAACCAGCTTCAATGAGCTGTAGGTTGGAGAATGAGATCACGACTACAACTGTGGCTACAACTACGTCTACACCAAACTGGACGGAGGTCTGGACCACGAGCTTTAGCATAAACATAGCTTCCACTAATGGAACTGTAGCTCCATCTGTATCTTCACCCAACGGGACTGAAGCAGCCATTTCTCTCAATTTATCACCAAATGACACTAGGCAGCGCAGAGATCTTATTGGCCATCACTCCAGGTTGTCCCTGCTTTCGTCCAATCGGGAGTCGGCCTTGATTTCTCAGCGCAGATTTCGACGAGACACTAACGTCAGCATGGCTCCAGATGTCCAGACCACTACAGCAGGACCTGAGCAAACTTCTATCACACACAATTTGTCCACAGCTTTCAGTAATACGAGCCTCCAAACAACTTCAAGCCCGAGTACCACCACGCCACCCCCCAAATACACCATCTACTACAACCCTGACCAGGTGGAGGCTATCTTTCTGCTCATCCTGCTGGTCGTCATCATCGGAGAGTTCTTCAGCGCGCCCGCAGTGACCATCGTAGACACAGTGTGTATCTTTAACATATGACCCTGCAAGCTCTGGAAGCTATTGCAGTCTATTGTGGAACAAAATAAAAAAGTACCCTTTGTGTGCTAGTTAAGCTAATTCCTTTGCATAACTCATTATTTTCCCAGATGACCCTGCAGTACCTGGGCACACACCGTGACCGCTACGGGCTGCAGAGGATGTGGGGTTCTCTAGGCTGGGGTTTGGCCATGCTCTCCGTGGGAATCTGGATTGACCACACGCACGTCCTGTACCCCATCGAGGAAGGCGACGACTGCCCTTTGACCAACTACAAGAACTACCAGATCGCCTTCATCGTCTTCGCCGTGCTCATGGCGGCGGCGCTGATCGTCGCCACGCAATTTCGGTTCGAAGTGCGGAGTTCTGCGGGGAAGGACGCGACCGAGGCCGAGGCCGAGCAGGATTCCTCCGGCATGACTGACGGAGCAGTGCTTACTGGCAACCAGGAGTTTCGCTACATGGAGCTGCTTCAGCTGCTGTCCAGCGTGCGCTACAGCACAGTGCTGTTCGTCGCTTGGTTCATGGGCTTCGGCTACGGCTTCGTCTTCACCTTCCTCTTCTGGCACCTGCAGGACCTGAACGGCACGCCGACGCTGTTTGGGGTCTGCTCCATCCTCAGCCACCTGTCCGAGCTCGCTGCCTACTTCACCAGCCACAAGTTCATCGAGCTGGTGGGACATATAAGGTCAGTATCATGTCAGGGAACGTCATTATGAGTCCAGGGATGGTTATTATGAGAACATGGAGGGTCAGGGAAAGTCAAGATGATGTCAGGAAAGGTCAGTGGAAGGTCGGGGAAGGTCTTTATCTGGAAGTGAAGATCAGTATGAGGTCCAGGAAGGTCAATTATGAGTATCAGATCAAATAAGTCTGCCTTCCTGTCTATCTGTTTGCTTGTCTCCATTTTTTGTGTCTGTCTGTCTGTCTGTCTGTCTGTCTGTCTGTCTGTCTGTCTGTCTGTCTGTTTTGTCTGCATGTTTCTATCTGTCTGTCTACTTGTCTTTGTCTTTTCTGTGTATGTGTAGTATTACAGTGTGTGATGGTGTATCTCTCAAAACATTATACACTGTAAAGTGTTTTGCTCTTTTCACATGTGTGTGTGTGTGTGTGTGTGTGTGTGTGTGTTCATCAGGGTGCTGTATATTGGCCTGGCGTGTAACACGGCTCGTTATCTGTACATCTCATACCTGAATAACGCCTGGACCGTGCTGCCTATGGAGGTGCTGCAGGGTAAATTACTGATATACAGTATAGACCATAGAGTGTGTGTGTGTGTGTGTGTGTGTGTGTGTGTGTTTGTGTGTTTTAAAGGGTTATTGTCTCTCTCTCTCTCTCTCTCTCTCTCTCTCTCTCCCTTCCCCCCTCTCTCTTCACACTGTTCACTTCAGTAATAAGATGGTGTGATGTTAATGTTTAACACTTTATCTGTAGCTCAAATATTCAGACTGCAGTTTAAAAGGAAGTCATAAAGCAGGATGACACCACAACACTACACAAAACTACACAACACAACACCACACCTCACCACACCACACAATACCACACAACACCACACCACACCACACAACCCCACACAACCCCACACAACACCACACAACACTACACAACACCACACTACACAACACTACACAACACTACACAACACCACACTACACCACACTACACCACACAACACCACACTACACAACACCACACAACACCACACAACACCACACTACACAACACTACACTAACACAGTACAACACTAACACAATTCTAACACAACACTACACTACACAACACAACCTTACACTACACAACACTACACTAACACAGCACAACAGTAACACAATACTAACACAACCCTACACCACACTACACCACACTACACTACACAAAACTAACACAGCACAACACTAACACAATACTAACACAACTCTACACACTACTCTACACTAACACAGCACAACACTAACACAACACTATACTACACTAACACTACAACACTACACCACACTATACTAACACATCACAGCACTACACTAACACAACCCTACACCACACTACACTACACAAAATGAGCAACGATGTTAATCAGTTATACACAACATTCACAGCTGCTTGACGTGTGTGTGTGTGTGTGTGTATGTGTATGACGTGTGTGTGTGTGTGTGTGTGTGTATGACGTGTGTGTGTGTGTGTGTTCAGGAATGTTGCTTTGAAGCAGGTCAAGTTTATTCAGGAATGTGTGAGTTCAATGTGTAAGTGCAGGAGGATGATGAAAGTATGTGTGTGTGTGTGTGTGTGTGTGTGTGTGTGTGTGTGTGTGTCGCAGGTGTGACTCACGCCTCGGTGTGGGCAGCGTGTATCTCGTACCTGAGCGCCGCTGTGCCCCCTGCTCTCCGTACCTCAGCTCAGGGAATCCTACAGGGTCTCCACCTCGGCCTGGGCAGGGGCTGTGGCGCCATGCTCGGGGGCATCCTGGCCAACTCCTACGGTACAAACATCTCTCTTACACACACACACACACACACACACAAACCTTTGAATCAGCAGATATTCAGTCCACAAACTTTCTTACATGACTTTCTGTTTTCCTGAATCCCCCGGGAGGTCACGACCGAGGCGTTTCCTTTTATTTAACTTTAATTCAAAGTGAACGAGGGAGGATTTCCCATGAGCCCTGGGGCAGAACTGAAGCCTGGATTTGTTTTTTTAACGAGAGAACGTGTGTGTACATAAGTGTGAACATGTTCGTCAAACTCGTAATGATGTGCCTGGTTATAATACAGCTCTAATGTCCTATAGTTTCCATGGCAACAGCTTGTTTACATCGGCGTTTCTGGCAGAGGCTCCACCGATAAATAAATAAACGTATTGAAAAACCGATTTCTTTTACACTCACGCTTGTGAGCTTCAGGAGAGATATCTTGAGTATTTCTTGATTGCATTTCTTGATTTTTGAGTGTGCGTGTGTCTGTGTCTGTGTGTGTGTGTGTGTGTGTGTGTGTGTGTGTGTGTGTGTGTGTGTCTGTGTGTGTGTGTGTGTGTGTGTGTGCGCAGGCCCCAAAGAGACATTCAGGGGGATTGGAATGGCCTCCCTCGTGATCCTGCTGCTCTTCGCCTTGATCCAGAGTGTCACTGAGAAGGAAAAGGATGAGGGTGGGTGTGATGGATGGATGGATGGATGGATGGATGGATGGATGGATGGATGGATAGATTGGGAGAGAAAGAGATGGAGACAGAAACTGAGAGTCAGAGAGACTTGACTTTTAGGTCTCTTTATTGTTAAAAGTTTAAAATGATGCTTGAGCATTAGAGGTACAGGAAAGGAGTTAAATAGGGGAGACAAAAGTCAACTACAATAAAGGTTAAAATATCTAACAAAAAAATACTTAACAACATCAAAGAGAGAGCGAGAGAGAGAGAGATGGAGTGAAAGAAAGAAAGAGAAACTGAGAGAAAGAGTGACCAAAAATCCACCCCGTCTCCCTCTGTTCACCCCACAGAGGACAAGATGCTGGCCGAGAACATCCCCGTCCCCTCCAGCCCGGTCCCCATAGCAACCATAGACCTGATGCCCAACTCGGAGGTCGTGACCCCGAGCGATTATCAGGAGCCTAAACGCCCTCCCCGGAAAACACACCACCAGGAAGAGCAAGAGGACGGAGCCAAACCCGCCTGGTCCCTCAGCGTGTCCCCATGGGTCACCATCGCCTTCGCCATCATCCAGATCAGAGAGCTGATCATCATGAGGAACACGCACACACACACCGAGGTCCAGCCTCTACAGGTAACCCAGGGAATTCTGGGTAACGACACCAGGGTTTTTTTGATTTAACATGGGTCTATAAACACGTGTTCTCCGTTTGTCTTTCACGCCTTCCTCAGAAGGAGCGAGGTGAGTGTGTGGACACGCCTACAGAAAAATTCCAACTTTTCACTTTCATCTCATGGATTAAGTTCACAATAATGAAATACGTACACAACAATGCCAAAGACCCAAACGTGCCGAAATTAAACCGTGACCTTTGTGTACCGTTACACCTCGAGTATACACAATGATCTTGTTCTTGTACCTGTTCTCTTTAGGATCCAGATAATCGTCTTCCAAACTCTCAGGATGGGACTTCCCTCCCGGGGTCTCGTGGGAGCACAGCGGAGGTCGGAGGTTCTCCCAGAGGAACACACACTCCGCCGGACGGGGTGTTGTCTCAGGAGACCTCCAGATGAACAAACTTTTTCTCTCTCAAACACACACACACACACACACACACACACACACACACACACTTTAACTCCACGCTGATCCATGAAGGACTCTTTTATTTTAGCTAGATTTTTGAGGTATGTAGTGTTACGCTGCTCTGACAATGTTCAACCTGCATCTTCAGTGCAGACCCTGAACCCTGAACCCTGAACCCTGATACAGTGCTGGCAGTGGTTATTGGTGTTTTTGTGTGGATGTAAGTTATTCTCCGTGTTTGTGAAATCTAATCTGATTTGAAGAAGGGTTGTTCTGAATATCTGATTATATCCTAAATCAGTGTTTTAATAATTTATTGATGTTCGACAGTTTTTAATTGTTTTCTCGCCCCAGCAGTCGATGATGGAGAATTAAACATGAAGGAATTCAGCTCTGTTACTGACATGATGCATGAACGAGGCCGAGCTGAAAGAAGGAATGAATGATTTAATGATCTAGTCTAGTCTTTTCTCTAACTGGCCCGGGACTAGTTTACAGCTTTAAACGCGCGTGTGTGTAGGAACGGATCATTTATCTGGAACACACTACACCTCATCACACGCTTTTGTTTCTGTATTATTGTTTGTTTGATGTAACATCTGTACCAAATCACGTCCTGAATACGTTTCCTGATTATAACTCGTACTAAACCAATAAAACGCAGGGTTTTTTATTGTGTGAGATGCTCATATCTGCATCATAAACTATATAGTGTCTATAACATATAGAAGATATTTTCACCACACACACACACACACACACACACCAGCGCCTGTGGGTATAGACACACACACCCATAATATCTCACAACGTCCCATAGGAGAACCTGCAGCAACATCACCGTGGAAACCGGTGGGGGTGGAGATCTGAAAAAGATCTGATTTGAAAAATATCTCCTGAGTCATAGTGTAAAGACGGACGATATGGAAGTGGATATATATTTATACTCTTTTATTTATTTGTTTGTTTGTTTAAGCTTCATAAATGTTTAAACATGAGGTTGCAGACATGATGGAAGAAAATCCTTGTTCACACGGCTTTAGTTTCATCATTATAAATACACTCAGATTAGGACCTGAACTGGATTTCTTTGTCTTAATACTATTTACAAATAAATACATTTACAGAAAATATATTGCATTAATTAAAGCTGCTTTTCAGTATAATAATATTCTGTTAAAATCTCTTTTTACTTAAAATGCACCTCAAACCGCTTAGAAGCAGTTAATATGTAATAATAATAATAATTTATAATAATAATTATTATTATTTTAATAATAGACCAGATTGCACTAATGGACAGAAAGAATTAGCCATTTTAATTCATTCTTATTCAGATTTTATTAGTAAAAATAGAATAGAAATGAATTTGTATATACATATTTAATTTTTTTTGCTAATTGAAGCGGTTATATTTGATCAGATATCGCTGATATTTATCGATCTGATCCTGGAGCTTTTTACTCTCACCTGTTTTGCATTTCGGCATTATTAATGATTGACACTTGAATCAGCCAATCAGCGTTGAAGACCGTGTGACGGACACCAATAGCCGAACGGAAAAATGTCTGCGCGCGCCACTCTGCTCCAATCAGGGGCTTAGGAGAGTGAGAGCGTTGAGAGGAGGCGGGAAAAAGCCGAGTGGTGTTAATCCGATACATTGTACGCTGCCGGATTTCCGTTGAGCGATAACGGGAACGGTGAGACCGACAATGCTGCCGCTGAGGTGCTCGGTAGCCCTGAGGGAGCTGCTCATGCTTAAGCCTGGACGGACGAGTCCGTTATGGTGCGGCTTCGCCCCGGACCGGACGTCTAGAACCGCACCAGTGGCAGGAACTGAGGCGCGCGCTCCCGCCGAAGGATGCCGCCGCTATCTGTGCACGAGCACCGGTCAAACGAAGGACGCAGGCAAAGATGGATCCAACGAGAAGTGAGTGAGACACAATACCACCACCAATATCATCATCATCATCACCACCACCACAACCAATATCATCATCATCATCATCATCATCACCACTACCACCAATATCATCATTATCATCATCACCACCACCACCAATATCATCATCATCACCACCACCACCAATATCATCATTATCATCATCACCACCACCACCAATATCATCATCATCACCACCACCAATATCATCATCATCATCACCACCACCACCAATATCATCATCATCATCATCACCACCAACATCATCATCATCACCACCACCAATATCATCATCACCACCACCACCAATATCATCATCATCACCACCAATATCATCATCATCACCACCACCAACATCATTATCATCACCACCACCACCAATATCATCATCACCACCACCAATATCATCATCATCACCACCACCAACATCATCATCATCACCACCACCACCAATATCATCATCACCACCACCAATATCATCATCATCATCATCATCCCCACCAACATCATCATCATCACCACCACCACCAATATCATCATCACCACCACCAATATCATCATCATCATCATCACTGTAATCATTACTATTACCATCATCATTATCATTACCTTAATCATTACCACCATCATCATCATCAACGTCATCTTCATCATCATCATTACCAACACCGTCATCACCATCATCATCACCTTAATCATTACCATCATCATCTTCATCATCACCGTCATCACCACCAACACCGTCATCACCATCATCATCACCATCATCATCATTACCAAGACCGTCATCATCATCACCATAATCATTACTATCACCGTCATCATCATCACCTTAATCATTACCACCATCACCTTCATCATCATCACCGTCATCATCATCATCATCACCGTCATCATCATCACCATAATCATTACTATTACCGTCATCATCATCATCATTACCAACACTGTCATTATCATCACCATCATCATCACTGTCATCATAATCATCATCATCACCATAATCATTACTATTACCGTCATCATCATCATCATTACCAACACTGTCATTATCATCACCATCATCATCACTGTCATCATAATCATCATCATCACCGTAATCATTACCACCATCATCACCATAATCATCACTATCACCGTCATCATCATCATCGCCGTCATCTTCATCATCACCGTCATCATCATCATCATTACCGTAATCATCACCATCATCATCACCGTCATCATCATCATCATCATCATTACCGTAATCATTACCATCATCACCGTCATCATCATCATCATCATCATTACCGTAATCATTACCATCATCATCATCATCACTGTCATCATCACTATCATCATCACCGTAATCATTACCATCATCAACATCATCATCATCATCATCACCGTAATCATCATCATCATCCTCTTCCTGTCTACACTGAGTCCACACAGGGAGTAATGATACAGAGCTGAGCGATGTGACTCGGACATCGCGATACCCCGGCTCTCTAAAATATCACGATACTGTGATGTACAGTTGATATACAGTTAAATCCCCTGAATTGCATTTTTGGTTGTTATTAGAATCCATAATGAAGGATTTCATCATTTAGAGTAAAAAATGTGGCGGTTAATCACGACATTAGCGTCAGATCGTATCGCTAGTCATGATTTCTCAATGCTAAACTTCTAACACAAGGAAACAGATCCCTCCTGAAGCATCACCACGATTCTAGGAGGGAGTGAGGAACCTGTTCTGCCACACACACACACACACACACACACAGAAATCTAAATTAGGAATGAGTCGATCAGCAGATGTTCACAGGAATGAGTCGATCAGCAGATGTTCACTTCAGGGAAGTGGAGGCTTAGAATAGCTTAGTGTAGCTCTGACGCTGAAGTGTGACGCAGACATATAGCGGGTTGCTAATGGACCATTAGCATTGCTGCGTCTTCACACGTTCACAACCGGATTATTATAATCTGTATTATTCTACTAAAGTCACATCATGAGGATGATGATGATGATAAAGATTTTGTGCCACATACTCACTTTATAATTGATTGTTCCATTGATGCTGTGTGTGTGTGTGTGTGTGTGTGTGTGTGTGTGTGTGTGTGTGTGTGTGTGTGTGCCCCCTGTGACGATTGATCTGCTCACTTTTGCATTTTGTAAGTATTTGTTCTTTATGATTCACTGTGTTTGTCATCTGCCTTCCCTTCCACAATATGCGCTCTAGAGCCTCTAGATCCTCACACCCATGCCCTGCTAACTGCACATGTTCTAGAATCTCTCTAACAAGACTTGCGCATTCTCAATTATGTCCGTCACATTCACAACTCTTTTTTTCAACAAGCATTGAAAAATCTAGGACTCTTTTGGACATGCATTTGGCATTCTAGAACCAATAAGTACTACACATTCCAGATTTAACAATGTTCTAGAGCTACTAAAAATACATTTCACATTCTCAAATTTATCCTTTCCTTTGTAATTCAGCATTCCAAATTAATCAGTGTTCTAGAGCCCTTTGATATTGACTATTCTGTACTCTAGAATAGTTTCACTGGGCAGTCTATATTAGTCCATATTAAAACCAGCCTTCTAGAACTCTTTTAACAAACATTTCACATTCTACAATCCGTCAGTCAAGAATGTCCATTTTTAAAGCATTTAACAAGCTTTTTTTTTCTTTCACTAATCCTTCAGCACACATTCTAGAACCCTCCCACACGCTACGCTTTCCCCAGCCATCCAGAGATTACATCAAAGAGGCTTTTCAGAAACAGCCGTGTGAACAGACATGCTCTTGAGAAGTTGATTTTCAAGATCATGGGCCTTTGTGCTTTGTTTGTGACAGATGTTCTTTATGCTGTGTCTCTGGAGGTTTTTTGTATAATTATTTTATTTATTATTTTCCCTTCTGGAGGAATCCTCCTCAGCTCTTCCACAATGCACTGCAGCGCTGAGGTGGACTGTCCTCATTCATAAAGCGAATGGAATCAGTGTGTGATTCCAGGCTTTTCCTCTGCTGTCACTTCATCTCCAGCACTTCACCTCGTCCTCTCCCTCAGTGCCCGTGAAGATCAATACTAAAAAATCATTCTTACAATTACAGTGACCATCTACTTATTGTGTCTGTGTGTGTGTGTGTGTGTGTCTGTGTGTATCTGTGTGTGTGTGTGTGTGTGTGTGTGTGTGTGTGTGTGTATCTGTGTGTGTGTGTGTGTGTGTGTGTGTGTGTGTCTGTGTGTCTGTGTGTCTGTGTGTCTGTGTGTGTGTGTGTGTGTGTGTGTGTGTGTTTGCATTTTATTACCAGAAGAAGGAAGGCAGGAATCCTGCCCAGTCTGGAGGACCTGCTTTTCTACACCATTGCCGAGGGCCAAGACAAAATACCAGCACACAAGTTTACTACGGTACTAGCACACACACACACACACACACACACACACACACACACACACACACACACACACACACACACATACAAACACACACACGCACACACATTCTATAACTCTTCCACTAAATATCAAACACTCTCAAACTCTTCCGCAAAGCATCCAACGTTCTAGAACTCTTCTACTAAGCATCAAATATTTTAGAACTCCATAATCTGCATCTATAAGCATCTGATATTCCTGAACATTTCCAATATGCATCCAATATTCTGGAACATTTCCACTAATTATCACACATTCTCACATTTTAGAACCCTTTCTCTATGCTTTTAATATTCTAGAACTCTTCCAATAAGTGTCATATTCTAGAACCTTTCCACTAAGGATCCCATTCCATGAATTTTTCCACATTCTGGAACCCCCCCATCATTATGCATCCAGCATTCTGGAGCCCTTCCAGTGTGCATCCCACATTGTAATACACTTCCAATATGGTTCCAAACATTCTAGAACATGCCACATTCTGGGACTCTTACAACAACAAGTCATCATTCACACATAACATCAATATATCTAGAACTCTTCTATTTTAGAGTTTATAATCCTCAAGTTCTCCTCATGTTAATATATTTAACCATTCATTATGATATACATCATTCTCTCTCTCTCTCTCTCTCTCTCTCTCTCTCTCTCTCTCTCTCTCTCTCTCTCTCTCTCTCTCTCTCTTTCTCTAAACCCCCATGTAGGCGCTGAAATCGACTGGTCTGCGTACAGGAGACCCCCGTCTGAAGGAGTGTATGGAGATGCTGAAGATCACACTGAAGACCTCGTCTGATGGAGCTCTGGATCGACACCTGTTCAAAAAGTGTGATATCATGATGAACTCTTTATTTCGTTCACAACTGCTGTGAAGGAACTTTATCATGTCTCAGTCCCACAGTAATGAAGTGTTTATTATTAATCAGAGACTTGATTGGCTGCTGCAGAGTGTTTTCAAGAGCTCAGTATTAAATATTCAGTGTTTGGGTGTTTGGTGTCTGTGAAGCACTGTGTGTGTGTGTGTGTGTGTGTGTGTGTGTGTGTGTGTGTGTCAGTCTTTAATCCTGAGTAGATATATTCCTGAATGGTGTATTTCTAGATGAGACAGATGATACTTAATTCTGATTTGCTGGCTGTGTATTCAGAAGCAGGAAGGTTTCCAGTGACATCCAAATTAAGGATTTGCATATGAAGTTTCCTGCTGAGATCCTCCATCTGGCATGAGAGAGAGAGAGAGAGAGAGAGAGAGAGAGAGAGAGAGAGAGAGATGTCAGGATGACAGGATATTTGTTGTGCAGAATTCCAGACATTGTTGTTCCTTTGTCCCCGGTATTAGTTTGTGCTGTTATGATAATGTCACAGTAGAGGTGCAGCAGACGCATATTTCATGGTTTGAGTAAGTACTGAGCAGCAACAGTGACACTGCGCTAACTTTAGCTATTTTATACCCCTGCTGTTGTTGCGTATGTTTTCAGTTTTTATAAAAATAATAAAAAACGTGACACTGCGCTCAAAGTGCGAGGTGGAGAATAAACAAACTTGCGGCCCAACACTTAATATGTTCCTGAGAGAACTCAGATTGTAACCAACACGTGTTTTACATGGTTTTTTTTTGTGTAGATGTGTCCAGAGCAACATTGTGTTGCTCACTCAGGCGTTCAGGAAGAAGTTTGTGATTCCCGATTTCCAGTCGTTCACGTCGCACATCGACGAGCTCTACGAGAGCGCCAAGAAGCTCTCAGGAGGACAGGTGAGCGTATCATCAGCTATTCGTGTGTTTGTGTTTCGATTATTAGCTTGTGGATAAAGAAGAGGCTTTGTGTTAATGTTGTGTTGTTGTGTAGGTGGCAGACTACATCCCTCAGCTGTCTAAGTTCAGTCCTGATTTCTGGGCCGTGTCTCTCTGTACCGTTGATGGCCAGAGGTACGAGCTGCTAAATAATAAGTTTTATTTCTCTTCTATCAGTTTGAAAACTATTTGAATTTATAAATACTTTCTATCTAAAACTGGAGACTCCTTCCATACGTGTTCCATCTCCTCCCTTTTAAAAAATATGATAGAAACGATGATGTTGCAAAATGTGTGTGATTTTTTCTCTTTCCCCTCAGACACACAGTGGGTGATACCAAAGTGCCGTTCTGCCTGCAGTCCTGCGTGAAGCCGCTGAAGTACGCCATCGCCGTACACGATTACAGCACCGAGTACGTGCACCGCTTCATCGGGAAGGAGCCCAGCGGTCTGCGCTTCAACAAGCTGTTCCTCGACGAGGATGGTGCATACACACACACACACACACACACACACACACACACACGCATTACAGAGGACCGGTAAATTACTGAGGACCGGTAAATTACTGAGGACCAGTACGTAACTGGGTCAATACGGACCACTGATACGCATCAGGACGAACATTACTGTTATCGGTACTGTTTTATCTCCGTACACTTCAGTGTGTTCAGTGTCATTTTTCATCCTTGAATGATGTCATCGCGCAGCCAAAAAATTTGATGTGCATGTGATGTCCATGCGCATGTTCGGTGTGTGTTTGCGTGTGTCATGGTGCCAGTGTTATAACGTTAAAAACCGCAGGCCCACTTTATACCAGTGTGGGATACAATATATACAGTAGTGTCCCATTAAACATTTACAAACAAAACACACCTCTACCTCCAGCAATGCGCTGTATTTCCTATGTCTCCGTCGTTTCCCGTCTCCAGCTGTAGCTCTCACACCCCACCCCCATGCTTCAAGTTTTTAGTTAGTACTAGTAGTCTTTGGGGACACCAGGTCAGATTTAAAATGTAAATCTAAATATGAGGAACCCGACAGGCAACGCTAGGCTAGAAAAGGTTTCACCGTCAGTGACGTCTCAGACACCCACGAGAAAAATGTGAGTGTCACATGACCTTTATATCAAAACAATCATTGCCCTTCAGTCTGGCGGAGTCGAGCCGGGTCAGGTAGAGTCGGCATCTGTAACTGCAGTACTAAAGTTCAGCCGTGATAAAATAACTGCTTTATAACCATATATTATAGCGTTCCCTCTGCCATCCTGTCGTTCCAACAGATAAGCCACACAATCCCATGGTGAACGCCGGAGCGATAGTCTGCACCTCCCTCATCAAGGTAAACCACGTGTGTTCACCTTAAAACTATTCTGAGCTCCACGGCGTCGAGCGTTCACAAAACCCTGTGTTTCTTTTCCAGCAAGGCGTCAGCAACGCCGAGAAGTTTGACTATGTGAGTAAAGCCTTTATGAGAAATAAAACGCTTCGCTCAGCAAAATAGTTTTTATGTTCACTACGGGGTTCGGGGCAAAATAAAGATGCGAGCACGTGGAGGCGGAGCTCTGACTGTTTTCCACACTGCAGGTGATGAACTTCCTGAAAAAGATGGCAGGAAACGAGTACGTGGGCTTCAGCAACGCGACGTGAGTCTTTGCATTCTCTTCACTTGGTATCCACCAGGGTTGCCAGGTTTCTGCAGATTTTCTAGCTCAAAATAAAAAAAAAATCCATAGATTCCAGAACCCAGGCCAAAAATCTGAAGTAGAAATTAAATGATTTTTTTTCCTCAGCATTTGTGTACAAATATCAATATTTTTGTTTGTTTTTTTGAAGTACAGACATTATGCACTCCAAAATCCTCTTGTTTCTTTTCCCCAACTTTTCTATATACTATAACTTACAGAAACTCTAATTTAACACGTTTAAACACTTGGTATTTTGATTATTTGCTATAAAACAACATCACTGTAAATGTAGATTAATTGTAGACTAGCCCAATCTGGCAACCCGATCATCTTAAAAGACAAAAAATCAACACACATCACAGTTTATCTGTTACACAAAAGTGATGTGTTTGTCTGGTCCAGGTTTCAGTCTGAGAGAATGTCGGGAGACCGAAACTTCGCCATCGGATACTACCTGAAAGAAAAAAAGGTGAAAATAAAATATTATTATTATTAATATTATAATGCAGGCGTTTCTTCCCGATAGAATCATATTTTATGATCATTGTATTTTGTATGTGATTATATACAGTGTTTCCCAGAAGGCACGGATATGACCTCTATCCTGGACTTCTACTTCCAGGTCAGGCTACATTGTTTGTTTTTTTTGATCGTTGTTTTAAGTTTTTTTTAGTATTTATTTTAGAATGTTCCTGTAACATTCCTCTCCCTTTTATCATTTTATACTTCTTACTTCTTGTTGCTTGTGTGTGTGTGTGTGTGTGTGTGTGTGTGTGTGTGTGTGTGTGTGTGTAGTTGTGCTCCATCGAGGTGACCTGTGAAAGCGCTAGCGTGATGGCGGCTACGTTGGCCAACGGAGGATTCTGTCCAATCACAGGTGAGCGTGTGCTGAACCCTGAGGCTGTGAGGAACACGCTGAGTCTCATGCACTCCTGCGGCATGTACGACTTCTCCGGCCAGTTCGCCTTCCATGTGAGTCTCACACACACGCGCACACACGCACGCACGCACGCACGCACGCACGCACGCACACACACACACACACACAATATAGTTCTTTTTTATTTAATTTATTTCACATAGTTACACAGAGAGCTGGAAGCCACAGTCCAGAAACACAGAGTTACATTATGTGTGTGTGTGTGTGTGTGTGTGTGTGTGTGTGTGTGTGTGTGTGTGTTTTGCAGGTGGGTTTACCATCAAAGTCAGGGGTGTCTGGTGGGATTTTGTTGGTGGTTCCTAATGTGATGGGTATCATGTGCTGGTCTCCTCCTCTGGATAAACTGGGGAACAGCGTCCGCGGCATCAAGTTCTGCACGGTACCTCGTCTGTCTGTCTGCATGCCTGTCTGTCCATTTGTCTGGCTTTCTCTCTGTCTGTCTGTCCATCTGTCTGTCTGTCTGATCCCTGTCTCTCTCTCTCTGTCTGTTGGTCTGTCTGTCTGATCCCTCTCTTTCTCTCTCTTTCTCTCTCTCTCTCTCTCTCTGTCTGTCTAATCTCTGTTTGTCACTATTACTTTGTTTGTGTCTCTCACATTTTCTGTGCGTCTTCCTCTCTGTGTCCTTTGCCCTCTGTCTCTCTCACAGGAAATCATAATGTGTGCAGGATGAAAAAATGAATATAAACTGTACATATTCATTAATTCGTGTGTGTGTGTGTGTGTGTTTAGGATCTGGTGCAGCTGTGTAACTTTCACAACTATGACAATCTGCGTCACTTCGCTAAGAAGCTGGATCCCCGGCGAGAGGGCGGAGACGAGCGGGTGAGTGATGGGGAGTGATGTCCTCCAATCACAGCTGCCCTGACTATGAGCTCATAAAGCGAACATCACTGACTGTCTAACCTCGCCTTTATTTACTCGTGTGTGTGTGTGTGTGTGTGTGTGTGTGTGTGTGTGTGTGTGTGTGTGTTTCAGGTGAAATCTGTTATTAACCTGCTGTTTGCTGCCTACACAGGAGACGTTTCTGCACTAAGGAGGTATACACTAACACACACACACACACACACACACACACACACACACGGTCCCCTTTTCACCCTTTTCTTTCTGCATCCTTTAATTCACTAATACTGTGTGTGTGTGTGTGTGTGTGTGTGTGTGTGTGTGTGTGTGTGTAGGTTCGCACTGTCCTCGATGGACATGGAGCAGAGAGATTATGACTCCAGGACAGCGCTCCACGTGGCTGCAGCTGAAGGTACTCACTTTACCCCCTGCTGGCTAAACAGCTGAACTGCAGCTACACTGAAAACCTGGAAGTGTTTGGAGTATTTTTCGCCCCCTAGTGGTGGATATATCTGTTTTATTTTGCACGTAAATAAAATATATACAATAAAAAAACGACACAAAAAAGCACAGGAAGAGACAGAACACCCGAAAGGACTTATTTAAAGCGTCCACCTAAACAATAACGAAAACACAATGAACAACAAATTAAGACAATATACTAAATTATAATAACACGTGTACGTGTAAATGACTGCGCATTAATTACAACACGTGTGAAAAACCCCGGAATAAAGTTCTCCAAATATATAAAATATAATGAATATAAATACACACATGCACACTGACTGTCTGAGGTGTGTGTTTTCGCAGGTCACGGCGAGGTCGTGCGCTTTCTTCTCGAGGCGTGTAAGGTGAACCCTGAACCCAGGGACAGGTGAGAGAGACGTCATGTTCTAGAGAAACCTTCATGTTCTAAATGCTCTGGGGGAAAAAACTCTGGAGACTCCCTCCATAAATGTTCATGTTAATTCATTCTAATAAACAAAATCCAGTAATTCAGTCGTTACTGTACATTACTCTACTGTACGATGACATTTTTTTAAAAAGTGTGTGTGTGTGTGTGTGTGTAGGTGGGGGAACACACCCATGGATGAGGCCGTACACTTCGGCCATCACGACGTGGTGACCATTCTGCAGGATTACCACAAGAAGTACAGTCCTCAAGAGAGCTGCACCGTAGGGGACAAGGAGACTGCAGAGAAGAACCTGGACGGCATGCTCTGAGCACCAACGTGTGTGTGTGTGCGTGAGTGTGTGTGTGCGTGTGTGTGTGTGTGAGTGTGTGTGTGCGTGAGTGTGTGTGAGATGTTCCTGGTGATTATTTCAGTAGACTCAGTGTAGGCCTGGTGATTATATATTTTGTGCAGAAGTGCGTATTTATAATGAATCGTGTGTGTGTGTGTGTGTGTGTGTGTGTGTGTGTGTGTGCTCAGAAGCTGATGCTTCACAGGGTTGCCAGCTTGATTAAATTCAGAAACTCAATTAAATCAGGAAACTAAAAAGATTTTTGAAAAGGAGGATTTTAAATCCTGTTCAATCTGGCAACCCCTGGGGAGGCGTCAGCTTGCGCCTTGCCACGTTTTGCCCTATACAGCGAGCGTGTTATTTATCTACACACACACTCTCTCTCTCTCTCTCTCTCCGAGTGTGTTGTATATCCTGTATAAGTGTAGTGATAGATTTCGAGGGAGATTTGGTGTCATGGGGTCGTTTATTTAGTTTTATTTGGGATCGTTTTAATAAGTGAAACGTAACGACGATCAGGTTTGGGCTCACAGACGAGCGTCTACGCAGAACACATCGTTTTAAAGGTTTTTAGGGTCTGTGGTGTCGGTGTGCAGCAGTAACGCGGTACAGTTAAAGAAAATCGTTTTGAAACTAATCTGAACTACGAATGAATTACCTACGAATATTAAATAAACATTGTGATGTCACAATGTTTAACTGTCACCAAAGACACGCCCTCTTTCTCACGCTCATGTGACCATGTGTCTGAAAAGCAAATGATTTATTTTATCCTAGAAGTGTGTGTGTGTGTGTGTGTGTGTGTGTGTGTGTGTGTGTGTGTGTGTGGTACTGTATTAGGTGATTATGGACCAGGGTGTGTTTAGCCTGTGAAAGTAAGAGATGCTCTGTTTTATTGTGTGTGTGTGTGTGTGTGTGTTTTCCGAGGTCAGTTCTAACTGCACTGAAGTGTGAAAGTGTAGGTTGTAGGGAACAGAGAAGTTGAAGGCAGGGACGAGGTAAAGACCAAATCGAATACAGTTGACTTGTTTGTGTGTTTGTTTGTTTATTTATTGATGTAGCTGGACATGACTTGAAACACAAAGACTGGATACATGTACGAGCAGCCTGGATGCACCGAGGCTTACAGAGGGTGCGTTCCATAATTATTGCCCCCCCCCCCCCCCCCCAAAAACCCCCCCCTCCCGCAATGAATTTCAAAATCGTCTCGTCTGTCTCCTTTTTATTTGTATTTTGTGGTGAACCCGGCCTACACTGATTTCTCATCCACTCGTCCGGAAGGGTGCCAATAATTTTGGAGAGCACTCGCATATCTCCACACATCCGTCGTCGACGTGCATCCAGGCTGCCGAGACGTTCGTCCCGTATAACGCGAAGGCAACCGACAAAAAAAAAACCCAAACAAAAGCAGCACAAGAAGCGTGTACGGTTTGCAAAGACGAGTGCAATATTCACGAGGAAGTCTAATCGGAACGGCAGGATCTAATCAATCTAATCTAGCGACACGCCGCACTCCGACCAATCACCGGGTGTGTTTACGACTGAATGTAATGTTTATTTGAATCTATATGATATACAAACATCCTCTATATGAGCGTTTCTGTTTGTGACGTGGTGCGGTGGTGTGACGCACGAGTGTTTATTTCACCAGAATGAAAGATCCAATAAAAGTCAACTTTTCCCAATTCACGACGTTCCGACCTTTTACTTGGTTTGTTCCAGGTTTAGAAGTTTTGACACGCAACTGTTCCATCAACAAACAATGGGAAATCATGGCAACCATGCCGAGGAACAAATTAAATTTGACAGACACAAAACGTAAAAAGGCTATTAGCAAAGCAATATAAAAATATATACCGGGCTGTTGTCATGACGATGAAACAGGAAGTGCCTGTGTTTAAATTTCAGTGTACAGTGTGTGATCTCGTTATCGATTCATTTATTGAAATACAAAATAAATGTATTTGAAGGCACAGGGAGCCTGAACATTTTTGATATGTTCGGGGCTTGGTGGGGGGGGAGACGGACTCTCCGGTCCGATTTCAGAGGCGAAAGGAATAAAAAGGTGCATCAGAAGCGAGTAAGTGCTTTTATCACATAAGGTGCAGAACAACGTCATTTTTTTTTCAGTGTGCTGTACATTTACGCCGCAGGACGATCTGAAGCTCAGGTGATCCATTTCCTGGTGTTCTGTAGATGGAGGTGGACGGATGAGGGGACGGTTTGGCTCCGTCTGATCGTCACTCGCCCGGCAGGCTACAGTACAGCTGGACACCGGAGAGAAGGACGCAGCGGCGGGTTAGAACACATTCATCAACTGGAAAACCCAAATATAGTGTTTATTTCACACTCTGGAAACGGAGAACAAGAAAAACTGCTCATTTTATTTCGCACACTTTTCCACCCATATGTGTTTCTTCTCCAAAATGTTCCCAAAGTTGGAGGCACACAGTGGCAGGAGTGAAAGATCTCCTGCTACAGAGACATTTGAGATGAATGTGAATGCTGACTGCACCCCTGACCTCCTTACCTCCTCACCACTGGAACATCTTCCCAGGAGATTGGAGCTTATTGTATGAACAGATGGGAACAAAAATGTGGAATGGGATGTTCAATGGTCAGGTGTCCACAAACCTTCAACTTCACAATCTCGACATGACTGGTTATGATCGAACACGTTTCTTATTGATTTTGTTTGAAAACATAAAAAGAATTGTGTTTTACCTCTCCAAGATCTCCGGTCAGATCACGCGTCTTAAGAACAGAAGAAAATTCCTAATTATAAAAAGCACCAGCTTCGACTTAATCAGTTTAAATGAAAATGTACAACATCAAAGCCATGGCACAACCAAACTCCCACTCCTGGGCCCCTGAGCAAGGCCCTTAATGTAAAATGGTGAAACAGATGGTGAAGATACTGAGTGCGTGGTGGAGTGTGCTGCGTACCATGCGCTCCAATTCTCCATACTCCTCCGGCGACAGTGGCATCATCATGGTGTCGGGAAAATCTTGCGTTTTCCTGCGGACACACAAACAAAATGAGGGCTTTTTTTTCGCACCGCATTCGTCTTACCTCAGAGGAAACGGGAAGTGGGAGCTCGGAAACGATCCCGTTTTTCCGACCTTGTGAGTTTGAGCTACAGACGTTTTTAACGTCTACCAAGAGTGCTTTAGGGTAAAATGACGTTAGAGTTCCCTCGCGCACATATCAAGCGGCAGACCGCAAGTTTGTTTGGTTTTCGCCTCGCAAAAATGTATACAAATAAAACAGCAAATCAAATGCGGTAAATTCTTTTTATTATCGTGATTAAATTGAGTAAATATCCATATCGCTGCACTGCCGTAAAAACTAAATCGGATTTTTCTCACACTGCGATAGATTTTCAAATTCACTGGATTCTTCCTCTTTTTTTTTAAATCGACACACACGTTCTCACTGTCATCAGAAACTGATTCGTACTTAGAAATAAATAAACAAACAAGCAAACAAACAATGTACGAAACATGTAAGTAAATAAATCTAAAGCTGGAATAAAAAGCTTCGTCTTTCCCTGCGATGCGTCTGACTCTTTTCAGATCGGACCTCGTGTAGAAATTTCCTTCTGTTCTTTGGGTTTTTTTTTAAACAAAAATGTTTCCTCATTGATGGTTTTCCTTAAGGATCACCCTGTTAGCGAGCATGTAGTGTGTACAGTGTAATTCAGGTTAGAGGTTGTGTTTACTGTTCGTACTGTGAGCTGCCTGCTGGATGTGGCGTCACTTGATGAACTTGGTGTTGAGGAGACCATCCATGGTTCACTTGTTGGAATTCAGAGTTATGTTGTTTTCTTTGGTTATCCCTAGTCGGAGGTTGGAGATTACGAGTTACGACCTTTAGTCGAAAGCAGCATATTAACCATACACACTTTACCATCTGCTGAAAATGATGATTATTATTACTATAAAACCTGTGGCTTGAAAACAAAACGTGTCCTCAGTTACACATTACCATCAGCTCCATAATGGGCCAAAAAAAAATACCAGTATATGCTAGCTGACCTTCAGCATGAATCCCAGACCAATTATACTGAAATATACTGTCCTGATCTTACATGATACGCTGTATGGCCAAAAGTTAGTGGACACCTGATTATATGTTTGGTATGTGCTTTTTTGTTTTGGCGTTAGGGTTAATAGGGTTACGGTCAGATCTTTATAGCAGGAGATGATCCACTGCTATGTAAAGTGTATCTTTTTGGTGTTTTGTGCTGGAACAGGTTCGAGTAAAGGATCAATTTCATGCTCCCGCATTCTCCAATCTTGTGCAGGTGTCCCAGAAATAATAATTCCCAAGAAATGTGTCTCAAACAGTTCCTGGGAATTATTATAAGTGTGGTTTCTTGATACCTTTGGCCGTACATTGTACATACCTTCTGCTCTGAATGTGGCGTAACATCGTATGAATGTTAAATACGGTGAGCACCAGTGATTGTGATGTGTAAAAGACAAACGCTGATAGTAAGCCACGTGTACTACATATTCACTCTGAGTGAACCTTAAACAACAGATTCATCGAAAAGTGTGTGTGCGTGTGTGTGTGTGTGTGTGTGTGTGTGTGTGTGTGTGTGCTAATAGATGACATGCGACTCACATTTCTGAAACGGAGATGAGCGTTGTTTTGATGTAATCATCCGACTTCTTATCCACCTCCATCGGTTCGTGTTCTACACACACACACACACACACACACACAAACAGAAGAGTTTATACTACACCGTATTACACTGCACTACTCTATTCAACACCGTATTACACTGCACTACTCTATTTAACACCGTATTACACTGCACTACTCTATACTACACCGTATTACACTGCACTACTCTACACTACACCGTATGACACTGCACTACTCTATACTACACCGTATTACACTGCACTACTCTATACTACACCGTATTACGCTGCACTACTCTATACTACACCGTATTACGCTGCACTACTCTATACTACACCGTATTACGCTGCACTACTCTATACTACACCGTATTACTCTGCACTACTCTATACTACACCGTATTACACTGCACTACTCTATACTACACCGTATTACGCTGCACTACTCTTTACTACACCGTATTACGCTGCACTACTCTATACTACACCGTATTACGCCGCACTACTCTACACTACACCATATTACGCCGCACTACTCTTTACTACACCGTATTACGCCGCACTACTCTATACTACACCGTATTACGCCGCACTACTCTATACTACACCGTATTATACTGCACTACTCTATACTACACTGTATTACACTGCACTACTCTATACTACACCGTATTACACTGCACTACTCTATACTACACTGTATTACACTGCCTTACTCTATACTACACCGTATTACGCTGCACTACTCTATACTACACCGTATTACACTGCATTCTGTGTTTCAACATTAACTCGCAGACTCCCTGCAGTACCTCCACTGACCTCCGGGTGAAAACCCATGACACTTGCTATACTTTTACACTACACTCTATTAGAATACATTATACTATACTACTATACTACGATATATTGTCACACCCCAGTATACTTTACTGTATTGTACTACACCATATTATTGTACACTCACTGTCAGTAGGTTTGGAGTAATATTTGCCGAAGGCATCATCTTTTGGCGTGTTTGGAAAGAGGAAGCGCAGGGGATCTTCAGGGACGTTATCAGCTGCCATCACTCGGTAGTTTCTGAGGATGTCGGCCAGAGAGACGGCTGAGAGCTCTTTCTTAGTGTAAGGCTCGACCGAGCGCACCTGAGGCTCACCTACACACACACACACACACACACACACACACACACACACACACACACACACATATCCCTCCATTACGGGTTAGGTTGGATGAATGCAGCTTATCAGTCAGCACCCATGTTTATAAGCACTCATGTACTGACACAAACATGGAATGTGAGCGTGTCTCTCACCGTTGGGGGTGTGTTCGACCCAGCTGAAGGTGATGGCTCCGTCTCGGTTGCTCTCACTGAAGCGCAGGAGAAAAGTTCCAGGAGCTTTATCACTGAGCAGCGCCTTAGTGCGGTCTTTAGTCACGAAACCCATAATGTACCTGTGACGGAGAGAGAACGAGAAAATACAATCAAGACAAAAAGTGTGGATTAATGAGGACCATATAAGGTGGAGGAAATAAAGTTAACATGGTCATGGATTGATTTGTTTAAAACAGGTGAAGATTACCCCTCGTCCCACAGGCTCAGGAGGTGTCTCTTGATCAGGTCCAGGACTCCCTCGATCCACAACCAGAAAGTGAAGTTCTTTTCACTGCCTCCCTGCAGGAGCATTTATTATTTATTTAAAAAATAACCTGATCTGAATCCGTATATAAACCGGATTAAAGAGTTTACTGTTCGTACCTTACAGAATTTGTTCCATGGAATCTGAGCTTCAGGGTCTTTGGCTGCTTTAGGACCTGTGGGGGTGAAACAGGAAGGGTATTGTACCGTATTAAACGAGTGCGAGATGGAAAAGTCTTCACCTGTGTTCGGTAAACTGCACTCACCCAGCAGTTTGTGTCCCAGCATGCTCAGCTGCTCAGCGTTCAGGCCTCGCTTGGTGATGGAGGAGAACTGCCAACTCAGAACCTCGGACAGCTGACCCCAACTCACTGAGGGGGGGCTTACAAAGAACGACAGATTCTAGATGGAAAAAAAGACAAAAGAACATTGGAAGGAATTTCTTAAAGATGTTTCTTAAAGACGAATTCTGGGGGCGTGGCTTACCTTGGGGTCCGAGGTCAGCATATTGTACCACATGATAGAGGCCCAACCACATGGAAGCTGGCTGACATTGGAGATCACCACGATAGGCAGAGACGACGTCTGACATCAGAGAAACACATGATCACAATGATGAAGAATCTTATCCAAAAATTACGTTAAACCTTCACCGAATCATTCATTCCTGAGGTAAAAATAATTTCTGATTAACGCAAAAGTATAAACGGTACATGGAGAATAGACTATTGGGAATAATTTAATACATGTTCATGGAAAACCATATTAAAACGTAAGTCAGTGATTGTAAAAGAGTTTAGGTCAGCTGAGGAGGACTTTCTGACCCTGATGGCCCTCCACTAGGAGATAACTGTGATCATTACAGTCTATGGTTCTCTCTGTTCATGCAGTGTCAGTGACAGTTCTTTATCAGTCCACTAGGTGGCAAAATGCGCTTTCACCGCGCACACAAATAAAATGAAAAGAAAAATCGGCTCATCAAAAGAGTCGACTCCCTCGGCTCCAAAAGGTTTTTAGCAGCTTTATTTCCGAAACAAGACGAAGTTTGTGATCATTTCGGCGTGGGGATCAAATGAAATTAATAAATAATAAAGTACAATTGCAGCAAGAGACGACACAGCATGTGCTGTTCAGACTGATGAAATAACTTTCTTTCTTTGAAAGTAGTTTGTCAAAGAAACAAAAGAACCGATTGAAAGAACCGACTCGTGCGCGCGCGACACACCGGGTTGGGTAAGTTAGCCTGTTAGCTCCTGCTTCTGAGGAGAGAAACTTTACCTCAGGAAGAAAGTAAAAAAAAATTAATCATAGCCAGAAGTTTTAATAACTTTACCTCAAACAATGTGATATTAAAATTCTTTAACACTTGGAGAAAAACCAACAACTTAAATGTAATATATGTCCAGACTTTCACAAACACTTCAAAGTTGTTGGATATATAAAATCAATATAATAATTTATTTTTTAAATATGATTTATATCCAAAAATTTATATTATTGTTTATCGCTTATAGTCTTATGCTCATGTGGTGTTCTGATTTTCATGCATCTCCTGCATCTCTTTCCATCGGTGCCTAAATTCATCTCTCTCTCCTTTTTATCTCCATCCCATACAGATGGTTCCACGATGGTTTGATGAAGCTTAAAACTTCCTTCCACTTAAACTAGGAGACCCAAATCTGTTCCAGCAGGACAATGCTCCTGTGCACAAAACAAACTTCTTGAAGATCTGCTTCAGATGGGTTGGATCTTCTTCTATAGAGCTTTAAACCCCTGTGAACATGAATGCTGACTGCAGGCCGCCTCACCTCATCTCACCTCACCTCATCTCACCTCACCTCAGCTCACCTAACACCCCTGTCAAATCTCCACCATCACACTCCAAAATCTAGTGAAACATCTTCCCAGAAGAGTGGAGGTTATTATATCTGAATGTGGAATGGATGTTGAGCTGATCTTTCTTTCTGTGTGTGTATATATAGTATTTAGTGTATATTTTTATGTATAGTTTATTCCTCACCTCGAAGTTGATGACTAGTTTTGTCCAGCAGAGCTCTGCCTCAAACGTGAAAGAGTGTAGTTCCTCAGTGACAATCAGAGGACCCTGACACACACACACACACACACACACACACACACACACAAACAGAGCAATACAGCACATGTGGCTAGTTTTAGTTTTAGTTTCGGTTTCAGTTTTAGTTTTTAGATCAGTGGTCTGATTGTCAGTAAATGATGGAGTTGATGAGAAACGTTACCTCGTTTGTTCTGTTTCCTGCCACCTTCTGCTCTTTCAGTTGCTGTTTTAATTAAAACCCCCCCCAAAAGAAAGATCTTATAAAAAGATTATCAGGTACCGCAATAATGAGACCGTATGTATTATTTCATCTTCTGTACCAAGTGTCGGAATTCAGCAGCCATCCCGATCGACTCCTCCATGTTCATCACCTTCATGCTTGTACCGAGGATGTTGAACTTCCGGAAACTGGAGACGGAGACAGGAAGAGCGAGCCAGGAATTCAAGAAACAGGTTAGAGCTTCATTCCTGGGCAGCCGAATTCTACTGTAAAGTGTTTACGATTCTACCAGATGTTCTAAAATCTTACCCTTTTCTCTTCTCCGTCACGTCTCTGAGAAAAAGAAGAAGTCATGTAATAAAAAAACGTGTAAATCTGTCATTAGATTTATAAATATAAGCTGAATATTGGACTCACTTATCCAGATGCACTTTTACACGAACGGTGTGATTAAACTCCGGAAGTTTCACCAGCAGTCTGGAAACAGCACAGAGGAACATTACAACCTGCTCACCTTCTACACTGTTATCTTACTGTGTATTATCCAGGAGTTCCTGGTGTAGTGTGTGTTCATACCTGACTTTCAGAGTGAACAGAACACCTGTTTTTAGCACCAGTGGCCTCTGTAGTTGAGTGGGCATACAGGGCTGTCTTTCCACAACCATGGAGCTGTAACACACACACACACACACACACACACTCAGACTACGCTATGTCATTTTTTTCTGGGAGTGTTTCTTTTAGATATTGTTTAGGTGTGTTACAGAACATCTGGATAACCGGCTCAGGTGTTTTAGGAACATCTGCATAACTGGCTCATGTGTTTTAGAAACACCCTGATAACTGGTTCAGGTGTTTTTGGAACATCTGAATAACTGGTTCAGGTGTTTTAGAAACACCTGGATAACTGGCTCAGGTGTTTTAGAAACACCTGTATAACTGGCTCAGGTGTTTTAGCAACATCTGAATAACTGGCTCAGGTGTTTTATAAACAGCTGGATAACTGGTTCAGGTGTTTTGGAACATCTGAATAACTGGCTCAGGTGTTTTAGAAACACCTGGATACCTGGTTCAGGTGTTTTTGGAACATCTGAATAACTGGTTCAGGTGTTTTAGAAACACCTGGATAACTGGGTCAGGTGTTTTAGAAACACCTGGATACCTGGTTCAGGTGTTTTTGGAACATCTGAATAACTGGCTCAGGTGTTTTAGAAACATCTGAATAACTGGTTCAGGTGTTTTAGAAACACCTGGATAACTGGTTCAGGTGTTTTGGAACATCTGAATAACTGGCTCAGGTGTTTTAGAAACACCTGGATAACTGGCTCAGGTGTTTTAGAAACATCTGAATAACTGGTTCAGGTGTTTTAGAAACACCTGGATAACTGGTTTAGGTGTTTTTGGAACATCTGGATAACTAGTTCAGGTGTTTTGAAACACCTCAGAACACTGTGAATGATAGTTGTGATAGTGTGTATAAATGTGATCGATCCACACACTGATAAACAGAGGAGCCTTACTTGGTGATCAGTGTTTTAAGCTGCGTAAGTGCTCTCTCCTCCAGCGAGCCCCGACTCAGGGTGATGGGATCCTGGTGGTACGAATACTTCTGCTCCAGCTCCAAAAGCTTCTTCAGCTGCTGATAAACCTGCATCAGACATTCACCCAACCCTGTGAACCTGCACACCAACAGAGAGAGAGAGAGAGAGAGAGAGAGAGAGAGATTTCCCCCTCAGTTTAAAAATGGCACTCTGTTCTCGTACAACAAACCAGACTGTGTTGGGTAACTTCCTGCAACACTGTGACTGTGTTGGGTAACTTCCTGCAACACTGTGACTGAGTTGAGTAACTTCCTCGAACATTGGTAGCATGTTCCTTCAGGCTATAAACACTGCTCCCTGAACGGAAGTGCAGGAACCAGTACATCTTAACTAATGCCATGCGCAAAGGGTGTGCTAATGAGGAGAACCTGTCCTGTGACACCTGAATGCTCATCTCAGTTCTTCTTACATATACATACAGTGGTGTGAAAAAGTGTTTGCCCCCTTCCTTGCATGTTTGTCACACTTTAATGTTTCAGATAATTAAACTAATTTAAATATTAGTAAAAGATAACACAGGTGAAGACAACATGCAGTTTTTAAATGCAGGTTTTTATTATTGAGGGAAAACTAAATTCAAAACTACATGGCCTTGTGTGAAAAAGTGTTTGCCCCCCTGTTCACAATCTAGATCAAGAAATCTCTTAAATAAGACCTGCCTGACAAAGTGAAGACCATAAGATCCTCAAAAACTAGACATCATGCCGAGATCCAAAGAAATTCAGAAACAAATGAGGAAGTAAGTAATTGCGATCTGTCACTGTGGAAAAGGTCATAAAGCCATTTCTAAGAGAACTTTTTTAAACCACTGTATATATATAATTAGAACACTTTCGAAACCAAGGTCAGATGTGGTGGAAACATCTGGATAAAAGGCTCAGGATTTTTGAGAACACCTGGATACCAATGCAGATGTGACTAAAACATCTGGATAAGAGGCTCATTAGTTTTGAGAACACTTAGAAACCTAGCTTAGATGTAGTGGAAACATCTGGTTTAGAGGCTCAGGAGTGTTGGGAATACCTGGATACAAGCTCAGATTTAGATGAAACATCTGGATAAGAGGCTTAGGGTTTTTATTTAGAACACCTGGAAACCAAGCTCAGATGTGGAGAAAATATCTGGAATAGAAGTTCAGGAATGTGCATTGGGAAGATACCTAGCTTGGGTGTACTGAAAGCACTTGGATAGTTGGCTCAGGTGTTCTGAAAACAACTTGTAATCTGGCTCAGGCAAATATGGAAAGCTGGTAGTCTCAAGGACACTTGAATACCTGTCTCAGGAGCTTTCAGAACAGCAAGTATGTTAGGAATACCTGGATACCTGTCCCAGGTGATTTGGGGTTACCTAAATATCTGGTAAAATGTTTCATGTGGCTCAGGTGGTTTAGGATTACAGGTGTTTTGGGAATAATATCTGGTAGAGGTGAGTTAGGAATTGTGGGTCTGATGCTTTGGGAACTCCTGAATACCTGGTTCAGGTTTATTCAGAATACACGATAACAGAATATCCAGCTCATGTGTATTGAGAAGGAAAAAAAAAACAAATCTGTGCTGTTACTTTGGTGTCCTACCAGTTCTGCAGCTGATCAAGGCAGACGTTGGTGAGTCCTCCAATGCAGGACATCTGCTGGCGTCGTTTCCATTCTGAGAGCTCCACTGAGATCAACTCGTACTCCAACTGCTCCACCAGGTTTAGCACCTCTGACATTTGGCTAACTACCCCCTAAACACAAACACCGAGTTAATGCTAACTAGCTAAACAATCCTCAGCTGCATCATACAACTTCCAAATATCAAGAATACAAAATGCAGTGTTATGGACTATAGTATGATGTCATGGAAACACTGGACCACACTTTGAAAAACAGTCTCACCCCTCTCATATCATTGAGTTTCATGAACATGGCTTTGAGGTAGAGTTTCTCACGATTCAGGTCGTCCCTCGATATCGTTCCGTTCAGCTCCTCTGCAAAATCAGAAAATTTACTTGAACATCACTACATTTCAAAGTCAAATATCTTACTTTTTACTCAACTAGGGCAGTAATTAACAATTATTTTGATAATCGATTAATCAGACAAATATATTTTTGATTAATCGGATAAAAGAATATTTAAAATGTAATATAACTTCGTTTTGACAATTTTTGTTTAACTCTTTTTTTCAGGTGATATAAAAACATTGAAAACAAGCGTTTGGATGTAAATCACGTTTGAAAACAAATAGGTTACTGTTAAACTCCAGATAAACGCTATAGAAACAACAACAGAATGGACAGAACAGATCCAGTGTGACTGTCACGAACCTTCTAAACAAACAGTTTACACAATATCACTTTATTAAACTACACCATGTTCACATGATGAGGATTATACAGATGCTGCTCACCGTGCTGATGTTTCACCTTCATCCTTCACCTGACATTCTTTTCATGTGCTCGTGCATCACTGAGGTACTTCCATCCCACACGAGCTCAACTTCCAGATTACAGTGTTCTTTATTGTGTTTAACATAAAATACCCTCATGCCCTGTGTTTAACATAAAATACCCTCATGCCCTGTGTTTAATATAAAATACCCTCATACCCTGTGTTTAATATAAAATACCCTCATACCCTGTGTTTAATATTAAATACCCTCATACCCTGTGTTTAATATAAAATACCCTCATACCCTGTGTTTAATATAAAATACCCTCATACCCTGTGTTTAATATAAAATACCCTCATGCCCTGTGTTTAATATAAAATACCCTCATACCCTGTGTTTAATATAAAATACCCTCATACCCTGTGTTTAATATAAAATACCCTCGTACCCTGTGTTTATTATAAAGTTGTGTAAAGTTGTGTAAGTTGTGTAAGTTGTGTAAGTTGTAGTGGTCCACCACTGATATAATGGGTTGTGTGTTGTGGAATGAGAAAATACCGTGACTCTGCAGAGTCTTGCTCTTGAAGTCGTGTTCGTCCTGTAAATCCTCCAGGTTCTTGATGTTCTGCTCTGTTTCCTGGTTTACAGAAAAACAGTGTTCGGTGGATATGGAAACAATTATTCCTTTTCTATGCACCTGAGACTCCTTCCAGAAAACGTTACAGAAATCTGAATTTTTTTTGCATATTTTGGTGATTCGAACAAAAGAAAGACCTTCTGGTGTTAATCCTCACCTGCACTTTAGTCTTGATGTCCTTGACCTTGCTGTCCAGCTCTCTCTGTTTCTCCATTATCATGTCGCTCTGAGCACTGTGCGCCGAATTCTGCATCAGACATGACGTATAAATGCTACATATCCACATCCACATACGATCCAAACAGTCACTCCATGTTTTTCTTTCCCACCTCAGAGATTTGTGCAGCTGCCAGAATCTTCCTCTCCTCACTCAGGTTCTTGCTGATGATCATGGCCATGGAGACAGGGTTATCTGCAAACAGAGTCTGAAACATACATGGAAATGCTCAGATCAGCACATGTGTGTGTGTGTGTGTGTGTGTGTGTGTGTGTGTGTGTGAGATTTTTTTTGGGAGGGCTTGAAGCGTCTGAGATGGTTATCTCAAAATGATGCTGGTAATCTGAGCAGAATAAAACGATAACATAAGCTTTTTTTTTTTCAAGACGTCTATGATTACACCATGATATGACGAGCTCTTAAATATTTTAGGAGTCACCCTCCTCTGCTTTTTGTGCACGAGTGTGTGAGTCACTACGGCTGCTCTTTAGAGGTAAACACACACCGTTCACCTTCACTGTTAAATTCTGTAAAGCTGCTTTGAGACGATGTCTGTTGTGAAAAGCGCAATAGAAATACACTTGACTTGACTTGAGTGTGTATGGTAAATGAGGAAGTGAGGCACGTGGGTGTGTGCTGCAGACCTGCAGGTTGCGTTTGATCTTGCGAATGTTGTGCTGATTCAGGAAGTCCTTCTCCATGGCAAAGCGGCTGTGCTGGTGGTCCAGCTGGGTCAGAAGGTCGTGGAACCGCACCGTGGCCAGCGACTCGTTCTCCACGTTAGCCACATGGTCCCTGCGTGAGAAGCGCAGAAGAAAAACCGTGGCTAGAACGGATCATGCATCATTTATTTATGACGTCTTTTCTAAAGAACTGGTCACGGTTTCCGGCTTGAGCTGTCTCTTTACATTTCTTCACCCTGTTTCTAGTTCCTTCTTCTTTTTTATATATAATTGTCTGACTATAGAAGTTTGTGGTCTGTTATGATTAGGCAGATTGCCATATGCACAAACGATGAGTCGAGTGATTTGTTGGTTATCTCCTGTGGGTGTGAGCTACAGAGGATGAGCGTGTAGCCTGGTCTATCCTGCAGTCTTTTAAAGTGGTAGCTGAATATACAGTGCCCTCCACAATTATTGGCACCCCTGTTTAAGATGTGGTCGTGGACTTCAAAAAATTCTCCTTTTTTTTTAAACAACATAGAACCCAAATGCAAAAAAAGAGAAAAATCCAACCTTTTATTTAAGT
>MU551542.1:445813-453313 GCA_024362625.1 Silurus asotus | reverse complement strand
CCTCAGAAGATGCGCCAATGAGGCAGCATATCTGGCTATATGTATCTCCTATATGTCAATCACTTGGGAATCTCTGAGCTTATGTAGGCAAAGAGGGCAGATAGCACGTTCCTCTAAAGATGTCACAGACCTGTGGTACATCACAGGTGGTTGTCTTGGTGTGTTTTTGAGGAAGGTAGCCAGTGTATAATGGGCACGTTAACCCTTCACTGCCCACTGGTATAAATCAGATAAAAGTCTTCTAAAGGAAAATCTCAGGTCCTGGACTTCTACCTCTCCAATGTTCAACACGCTGGTTTCTCGCTCGTCTTTTGTTTTGCTTCGATAATTAATTTAAAATGACTCAGACGTAGAGATGTTTGTGGAAGTTTATTCATTTAACCGATCGATCTTTTATTTCCATGTACAGAGCAAACCATCATCCACTTTCCACATTCAGTGTCAGTTAAAAGTGAAATAAAAAGAACACAACAACACAATCAGTTACAGGTCCACAAGCTGATCTCACTCACACTGCAGATGTTCCTGGTGGGAATGAGGGGACGGGGAGGTTACTGATAACCCGTTCTGCATCCTGGACGTATTCATGTCTGGACTGTGAGAAGGAGCGAGGGAAATATCTCCAGTGGAGAAGATCACTGACTTGTTTGGTTGTTTTTTGTTTTTTTGTTATTTCTCTAAATAGGAAGGCTGCCAAACATCTGCTCATCCGCTCTCTGGATGGAAATAGCATTTCCCTTTTTTTTTTTTTGCCTTAGAACACCACATCGGAGTTTCTAGCGTTACTGTAACACAAATAGGATGGTTTAATAGCTGGAGATCTTCCATGTCAACCAATGGAAAGAAGATCTTTTTGGAGCTGGATCCTGAAACAGGTTTGACTCTCCTAGTTCAAGTGAAGAGAAAATCTCATGCATCCACCAACGTCTTGTACATGTTTGTGTTTGGGGAAGGAGCACATACGGCTGGAAACGTCAGGTGTCCCAAAACCAAGGCCTAGCATGTAATAAAGTGTCTGCTCGTGTATTATGTTTTTTTGTTCTTGACATGTGACCTAAAACAATTTTCTGCTCCATATTTGGACCGGACCATCAGACTGTAATCACGACCTTCTCCAGGTTACACACAGAGCGGAGATCCCTCTTAAACATCTGATACCATATTATTTTTAGCCTTTTTTCAGCTATACTAAGTGTCTTCACATGCTCTCCTTTAGCCGAGAGAACACCAGGCCTTCACACAGCACAGATATGAGCTAGTAATAACTCGCTGTCTGAAATAGCTCCATAAAGAAGAACACAAATTATCCTTTCATATTTATACCTGATTTCTCTCAGCTTTTTAAACATTTTCTCCCCAAAACACCAACTTTGCTATAAACACTCTTTTTTTCTTGTTGTTCACGAGCTCTCGTCTGCTAAATGAAGTTTCTCAGGAGAACAAACCAATGTAAACACTGCTAATAATACCACTAATAAAATTGTAGTGCTTTGGGAAAAGTTAAACATATTCCATGTTGATGGTATGTGCTAACGTGTTTGTTAGCAGTGTTGGAGACATGTCTTGACCAGATGCTGATGTTTATTGATAATAAATAGCCGAGTCAGACCTGGAGAGATGGATGTTGGAATGAATGACGCTAGCTGTGCTGATTGTCTTTTGTTAATCGGATACGTTTAACGCTAAGCGAAAAACTGACTTTTTATTCAGGATTAGTTGGATTGTTTTTTTTGCTCCTCCTAAACGCTGCTAATGCAGAACAGAAGGCTTATGATGATTTCCTTGTCTTCTAGTTTTCTCTTTGCTAGCCCCACTACCTCGGCACACTATTAGCCGTGTTTGCGTGATTCTTTTGCTAACAGCGGAGCGAGGAGCAGGACCATCTGCCTGTACTCTCTGTGTCCTCAAATGGAGGGCAGGGAATCGCTGTTGAACATCTCGGCAGGGTCCCGTGTTCGAGCCAGAGAAGTTCTCCGCTTGTTTATTTCTCCAAAAAACCAGCTCCACATGTCCGAGGCAGGGTCAGCGGGGACGTTACGGACGGGTTAGCAAAGGACAAAGTGTTTTCGGGTTCTTTAACAATTCCGCTCACATCAGCGAGCGACCGTACAAGTCATAAACAGTGCTCCTGGGCTCAGGAAGAAAAATCCATGCTAGTACCATACTTGCGATTGTAATTACACCGGAAGACCAGACGGCTAACGTTTATTAAACAGCTAAATAACTGCATAAGATTTCATTACTGTTGCATACAATGTTATTTAGTTTTTTTTTGTCCCGTTAGTTTTGCTATAGTTTTGCGTGTTGTCCGAATGCTACATTACGCTACCGTTATGTCGGCGCCCAGCCGTAGGTTAAAGCCGCGCTCAGCTCCTTTTATAAAATTATAACAGTTGTGAATTTACAACTTGCGAGAGAAGAAAAAACGCCCCTGATTGGAAGACCGAATGCGGTATTGTTTCTATAGTTGTGGCTCGTTCACAGGGACCCACACGTCGTTACATCGTGTCGTGTCTGTTGAAAAAGGAGACGTTTATTAGCATTAACGTTTATGGAAGGAGTCTCCAGTGGCAGCTATAACGTTTTGTTTTTCGGACATGGTCAGGACAGAGGAGTTTACGCTTCTTTGGTCTATCTGTGTTTTGTCTGTCTTATCTGTGAGGGATCGAGCGTTTATTGAGTGAGTTATATGTAAGAAGATGATCTATTTCGCAGATGTAGCTATAAACGGAAAAAAGTGAAATATTTTCAAGCGCAGGTCTGTGACAGAGATGAAGCAGAATTCCTCTATGTTCCCAATGAAGCCGTGCGTTCTATCGGAAGGATTAACGGTAGAGGCGAGAAGCTGGAATCCCTCTCAGGAGCAGCCGCAGAGATCCACCACCATAGAAGGGATTTTCCCGTAGATGATCTGCTCACGATGGTTGAAGTAGAGCATGTTGATGGGGGACATCTTGGTGGGCGTGCAGCAGGGCCCTGCCGTGCCTCGCGGGTTTGCCTTGTTCACCAGGTGCGTGTGAGGGAACTTCTGCAGGTGCACCTGCTCACACTCTCCCGAGCAGTAGTTAGCCTTGTAGCGCTTGGGTGCGATGATCCAATCCCAGCCAAAGTCCTCGAAGTCCACGGTGAGCGGGTAACGGCAGCAGCGTGACTCTGAAGAGCGCTCGTTACAGTCCAGGCCGGATTCTCGTTTGGAACGCTTTGGCACCTCGCTGATTTTGATCTCGAGGAACGGTTGCTGTGAAAATAGATAGAGAAGTAGAGAAAGAGACATGCAGTGTTTTTCAAAAATATAGATACTATCTAGAGAAATAGTCGTCCGTCTAGACATTAAGCTAGCATCCATGGTTTGTGGTGGTTTAAAGGTAGTTTTAACGTAAAGATGCGTAACAAAGTAAGTTTGCTTACGAGCCCCTCCTCCCCCGACTCAGCAGAGGTCACGGCAAGGTCGTTCCCCTGGCTGTCGAAGGCCTTGATCTCAATGCCAAAGTTACTCTCGGGCTGCTTGAGCCACGACTGCAGAAGCTGCTTCAAGTCGACGCTCTGCCACGGGTTGGTCTGGGCGTCGGCGTCGATCTTCAGAGAGAGGATTTTGGGTCGGGGGTTGCTGTAGATGGGCTGTTGTAGACGCGAGATCTGCACGAAGACGCTCGTCGCATCTTTGCCCAAACGCAGGTGGATCCACAGCTGCGCTTTCACAATGTTGTCCGGCAGAATCTTGGGGCTGAGCGAGAACATGCAGCATCGCGGTACAGAGTTGGTCTGAGATACACTGTGCGCTGAAACAGAGGAGGAGAAACACTTTTCATTTTTGTCTTTCTTAATACATTTTCACAATATTTGTGTTTGTATAGCTAAGTATATGTGTGTGTGTGTGTGTGTGTGTGTGTGTGTGTGTGTGTGTGTGTGTGTGTGTGTGTGTGTTATGTATAGCGAGCTATTTTATTATGGTTAATAATTGTAATATTTTGCTCGATTCTACTCGACTTGGCAGCTGGACATTTTGCAGGTGCAGTGGAACACCTGAGAATTAGACTGCTGATGTCAAAGTGATCTTACGTTCAGTCGCCATGGTGATGATGGTCTCGGTGCTGGCCTCCTCGCGCTCCGCCGCCTCCTCGTAGTCCTCTCCCGTGCTGCCGTTGTGTCTCTCGTACCGGCTGAGCAGCTCGAGCAGCGGCGGCGCTCTGGGCACGAGCTGCCGCGCCGCGTCACGGGTTAGGTTCGGGGCGCGCTCGAGGCGCAGCGCGCTGAGGATCTGCGAGCGGATGGAGTGCAGGCGCAGGAGTTTGCTCTGCTGTCGGGACTCGCACGCGGCTGAACACTGTCCGCTGTCCTCAGTCCCCAGGGGACGCAGTGTCGTGCTCGCGCTCTGACTCTCCGCTCCCAGTACACTCAACACACTTAGCAGCACAATTACCACGACCATGATCCGGGATGTTCAGCGGGCCCACGCGCGGACCCTTTGATCTTCAGTTTAGCTATTTTGTAACCAGGGAACCTTCTTTAATGTTTGGCGACGCCGCGCGCTCATCTGAGAGGCTCCGGTAAGGAGCGCGAGCCTTTTATACCGGGACTGCCTACAGTGTGTATCAGACAGGATTGGACACGAGACACAGAGGACATACAATCACACCGAATGGGGAGGTGCATCCATCCATCCATCCATCTATCTATCTATCTATCTATCTATCTATCTATCTATCTATCTATCTATCTATCTATCTATCTATCAATCATCTGTCTGTCTGTCTGTCTGTTGGTTTATCTGTTCATCTGTCTGTCTCTTTGCTTATCCATCTGTCTGTCAGTTATCTATCTATCTATCTATCTATCTATCTATCTATCTATCTATCTATCTGTCTATCTATCTATCTGTCTATCTGTCGGTTTATCTATTCATCTGTCTGTCTCTTTGCCTATCCATCTGTTCATCTGTCTGTTTGTTGGTTTATCTATCCATCTGTCTGTTTATCTGTCTTTCAGTATATATATCCGTCTGTCTGTCTGTTTACCTGCTCATCCGTCTGTCAGTTTATCGATGTATCTATGTATGTATCTGTCTGTCTGTCTGTCGGTCTGTCTATCCATCTATCTATCTGTCTGTTTATTAATTTATGTTTATTGCTCTGGTGTTTGAGTGACACCATGATGATCAGACTGGATTATGAGGGCGTGGCGTGTCACCTTTTGAACTAAATCAAAAATATTGTCAGAGCAGCTCACTGCAGTTCCTGAATTTCTCACAAGAGGGCACAGTGCAGAAATCAGACTCACAGTCACATGGTTTTTATTTAGCATGTTTACAGAACTGTGTGTGTGTGTGTGTGTGTGTGTGTGTGTGTGTGTGTGTGTGTGTGTGTGTGAGAGAGAGAGAGAGAATTACATTCACATTTATTTGGAACATCAACACACCCCTTATTCACGGTGTGTGTGTGTGTGTGTGTGTGTGTGTGTGTGTGTGTGTGTGTGTGTGTGTTTAGTGGCGTTTGTTGGCAGCCTCCAGCACTTCATTAACACTCTGTATGGCCTGATTTAACAGTGTAGTCGCCCTCTCCTCCATCTGAAAACAGAAAAACACACACACACACACGTACACACACAGTTACACAGCAGCACACACACACACCCACACCCACACACACACACACACATGCAGGAAGAAACAAGTGCATGTGTTATGCGTATGGGAAACTCACACTGCTCCTGAACGTCTCATCAGTGATCTCTTTGAGGTTGATGAGGATGTTGTAGTGAGCACCAAACACGGCCGTCTCCAGGGCTTTAGCTGCTACCTGTACGCACACACACACACACACACACACACACACACACACACACACACACACACACAAAACCAAACATCAGCTACAGCCTCTCTCTATTCTACCTTTTTTTCTCACTCCCATTTTCTCCCTTTCACTTTCTCCTCCTCCATCTCTCTTTCTCTTCTTCCCTCCCTCCCTTCCTTTCTCTCCCTTTTCCTCCCTCCTCCCTCTCTCCCCCTCTCCCTCTTCTTCCCTCCCTCTCTCCCCCTCTTTCTCCCTCCCTCCCTTCTTTTCTCTCCCTATTCCTCCATCCTCCCTCTCTTTTCCTCTTCTTCCCTGCCTCACTCTTGCACTTCTTCCTTCCCTCCCTTTCTCTTCCTCTTCCTCCCTATTTCCCTCTCTCTCACTCTTCCGCCCCCCTTTCTCTTCTTCCCTCCTTTCCTCTCTCTCACTCTTCCTCTCTCTTTCTTTTTCCCTCCCTCCCTCTCTCTTACTTCCACTTCCTCTATCTCTTCCCTTCTCTCTCTCTTCCTCTCCCTCTATCTAACCCCTTTTTTCTATTTCCAACTCCACCTCTCTTTCCCACAATTTCACTTTTCCTTTTACTTTCACACTTTTCTTTCTTTCATGCCCCTCTTTTCCCTTATATGCCTCTTTTACCCTACTTTTAGTTATTCTCTCTTTTTTCCCTTTCTAAAAGCCCTGATATTTTCTTGTATTTATCCCACTTTTTTTCCCATAATATCCTGTTTTTCCACGCTTTCCATCTTGTGCTTTTCTAGACTGTCTGTCTTAGTCCTATCAGTGTCTAGTCTCTGTCTCTGTCTCTGTCTCTGTCTCTCTCTCTTTCTCTCTGTCTCTGACCTGGATGTCTGATTTGCAGGCCACGTTGCCGTACACCACCAGCTCTTTCAGCGTTGGCCACAGCACTGTCACTTTCTCAGCCAGAGACATGGGTACACTAACGGCTTTCTTCAGTCCCTCCTGCATGGCCTGTTCTCTCCTGATCTCACACACACACACACACACACACACACACACACACACACACACACACACACACACACACACAGGAGCTTTGTATAATTTTATCACCAAACATTCAAAATATTGGAGTCTTATTCATGTGGATTATTAATGATTATGTGGCTAATAATCTGATCATATGCTTATTAGACATGTTTAATTATCAGATCTAATGAGCTCAGTCTGATTTCTTACCTCTGAACTTCCTCCACTGTGTTTTTCGGCATTTTCAGTGCAGCCTTGAAACATGAATAAGTTATTATTGACATTGCAATACATTTCTCAACTATCATTTTGTGTGTGTGTGTGTGTGTGTGTGTGCGTGCGTGTGTGCGTGCGTGTGTGCGTGCGTGCGTGCGTGTGTGTGTACCATGTAGCTGTTGAAGGCGGTAGAATCAGCGTCAACGATCAGGAGCAGCTCGTTCATGGCCTGGTGGAAAGGAGGGATGAGTTTCCGCATCACGCCATCCAACGCCTCGAACTGCTTCTTACCGTACGACATCTGTCCCACCATACAGCCCAGAGCTGCACCCTGACACACACACACACACACACACATAAACACACACATAAACACACACATAAACACACACATACCGGAGAGAGGGAAAAAAGAAAGAGGGACAAAAGTTTGGGGAAAAAATATAGGAAAAGAGGGAGATGTAAGAGAAAGAGAGAGAGAGAGAGAGAGAGAGAGAGAGAGAGA
>MU551542.1:435188-440188 GCA_024362625.1 Silurus asotus | reverse complement strand
GTGAATTGGTGTTTGGTAACGAAGGGCTGCTTTACATCAGTAACACCGACTCGGTGACAAACAAGTCATTCAGAAGAAGACGACTGATGCACCTGCATTTAGAACAACGAGTCTCTCACTAATGAATCATTTGACTGTTAATGATAAGTAAAATAATATATTATGTGTCAGCAGTCGTTCAGGCAGTGGTCTGCAAAATCATCATCTACTTAACATTTACTTCAGTTAGTGTGTGAGGGAGGAACAGTGTGTGTGTGTGTGTGTGTGTGTGTGTGTGAGGGATTGAAGGTTTCACATGGTACATTAGAGTTCTGCGTGTGGCCACGAATTAACTCAGGATTCCAAGCAACTCCTTCATGAGGCTCATTAAAAGTGTCTTCAAGGCGAAATGTTCAAAGATTTAAAAACATAAAACATATTTTATATTTTAATGTTTGTTTATTTACTAGATAATTTCATACGTGTTCTTTTCTAGTTTGCATGTGTTCAGTATTAATGTACAGTGTGTGTGGGTGTGGGTGTCCTCAGTAAGAAAAATTAGCATTGGAAATAATCATATTCATCAGTAGTCACAGGTGTCTCCAAACTTTTCTCTCTCACACACACACACACACACACACACACAAACAGTTCAAAAATGGCGGATCGCGGGTATTTCTCTACACGCGCGTGACTGTCGCCATCTACTGGAGCGCGGCGCAACAGCAAGCGTCGCCATATTGGAAAGGCGCTGGGGTGAAAGGTCAGCGCTGTGGCGCGCTTGCGCGAGCGTCTGTTTTCACACACAGCGGCTTTCTCCATGTCAGTTCCGGATGATTTTTTGCTGTGGGACTGAAATAAACTAAAAGAAACCCTGGAATTGGTGACCGGAGTCGGGTTTAAAACGGTTCCCAACATGCTGGCCACAGGAGCGGTGAGCCCTGAGCGGGAAATCTCTTCATATTACCATGTGAAATGGAGCGGTGTCAGGGCCTGGCTACCGTTAGCCGCCTAGCATCAGCTCACTGTTAAAGCTAGCTTCAGATTTCCTCAGACTTTTTTATCCTCAATAAGTGAATAAGTGTAAAAGTTTATATGTAGTTATTTTACCTGGCTTACCTGTGAATTTATCTAACATGTATTTAAGGACTTATTAATGATATTATTTATATTAGCTTGCTAACATTTTGAAAGTTTGCATGAAACACAGTGATTTAGCACATTGATGTGTAGCGTCCTGCTGTGGTGAGGAGGAACCTGGGCAGAAGTAGAAACTCGTTTAATAACCAGGATGATCTGAAGATGAGTCGAAATCACCAGCCGTGTGTTTTGCACACTTGTATTATTATATACTGGGTTTGATCCGAATCTTGACATTATTAGTACAAGAATTACGGGAGTCACGTGACAAAAGAATATGGACATGGACCAGACTTGGAGAGGTGAAGCGACTCATTCTGTCGATCATCATTCGTCCATAGCTGCATATTTTGAGTATTGGAGCTGTAGTTAAAGGTGGTGTGTGTGTGTGTGTGTGTGTGTGTGTGTGGAGACGTGCTGGGAATCTGCTTATTGAAAAGTGTAACATTTCAGTCTGATCTCTAATCAGATGAACTGAACGTGTGGAATGAAAATCCGCTCGCTTTAACGAATGAAGCCACTGAAGTGATCCGATCTTTGAGGTGCTGTGTTTTTTTTCCCCTGCAGGCAGTGAGCACCACGATGGCGCAGGTGGATCGGGAGAAGATTTACCAGTGGATCAACGAGCTGTCGAGCCCGGAGACCCGCGAGAACGCCCTTCTGGAGCTCAGCAAGAAGCGCGAGTCTGTCACCGACCTGGCCCCTATGCTCTGGCACTCGTGCGGCACCATCGCGGCGCTCCTTCAGGTTTTATACTCGCACCTCACCGACTTCCTGTGTAACGTGTATTGCACTATGTAGGTCCTGTGCAGAATAAATGAAGGCTCATAGATTGTACATATCTGTCCTATATACCCAGTGGAGTCCCAGTGTCACTGGATATGAATGGTATTATTCCCTACTCTCTCTAGGTCACTTGGACATGGTGAAATATCAAGTGCACTAGTAATAAACCTCAAATTCACAGACTGTATAAAGTCAATTTGATGCTGAACACTAAAAGACCCCCAGGTGCACACTTCATAGTGTCTAGAAGCTTTAAGAGAGCACTATATTCTCTATTAAGGAGACATGATTAGGAAGCAGATTTCAAATATTTGTTCTCCATTATACAGCTGGTGAATTAGATGGAACCACATGTAATACTATTAATAAGTGTTTAATGCTCGGGTCTGAATCGACTCCTAAATGTGCCCTGTTTAGTGTTTATTAAAGGCCGATGGAGTCAGTGGTCTTGCCAATTAATCACCACGATCGTTAATCGCTGTTACTTTTGGCAAAAATTAATACAGAGAGTTTTTTCACGACAGCGGCCTCTAGAGGCGAGTCACGGACACCACGTGCTGTTTGTGTTTACACGCGAGACCGCGCGCTGCACGGAGAGCGATAGATTTATTATTTATAACTAATTTATATATATTTTATAATATTTATTAATTAGCATGTTCATATTTTTTCTATGATTTAATAAATGTTGTATTTTTGTAAAAAAGTTTAGGACTATATTACATTGTGTGTCATGGTGATTTTTTGAACCAGTATCTAAAAGCAGTCGGTTATCAGCAAGTAGGATCCCGACCTCGTTATCAGTAGCCTGTTGGTTCCTCCAGTTGTTTTGTGGTATAACTGTTGAAATTCTGCACAGGAAATCGTGAACATCTACCCCTCGATTAACCCCGCCACGCTGACGGCTCACCAGTCCAACAGAGTCTGTAACGCCCTGGCGCTGCTGCAGTGTGTGGCCTCACACGTGGAGACACGGTAACCAGCACGCACTTGCACGTGCACACACACACACACACAAACACGCCCACTGTAGCTGATTAACACAATCGGATCTTTCAGACGTGTGTGTGCTACAGCTAGTGATCTCACAAAACCATTAGATCCTGATAGCATGTGATGTATGGAGCAGTCTGTTCACCTCGACGTGTTGTGGATAGCAGTCAGTGGTCTGACAGAAGGTTGTGGTCCATGCTGGAATTGAATGCAAATGTCGTCTAAACGCTTTTGTTTTATTTTCAGCTCGGCCTTCCTGGCGGCCCACATCCCCCTGTTCCTCTACCCCTTTCTTCACACTGCCAGTAAAACCAGACCCTTCGAGTATCTTCGCCTCACCAGCCTGGGAGTCATCGGTACTTCACCCCAACCTCACTTACCAACCCTGTGTAGACGTGTCACTCAGCATGTGAATAAGACGTGTGTGTGTGTGTGTGTGTGTGTGTAGGAGCACTGGTGAAGACAGATGAACAAGAAGTGATTAACTTCCTGTTGACGACAGAGATCATTCCCCTGTGCCTGAGGATCATGGAGACGGGCAGTGAACTTTCCAAAACGGTACCTGCACTCAGTCTGCCCATTCTAACAGAGTATCAGATTAGTCGTCCTTCCTCGTTATCCCGCATCCCGTCTGATTGTTTTCTTGGTGCAGGTTGCAACATTCATTTTGCAGAAGATCTTGCTGGATGACACAGGCCTGGCCTACATCTGCCAAACCTACGAACGCTTCTCTCACGTGGCCATGATCCTGGTGAGAACAAAACTGTGTGTTGCTACAAACCCCTGCACGTAGTCCACAGTCTACACAGGCATGTGGGTGTGTCTTTATTTGTTTTGATGGTGTGAATGATGTCTGTTTTCTGATTGGTCGGCTGCTGCAGGGAAAGATGGTGCTGCAGCTGTCGAAGGAGCCGTCAGCCCGACTGTTGAAGCATGTGGTGCGCTGCTACCTGCGTCTCTCTGATAACTCCAGGTGACCAACAGCACCTCAGCATCATTTATACTGTTCAAATGGGTTCACGTCCCCTTCACTGGCACACATATACGCACAGGCCACACCCCCTTCACTGGCACACATATACGCACAGGCCACACCCCCTTCACTGGCACACATTTCCGCACAGGCCACACCCCCTTCACTGGCACACATATACGCACAGGCCACACCCCCTTCACTGGCACACATATACGCACAGGCCACACCCCCTTCACTGGCACACATACACGCACAGGCCACACCCCCTTTACTGGCACACATACACGCACAGGCCACACCCCCTTTACTGGCACAGACATACACACAGGCAACACACCCCTATACTTAAACTGACACACCCAAAGGCCACACCCCCTTTACGTAAACTGACGCAGCCATCCATGGACACAGGTGGTAATTCCTTAACTGAGACTGATGCATACACACACACACACACACACACACACCCCATACCACAAGTGTTAGTGTTGATCAGTTCTGAGTCAGTGAGCACACGTGTGACTGTATTGTGAATGTATTTTATACAGGGCGAGAGAAGCTCTTCGTCAGTGTTTACCAGACCAGCTGAAGGACACGACGTTCGCACAGGTCCTGAAGGACGACACTACCACAAAGCGCTGGCTCGCTCAACTCGTCAAAAACCTGCAGGAAGGACAGGTCACAGACCCACGTGGCATCCCTCTACCTGCACAATAACACACACACACACACACACACACACACACACTTCTGACACAAGATGTCTTGATGAAATGAATTTTTTTATGATTACACGCACGCAGTGGACTGTTCTCGTGCACGAGGCTCTTACACACGAGTGATTCAGCCAATATTTAACACGTTCACGGTGGGAATTAAATCTGCTGGCTGTTTACTCCAAAACAACACATACTCCTGTTTTACTCCAAGTGTCTGTTTGTGAGGGTCTCACACACACACACACACGCACACACACACACACACGTTTGAATGCTGTAAAATAAAAATGGAATCACTGTGCCTGCTGCCATCTTGCATTATTTTTATGTTGAAACCGCATGTCAGCAGCTGAAACAGTCCCCAGCGGAGGATGATCAGGATCCATTTGAAGACGACGTGTAAAATT
>MU551542.1:410188-425188 GCA_024362625.1 Silurus asotus | reverse complement strand
TTGACTTGCAAAAAATCCAGAAAAAAAACTCCACGTTCTTTCCCTGTTGTGTCTGCAGGAAGTCACAGCTCTGCCTCTGCCATGTTAATCTGTATTCTATGTGCGTCTCAGGACACGCCTCCGTCTCCGTAATGTTGTGATGCGTCATGTTCACGTAGCAGCAGCGGTGCTGAGAGAACGCTCTCGAGAAACGGTTTAGCGACGAGAAATCGATCTACATATCAAATACTACCCACAAATTATTGATCGCTTTCTGAATAATAAAAGTAAAGAGTATAAACTAATAAATAGTTCTTGTGTCCCCTCAGTGAAGCCAATCCTTTAAATCCTTTCCATTCTTTTCTACTCCTTTCTTCGATGTCTTATCGTGCTAGTATGGAACACCTGAGCGGAATAGCGGAACGCGCGTGAGAGCTAAGCGGAGACGATTGTAATGGAAGATGGAAGGAGTGAGTAAAGGCTGACTGAGGACGAGTCTGCGAGAACGAGAGGAGAGAGGGATCTGCTGACGGTGTTATGTGTACAGGCAGATGGAGGTAGAGATAAAACGAAAGAAGGACAGGGGGAGATAGACGGGCCGAAAGTGAGAAGGTAGAGAGGTGGAGGGTCGACGGGGAAAAAGAAAGATAATAGAGAGAGATTGGGTGAAGGAACAGTAGGACATTGTGCTCTCTGCAGCCTCTATGACCTGGTGGGGGCGTGGACTCTCGGCATTCGGGCCAGGAGGAGGGGGCAGGGCTTATTTTCACGGCAATCTACGTGAAGGGGGGTCGGCCTCTGTGCACGATAGTCTGTGTTAAAGGGGTGTGGCCTCTACTCATGTATATTTAAGTGGAGGGGGTGTGGCCTCGAGTCATGTTAGTCTAGGTGAAGGGGTGTGGCCTCTGTGTATGTATGTGTATGTGTGTGTGTGTGTCAGGTAGAGACTCTCTGGTTGTGTGTGTGTGTGTGTGTGTGTGTAAGAATGTTCCTGCAGTGGATCTGTTCCAGCACAGCATCTGTTCCCTCACTACATGACTGAGCTTCATCTTACTATTACATCAACACGTGTTCATAACCAGATGTCACCTGATAACACTAATTCATGTCAATACTGCAGTAGCTCATGTAACCCGATATCACGTGATATTTCAATACAGGACCAAACCCCAGCCTGCCGTCTGTTTAGGGGAAAAAACACTGTACACACAGGGTGTACTCAAAAGTATCCGGACACCTGACCTGATGTTCGGATAAAGCATTACATTTTCCCTTCACTTGAACTAGGAGAAACCAAAACCTGTTCTAGTACAAAGCCAGAAAATCTCCAAGGACATATGCTTTACATGGGTTGGAAGACGTGGAAGATCTCCTGCTATAGCGCTCCAACCCTACTGAACAGGATGAACTGGAACGCTCATCTTACATCAGTATCTGAATTTAATAATACCCTTGTGGCTGAATGATGCTCAAATCTCCACAAATGCCAGTGGAACATCTCCCCAGAGGAGTGGAGGTTATTATCACAGCAAAATGAAGACTAAATGTGATGTTCAGAAGCACATAGGAATCTTATGGTTGTACAGAAACTTTTAGTAATAGCTGCATATATATGTGTGTGTGTGTGCGTGTGTGTGCGTGTGTGTGTGTGTGTGTGTGTGTGTACAGAAATCAGGACAGCATTTGTCTAAAGAGCTGTCGGACTGCGTGGTGTACTGCAGGAGCGTGCGCTTCAGTGGCTTTAAACACTCGCGCGTCCACTCCAGGTTCTATGAAGTGTCGTCTTTCACCGAGTCCAAAGCCAGAAAACACATGAAGGAAGGAGGTGAAGTGTTTTAATCTACAAACCTGGGAAACACAGGAGGATTGTGGGAGGGGTCAATCACATTCGTTTAGATTCAACTGATCAATGCAAACTCCCTGCGTGTTCAACGCTCTGAACTCACACCTGAACTTCCAGCCAATCACAATTCACTATTCACACCTGAACTCCTTCCAGCCAATCACAATCCACTATTCACACCTGAACTCCTTCCAGCCAATCACAATCCACTATTCACACCTGAACTCCTTCCAGCCAATCACAATCCACTATTCACACCTGAACTCCTTCCAGCCAATCACAATCCACTATTCACACCTGAACTCCTTCCAGCCAATCACAATCCACTATTCACACCTGAACTCCTTCCAGCCAATCACAATCCACTATTCACACCTGAACTCCTTCCAGCCAATCACAATCCACTATTCACACCTGAACTCCTTCCAGCCAATCACAATCCACTATTCACACCTGAACTCCTTCCAGCCAATCACAATCCACTATTCACACCTGAACCCCTCCCAGCCAATCACAATCCACTATTCACACCTGAACTCCTTCCAGCCAATCACAATCCACTATTCACACCAGAACTCCTTCCAGCCAATCACAATCCCCTATTTACATCTGAACTCCTTCCAGCCAATCACAATCCACTATTCACACCTGAACTCCTTCCAGCCAATCACAATCCACTATTCACACCTGAACTCCTTCCAGCCAATCACAATCCACTATTCACACCAGAACTCCTTCCAGCCAATCACAATCCCCTATTTACACCTGAACTCCTTCCAGCCAATCACAATCCACTATTCACACCTGAACTCCTTCCAGCCAATCACAATCCACTATTCCCACCTGAACTCCTTCACACCAACTAGAGAATAATATTGATTTAAATATTAAAACATTGATTTGTATCAGTAGGTTTTGTGTCTCTTTGTAACAGGAGCAGAGTTTGTGCATCATAACGGACGTCAGTTGACCCGTATTTACCCCAGCGGCCTGAGGACAGACTCGTCCAACTTCAACCCACAGGAGATGTGGAATGCAGGTTGCCAAATTGGTGAGTGAACTCGGGTACGGTCAGAGGAGGGAAGTAATAAAGTGATAATAATAAAGTATAAAACTGTACTAAATTATATTTTTCAGACTCTTTACCTCCACTCACTTTCACAACAGACTCGTATTTTAGTTTTAATCCATTTGGTGACTGATGTTTTTTCTTCTCACTGCACCGTTTTTCAGCACATCAACATGTTTCTTGTCATTACGCTGCTTTTTTAATCCACTGGTGCATCATTTGCATCAGCATCAGTCAGATCTTCAACTTTTACCAGAATCTTTTCAAACATCAGCATCTGCACTTCTACTGAGTGAAGGATGTGTGGACTTTTACCAGCTCTGGCTGCGGTTTAGTTTGTGTTGTAAAGTAGAAACACTTCTCTCCCCTCAGTGGCTCTGAACTTCCAGACGGCCGGTGTGGAGATGGATCTGAACGACGGGCTCTTCAGTCAGAACGCTCGCTGTGGTTATGTTCTCAAGCCGGCGTTTATGCGACACACAGAGGGCCGGTTCGACCCGGAACACCCGCAAAACGGAGACGGGAACACACCCCTGACTCTCACCGTACAGGTACAGGATTGAGCTCAAAGTGTGGACGTAAAAAAACATACTGATGTACATGATGCATTTTGTGTAATTTGGGAAAAGATTCGTACACACTGGTGATGTGCGTCTCCATCACTGAGGCCGATGCGATTCACATGACGATACACGTGAAGCAGATACGATACGATACGATACGATACGATTCCCCCTGTTACCATGCAGTGAATCCGACTTCTATTTCCAAATTTAAATTGATCCAGACTATAAAGTGTGTGTGTGTGTGTGTGTGTGTGTGTGTGTGTGTGTGTGTGTGTGTGTGTGTGTGTAGGTGATCAGCGGTCAGCAGCTGCCCAAGGTGAACATGAAGGAAGGTTCGATCATCGACCCGCTGGTGCGAGTGGAGATTCACGGAGTTCCTCAGGATCAGGCCAAACAAGAAACACGCCACATCGAAAACAACGGTCCTCCAGCAACACTCACAAACGCCGATTCTGCAACACACCATGTTTCACATGTTTCATTTAGAAAGCAAGCGAATGGAATGTACGTGTGCAGATTGTAGAAGTGCAGGATGTATTTATAGGAGTTCAGAACTGCATGAAGATGCAGAAGACGTGGCAATAATTCCCTGGACTGTGTTACTTCAGTTCCTTATTCAGTTTATGTGTTCCTTTCTCTTTAACCAGTTTGGATCCGCTCTGTGTGTCTCTGTGTGTGATTGTGTTTTCGTTCCTCTGCAGGTTTTAACCCCATATGGAACGATACACTGAACTTCACCGTTCACATCCCTGAACTGGCTCTGATACGCTTTGTGGTGGAGGACTACGACAAAACATCAAAGAACGACTTTGTAGGACAGTACACACTGCCTTTCTCCTGTATACAGCAAGGTGTGTGTCTGTGTATCTGCTTATCAATGCACACACACTTTGTCTGTCTGTCTGTCTGTCTGTCTGGCTGTATATATATATACACACACGATATGGCCAAAGGTTTGTGGACACTTCAGTGGGTTCATATGTAGTTTTTGAACGTCCCATTCCACATCTAATCTTCATTACCTGTTATAATGAGCTCCAATCTTCTGGTAAGATGTTCCACTAGATGTGGTGGAGATTCATTCAGCCACAGGGGTGTTAGTAAAGTCAGATACTGATGCAGTCAGCGTTCACATCGTGTTCAATAAGGTTGGAGCTCTATAACAGGAGATCTTCCACATCTCCCAACCCGTGGAAAGCAGATCTTCATGGAGCTGGCTTTGTGCGCAGTCATGCTGAAACGGGTTTGGGTCTTCTGGTTCAAGTGAAGGGGAAATTCCCAGTGCTTTTCGCCGTGTCGTGTATGTGTGAGTAATAGTTGGTTTGTGCTGCCCTCTAGCGGCGAAAGAGCGCAGTAACAATGTAAACGGCACAAGATAACAACAAAAACACAAATGATTATTAATAACACACTCAGTCAGTGTTTCACCTCGGGGCTGTTCTGCTGTCAGTTCTGGTCGTTTTGCTGATGGTTCCTATGAAGGTTTAGGAGGAACTCTGAGAATTTGAACCAGAGCCTCAGACTCAACTGCGTCCAGTGTTTTGCTAAAAGTTTGGTTAAGACCCACAGATGTGTTTGGTTAAGACCTGCAGATGTGTTTGGTTAAGACCCACAGATGTGTTTGGTTAAGACCCGCAGATGTGTTTGGTTAAGACCCACAGATGTGTTTGGTTAAGACCCGCAGATGTTTTAAAAATGCAGATGTTCCAAAAGGTTTGGTCATACAATGTATTTTGCATTCAGGTGGAAATTTGTACATTTGTTTGTACACGTGTTTGTTCTCCTCCATGCTTCTTCTGTATCACACGCTAATCTCTTATTCTTATTTCTCACTTCTACTCTCAGGTTATCGTCACATCCACCTCCTGTCGAAGGACGGAACCAGCATCCCTCCATCCTCACTCTTCGTTCACATCAGGATTAAAGACGCAACTTAACATCTGCTCAGGGCATGAGCCCTATCTCAGAGGGATAAACACACACACACACACACACACACACACACACACACACACACACACACACACACACACACACACACACACTGAACCATAACAGCAGCAGGTGCTTTATAATGTTTTTGGCTAAAACTGGATGTAGTTTTTTATTGTTATTGTTATTTATTGTATAGTTTTATGTTCTATAGAAGTTATAATCGTGCGCCAAAATGTTTTTTATCAATCCCTCGTATATTCAGAAGATGATTTCGGTGTTGATTATTGAACAGCGTCGGGCAGTGTGTCATCTGATTTATAACATTATCACATAAATGACATTTATATCTTGTAGTTCTGAGCTGTTGGGTCACGTGACTTACTGGTGGCTACAAGACTTCACCTGAACCAGCTGCTGTGTCCCGACGTTCACGTGACCAAAACACACATCGTCCGCTTTGACCAAACAAACTTCACGTGTTTGACGTATTTTGATCTACAGAAAATGTTACATTGGCCATTCACTATCATGAGTGTCGTGTTGCTAGGCAACGGGAATAATAGGAATACGGGAGCAAACACAGCAGTGATATTAGTATTAATAATCAATAATCAATAAGTTCCTATCACTTTGTTTTCCTGCAGTGTTTTTATGTTAAGTATTAATAAGATACGTGCTAATATTACATTTATTGTACTTCGTGGAAAGATTTGATGGTTGTGGTTTTGTAAACTCACGCTGCTGATCAATAGTATTATTTTTATACGCTGTGCTCTTATTGTGGTTTATTATAAAGATTTCATGCACCTGCTGTTTCTACAGATGTGACCTCACGTGGTCATGTGATCAAAGCCACACACAACCCTCAATAAACGTTTTTAGTACCTGAGTGTAAGTCGTGTTTATTACTTTCACACTGTGATGAGTGTAACATCTATCTATCTATCTATCTATCTATCTATCTATCTATCTATCCATCCATCCATCCATCCATCTATCTATCTATCTATCTATCTATCTATCTATCTATCTATCTATCTATCTATCTATCCATTTATCCATCCATCTATCTATCTATCCATTTATCCATCTATCCATCTATCTATCTATCTATCCATTTATCCATCCATCTATCTATCTATCTATCTATCTATCTATCTATCTATCTATCTATCCATCTATCTATCTATCTATCTATCTATCTATCTATCTATCTATCCATTTATCCATCCATCTATCTATCTATCTATCTATCTATCCATCTATCCATCTATCTATCTATCTATCTATCTATCTATCTATCTATCTATCTATTGATAAAGAATATTCCCACTGACTGAAATCAAATAAATAAATAAATAAATAAATACTAGTTTTAATTGAAAGGGAACTGAAGTCAGGGATCTTGTTTGAATCCGGACACTTTTAATCGTCGGACCACAAACACGGACACTGCGCACAGTAGCAGAAGCCTAAATATCTTCTCCCTCACTACTCTTGTGCACTACATCCGGGTTACATATAACCGATACTGCGCACTACATAGTGCACTACATGACGACCCGGAAGTGATTTGTGGTGAACTGAACACGTGTGTGAGAGAAAATAAGGACATTTAACTGCTCAGATTTAATCTAAATTAAAATGGTGGGAAAAATTAAACGCGCGCGGCAGAAACTCCACCAGGACGCCGTGAAGATCAACTCAGGGACGGGACAGAGTGTAGCGAGTGTGGAGAAGATCTTCATCTCACCTTCTCACCTCACTACAGGAGCAGATACACACCGGACACGTGCTGAGAAAAAGCCCACACAGGTGCAGGTGAGTGTCTCTTCACCATGTCTCCTCACTATGTCTCTTCACTGTGTCCCTCTGGCCTTCTCATTCCATTTCCTTTATTTATTTATTTTACTAACAATAAAGATCCCTGCGCTTCAGTGGGGTGCCAATACTTTTAGTCAGCACAGGTGTTCCATGAGTTCATCTGGTTTCTCCACTGGAACTTTGGATTCCCTTCAGTTCTTGTGCATTGTGTTTCATGCTGTTGTGTGTGTGTGTGTGTGTGTGTGTGTGTGTGTGTGTGTGTGTGTGTGTGTGATGAGCAGTAAGATGATGATTTAATTTCTGGATTTGTAATCAGTTCTTTCTCTCACACAAACAGGCGTTTAACTTCCCCAAGGGGATTTTTGCTGGAACCGTGATTCCTCCTGAAGCTCTGGTTCAAACTCTTAGAGATTCTCCAAAACCTACAGCAGAACCACCAGCAGAACCACCAGCAGAACCACCCCGAGGTGAGACACTGACTGTGTGTTATTGATCATGAAATAAACTGTCACTGCGTTTGTCACCGCTAGAGGGCAGCACCGATCACATATTACTCACGCGTATGTGCGTTTTCTTCAAACTGTTCCCACAAAGTCGGAGACACGCAAATGTGTCTGGATGCTGTAGCATGACCTTTTCCCTTCAGAAGGGACTTCAGAAGACCTGACTTTAAATCTTACACAAATCTCCACAAGATCTAGTGGAACATCTCCCCAGAAGAGTGGAGCTTCTTATAAGAGCGAATGGAGACTCAGTGTGGACTTGGACTTTTAATGCGAGTCTCATAAGAATCTTATGGTCAGGTGTCCACAAACTTTTGCCCAATATTTAATTCAAGCCTTTTAGAGAAACTTGAGTGGGAAGATCTTTTCTGTAACATGTGGAGTTTAATGATTACCAGGTCGATTCACATTCAGTTGTAATGAAGAGTTAATGAGATCTGTACATGTTCTGGAGTCAGAACTCTGCTGAGTGGTGGCTCTGTGGTTACGACGGTGGACTTTTGATTGAAGGTGTTGAGGTTGAATCCCAGCATCATCAGGCTGCTACTGCCCTCAAGTGCTTAGCTGTAGGACGTCCTGAATGAGGGCGTGTCCCGAATGCCATCAGTTTAACGCAGACGAGTCGAAGATTTACTGCCATAATAATACAAATAAATAAATAACAATAATAACAATAATAACACAAGAACAAGATCACAAATATATATAATTAATTCTAATAATAATAATAATAATAATAACAATAATAAACAACAATAATAGAAATTACTCTACTACTGAAAAGGTCACAAAAAGATATATATATATATATATAATTAATTTTACTGATATTATTATTATTATTATTATTATTATAAACACAACTACTGGAAAGGTCATGCAAAAAATTGCTATTAATAATCATAATATAATAATAATAATGATATTATTATTATATTATTATTATTATTGTTGGTGTGGTGATACCCGGAGGAGGATGATGATGATGAAGGTGTGTATGACTCTCCCGTGTGGATCGATGCTCCTGCGTCTCTGCTTTGACAGTCCGAACGCTTTTCTCTCTGTAATCGCAGTATCAGTGTCTCACCGTGACCCGAAAAAAAACCGCCTCGTTAACCCCGGCCTCGTCTCCGCTCTTCATCGAGCCGTGTCCATTTCTGCCAGCTCTGGGAAGACGATATCCTCCCGGGACAGGATGTGGGGAAAGCGGGATGTGGAGGTGGCGGGGGGGGTGGATGGAAGCGAGGTGGTGTGTGTGTGTGTGTGTGTGTGTGGGTGGAGATTCTTATCACTCTGCTACAGCACATTAACATGGCTGTGGTGAGGCTCTTCATCACTTCATCTGAGGAGGGAAGATGAAGTTTTTTCTGAACAAACCAGTGGCTCAACATTCTGCGTTACAGTTTAACCTTTGACCTCGGCGACGTGACGGGACCTCGTTAATCCCGCAGCCCCCACGGACGAGTGGGGAAAAAAAGAGATCTGGAAGCTGAAGCAGCACTTGAACCTGTTAGACCCTGTAATGAACCCACACAGTGATGGTGTCAGTACGTTTCTGAAGGTCTGTGATGTGGATGTTTCTTTTCCCACTATATTTTTCTAGTTTAACATTTATACCAAGCTGCACTCAATAGTTTGTGGACACCAGAGCATAAGCTCAGTATGCGCTTTGTGAACATCTCCTTTCGCTCTTATAATGAGTTCCACTAGATTTTGAGGAGATTTGTAAGATTTATTTATGCACAAGGGCGTTGGTAAAGTCCAGTACTGATGTAGATGAGGTGAGGAGGCCTGGGGTGCAGTCGGTGTGAACACCTCATTCTTCAATAGGGTTAAAGGTCTGTAGCAGGAGATCTTCGACTCCAGCCCATGAAAAGCAGATCTTCTTGGAGCTGGCTTGAGGGACATTGCTACGCTGGACAACTTTTTACCTCATATGGGTGGAGAAGTAATTTGGACAGTAAATATGGATTAAACTGATTGGAGGAGTTGGAACAGGCTTTGATTTAAATGTCATGTGTGTGTGTGTGTGTGTGTGTGTGTGTGTGTGTGTGAGTGTGTGTGTGAGAGAGATCATTGAGAAAAATACACTGGTAAATCTAGACATCAAAGAGTTTACTTTCAGCACAGATGTGGAAACTGTTATCTCTTTTAAACACACACACACACACACACACACACACACACACACACACACACACACACACCCACCAGTAGATTATCCATTGTGCACTGAGGTATCAGTTGGTCACTACAAACAAAAACACACATCTGCTAATCATGACTACTAACATTCTGGCCCTGGCACTTCCAATTGTCTCTCACACACACACACACACACACACACACACACACACACACACACACACACAGTGGTCTGATTGCGTTGTGTCATCCGGCAGCAGGAAGTTACTCGCAGCTATGATAACACTGCACTAATCACTACATGCTCACACATTGTGTGTAACGCTCATTCTCTCACACACACACACACACACACACACACACACACACACACACACACACACACACACACACACACACACACCTTTCATGCTTATCTCTGCAAGGCACAAAGTGGATAATGTTCCCTTATTGTTGTCTACAGTTGTGTGTTTATATGCAATACAACACAACTTTCTATACACAATGTAAACACTCAAAATAGTGACACACACACACACACACACACACACATTCTAACTACACAAAACTGTAAGTCAATGATCTAAATATAAAAACATTTCACAGCACAAAATAGGCAGTAACCTGATTGACACAAGTCTAATAACACATCTGTTCCAGCTTTATACAAATCTAACAAAATCCTTTCTCCACAAAATTCTAGCTACACACAATCCTAGCTGTACAACCTTCAACTTTTAGCTACACAAAATTCTAACAATGTAGAAAAAATTCTAAATAGATAAAATCAGATTGATCTGAAGTAATGCTGTGAAGCACCGCTACCTCAAAATGTCCAGATTTATTCAAGGTTGTATTTCGACTTGTTGAAAGTTGAACTAGTCAACAATCTACACAAAAAAACTACACAACATTCTATCTAGGGGTAACTCAAGGTCGTCTGACGTAATGATGTGAAATACTACAACACACCAATATATTCAGCTCATCATGTGCAGATCTTTTGAGGGTTGCATTTAAATCGTTTGATCTTTTGAGGGTTGCATTCAGACATTTCAAACTGTATATTTATTTACATGGGAAAACACATCTACACAACATTTCAACTAGCTGTAAAAGTTACACAAAATGATCTGCCCCTTGTTCCTGTAGGTGCTGAGGGAAAGAAGCAGCAGTCGAAGAAGGAGAAGATGAAGGAGAGACGAGAGCGATGGCTCAACAGTAAGTGTCTCAGTAAATAATATGAAGTGTTGCACACGCCTACAGAACATCTCCAGTAGGAAATAATTTAATAAGTCCTGGTTCTGCACCAGTGTGTGTGTGTGTGTGTGTGTGTATGTGTGTATTGTTCCTCTCCTTTACCCGTAACTGCGCTCATTAGAAACAGAATCTGTGAGCGGGTCGATGCGGCGTGTAACACAAGCTTCAGCTGCAGTAATTAGCATCAGGTCTTAATGGAGATATGGAGTGTGTGCAGCCTCAAAGCAGGAGGATGAGCTCTCTGACACACACACACACACACACACACACACACACACGCACACGCACACACACACGCGCGCACACGAACACACACCGCTATTAGAGACGTGTTAATCGATTTCACTGCCACAGAAACGCAAACTGACCTTCTGATACACGGCACGATAAAGGACACAATTTCCACACCGGGGACAAAGTTTTAGAGAAATATGACGTCGCGATGGTAAACGTTAGCGTGCGTTAACTAGTCGCTTGTCAGCGATGACGTTTCTCAGTGAAGGATTAGTTAATGCTGTTAATGTGTCATTATGTGTTTAATTCTTCTCCACATCTCAGGTGGAAGCTCCTGATGTTTCTGTGTGGATTTCTTGCTGCTTCTCTCGATTAAAACGTTGTGAATATATGAAATGTTGTGTAAACAGTCGCTCGTGTTATTAAAACGTCCGTTTGCCATTCGTGTTCTCGAGGACACGGCCCTCAGTAAGTTGTCGGCGTGATGCCACATGGAGGACATGCGTTTGTGTTCACTTCTTGTTTCTTCGTAGAGATCAGCGCCATTAAAGGGGCTCGTGAGAAGCAGGCGGAGCTCAAACGCCGCAAGGCCACGCCCGTCGTAGGGGATATGAGGATACTGGCTGATGCTCTTCCTGAGCTCCTCCCCTTCATCAGAGCACCCACCTCTAAGAAGCAAAAAGGGTATGTGTTACAGCACACACTGTTTGTGTACACACACACACACACACACACACACTCACACACTCACACACTCTCTCTCTCATTTATATAAGAGGGGCATTTGTTAAATTTTTTACTGAAGAATTCACACACTTTGTAATAAACGTATTCGTACCACTCATCCTCTCTCCGTCTTTCTTTTTGTTCTCTTTCTTTTGTTCTTTTCTCTTTCTCAGTTTGGTAAAGAGGAAAGCAGAACCCACAGATTTCTGTCAGATGAAGCCAGTGCAGAAACGCAAACTGCTGTAAGACCTGCTCACACAACAATATAAAGTCGTGTGTGTGTGTGTGTGTGTGTGTTTTCAAGCGTACAGTGTGTGTGTTTTGATTTGCAGTGAGATGGAAACGTCCCGCTTCAGCGAGGTCATGAAAGACTCCACCTTCAAGGCCGACCCCTTGGCTGCGATTGGTGAACATCTGAGGAAACGCCTCAAACAGGAAGATGAGCAGAGTTAGCCCCGCCCACTTCCCCTGACAGACTCCTCCGTAATAACACACACTAAGGCACTTTGCGATCTGAGCGCCACTCTGTCTCTCCCTCACCTTGTGTGTGTGTGTGTGTGTGTGTGTGTGTGTGTGTGTGTGCGCGTGGCCTAGTCTTTACCATTTCTTTCATTATTATTATTCCCTGTGTTCAAGAGAAGAACCGTGAGATGTTTTTTTTCATCGTGAGTGTTCAGAGTGTTCCATCGTGAGAAGAATCTGCAAAAATAAATATTATTATAATAATATAACTATTGACGTTCATGCTGCAAGCATCACATAAACTGTACAGGTGTTTTGCAGACCCTTCACATGTTTTACCGCTTTTTAATTTTCTTTATGTCGTGAATGTGACACCTTAATCACATGATGTCATTCAGGGATAATCAGCTTGTAATAGAGTATCCTGGAGGCCACATGTGCTATCTGCCATCTTCTGCATACGTGACCTCTCAGACGCTCTTGAATGACTTGTAAGCCCCTCCCACTCGTAAAGCGTTTTCTTTCCTAGATATCTGAGCAATGACTGGTGTGGCGTCGCAGTGTAGAGTCGCCCCCGCAGTGTAGAGTCGCCTCTCGCAGTGTCGAGTCGCCCCTCGCAGTGTCGAGTCGCCCCTCGCAGTGTCGAGTCGCCCCTCGCAGTGTCGAGTCGCCCCTCGCAGTGTCGAGTCGCCCCTCGCAGTGTCGAGTCGCCCCTCGCAGTGTCGAGTCGCCCCTCGCAGTGTCGAGTCGCCCCTCGCAGTGTCGAGTCGCCCCTCGCAGTGTCGAGTCGCCCCTCGCAGTGTCGAGTCGCCCCTCGCAGTGTCGAGTCGCCCCTCGCAGTGTCGAGTCGCCCCTCGCAGTGTCGAGTCGCCCCACGCAGTGTCGAGTCGCCCCTCGCAGTGTAGAGTCGCTTCAGCCTCGTGTCTGACTGCTCGGCCCCGCCCACTTGCCAGGTGTGTTAGTGGTGTGAGAAGGTGAATCGGATCAGGAAATGTTCCACAGCCGAGTGGGAGTGAAGGGGATCAGCGGTGACTGATGAATCACTCTGACGCCCTGTTGGGCTTCTGATAGACTAAAGTGATCGATACGGCGCAGAGACGGAGAGAGAGGCCATTAGCTTTCATTAATAAACCATCAGACCGAGACAGAGATGCTTTGGCTGAGCAACAAGAGCGCTGGACATCACGTCACAAACGTGGGTTAAAAAAAGATCTGCAGCACTTCAGGTTTTCGTCTGATGATGATGAGCACAGGTCTGATCTCGGATCAGGACGCATGAGCTTCGTTATTTTATTTAGATCAGTAACTATAATGACCTGTAGGACTGAAGACAATCTGGTATTATACTGGATATACTTTTATAGTTAGGTTTAACCGACACTGGAGACTCCTTCTATTATTGTCCCAAAAAAATGTCTATATGGCAGATTTTCATATATACGTGAGCCGTCCCTGTGAACGAGCTGTGAGCTCAGAATGGCTGACTGAAGTGTGTGTTCGTGTAAACCCCCTGATTTGCAGCTGCTCCAGTGTGAGTTTCTGTTACAGAGAAATAATCAACACAATCCTTATAATGATGTGGAATATATCAAGTCTACTGTCACGTTTTCTATTAATTCCTCAAGTTTAATCAGAGCCAGCATTAATTATGAAAGTCACAGCTACTATGTGGGACACAAAGAATAGGAGATGTACACCATGTAGGACACTCGTATAGGGAATAAAGGGCCGTTTGAGATTTAGAAGATGATACATGATCAAGAATAGGGCACTGCATTTCCTGTCTCACCTGCTAGACTGATTGACGAATTAATCCTGGAAAGCAAACGTGAAGTAAATTACTCTCTAATCCACTAAGTGTTCAGTCCATTCGTTTCCCCATGGTGTTCATGTAGTCTGTTTAAGGTGTGTGGATTCCCTCTGCCTGCTGTTTCAGTAAAACACTATGTATGTGGCTACTTGATCTGTACAGGAAACACTATTTGTACTGTGCACAAATATGTGGACTTCCTGTCTGAAGTATTTACGGCAGTTTGGAGTATTTGTACTGGTTTTCACTACTCACTCTACTGGATAGAGTTCTTTACTAGTGATTCTTTTGATATAAAAACACTTCTTTATTGAAGTATTTGTGCAAATGTGCAGTACAAATGTTGTTTCCTCAACTAGGATCAAGTAGCTACAATATACACTGCCAATGTAGGACTGTTTTTATGGCGTCTTCTCATCATAAATATCAAAGTTTTCATTGAAACTAAACAGTAAAAATGTTAATCTTAAATACAGTTATTACAGCTGATTGGAAGACGATATTAAGCTCCTCCCCTTTGATACAATGATGTCATGTTTTTTCTTCTCGGTGTTGAATCCTTTTCCCTCGTATACATTCTAATTCCAAGTTATAAAGTCTAGAGTTAAATTGTTTTTATTGTTTTTAATAGACTTTCCTGCAAA
>MU551542.1:402688-407688 GCA_024362625.1 Silurus asotus | reverse complement strand
GGATTATTAATATAATAAAAGACTAAATGAAAAGCTGATTAGCTGCTGATGGTTAAAGATCTCATGTGGCCATGTAGTAGTGCAGTATTTAAGGCTTTGGCCCACTGATCAGAAGGTCGGTGGTTGAAGGCTCAGTATTGAGAAGCTGCTCCTCTTGGGCCCTTGAGCAAGGCCCTTTTCTCTCACTCGATCCCACGAGTCTTGTGTCCACTGCTGTAAACATTCGGTCACAGCTTATAAAGAGTGTGTAAAAATGTACACAAACGTTAGTCTTGTGATTATATTACAGAATAATAACAGACAGAAACCATTAATCTGATCGTAAAATAAAACACCACACACGACAATGTAGATTTTTTATAAGCCTTCAAAAACTTATAAACAAATTTCGAACAAAACATCACAGCGAGCAGGACCTGAGCACAGCCGGGTTCTTTTATGTTGTTTAACGTCCCTAAGACCTGTTCTGACTTTAACTCATTTACAGATATTATTCCACTGTCTTATTCTTCTCTTTTTCTCAGATTTAATACGTCTGTCATTCACTGAGAAACCACAAAAAGAAACATAAGCCCATCTGTTTTGGGGATGTTGTAAAAGTTCAGGAATTTTATTATGCACCATGAGTGAAGACGTCATGTGGTCTCTCTGATTTCCCCACATATCCAAGGTGTTTAACCACATAGGCAGCAGTGTGCATCAATACCTGACTTCTCAATACCTGACATTTACTGACATTCTCCAGAATCTCCCATACATGACTTCTGACTGAATTGTGCACAATGACACACCTGCACTCGCCAATAAACCGACCTTACTGTTACTGTTAAACCCACTTTTCTACTGTCATTGCTGTTATAATGATTATATTTATCATTCTATTATAAAGCTTGATTTCTCATTAGAGCACAGCTCTGATCCTCGAGACTCTGTGACCTGAGCTGCTGTTTATAACACACGAGGACGCTCGTCTTCTGAACACTGGCCTCAGTGAGACGCTGCAGAGGTTTATTTCTAGAAGCGAGGTTTAGTGTGGGAGGATTGAGGACACTGTTTTCACTGCGCAGTGATGATGATGATAATAATAATAATAATAATAATCAGGTAATAATAAATATAATAAAAGCCCTGTAATAAATAGAGTCGTGAACAATCTGGAGAAATATAAACACATGCCTGTTTTTCAGTCAGGTTTAAGTTGTGTACAGTGAAGACCATATCGTGGAGATCATCACATTATCTGTCAGATATATCAGCAGCGTGTAGTGTCTCGTCTGCCCTCTGTTTCATCACCTGCAAATCGCTTACTGCTTGTTTCTTTGAGATCATTTGATGAATTTGAGTTACAGATCATTATATTTTAAAATCAGAAAATTATAGGTACAGTAGTTTTCTCCTAAATACTGTACAAAAATAAAACCCCTTAAATGGACAAAATCTGAAATTCTGTCCACACCGGCACTTTGCGGCCGCGCGCCACACGTCTGGGGGGTTTATTCGAGGTCGTGCTGCAGATATGGTGATCTTTCACATCAGAGAAAAAAAACACACAATTAAATTTTTAATTTGAAATGTAGGTTTAAACACATGATGTCAGTGTATAGGTAAGAAATTACCTATACAAAAAAAGATAAAACGTTTTCCTGAAGACATTTGAAAGCATTTACCCAAAAAAGCACCACACCTCTTATAAAGCTCTGACACTAGAGACTCCTTCTATACATTTTTGTCTGCAAAAACAACAATTATTTTAGTTGTTGTTAAACACGTTTCTCAAATCTGTTCCTTAGAGTCTTAAACAGCCCCATGAACGAGCTGTTGCTATAGAAACGACACCGTGTTGGAACAAGCACATGAATATGAACCTTCTATCGCTAGTTTGCGGATAAACATTGCATGGTAGATCAAACCGAGCTTCTTTCATGCTGTCTGAAGGTGATAACGGTTAATTTAATGTAAACAAGTGAGCATTATGGTGTGCTTTATTTAAACGGCTGTGCGTAGTCCAGACACGAGGAGGACACATAAATAAACTTTTTGTATGTGGATGAATCATCATCTGTGATTCAGACCAGGCTTGGCAGAGTGGAGGACATGATAAAAGGACACGATGCTTTTTTTATTTTTTATTAAAATAGGCAGAGCAAGAGACAAAAAGAGCAGGACGAGGGAGTGTGTATCCTAGGGAACCAGCGTAATCCTATTTTTAAAATTCGTATTTATATCACAGATGATGAAATAAAACTCACTGCAATACAACCAGATGACCCATTTTTCTTTCCCTTCACTTCACACTGACACTCTTACATTATTATGTGTGTGCTCATCAGCCAATCAGGATTTACTCAAACTCCTATACCAGCTACTTATTATGGGATGGCTTTCTTCAGATTTAGTGTCACTGTTGATTTTATTTTTTTATAAATCAGGTCAAACTTGGAGGCACACAATCGTATCAGACGTCATTGGATGCAGTAGGATGAAATCCTGAACTAGTGGACTCAAACCTGTCCCAGGGTTGGTGTTAGATCTCCTGCTGTAGAGCTTGAACATGGATGAATTGGAATGTTGAATGCACATTAGGCCTTCTCACCTCACCTGCATCAGTACCTGACTTCACCTTGTGGCTGAATGAGTCTCATAAACACAGTTTAAATTTTAGGATCGATTAAATATAAAACAACTGTGTCCAAAGTGTGAATTGTGTGAAGTACCATTGTTATGTAGCACTGCCTTAATCCTCCTGGGCATGGCCATGACCATCACCACTCCATCACCTTCAACTTCCTCAGAAAGAATCCATGTTTCCCTCATTGAACCACATCAGTACCAGCATCACTCATGCAGCACCAGATCATGATGCTTCTTCTTTGAGGGACCCTTGCGAGGCCTGTTGTGCGTGGACTCCGTCTGACCACTCCACTGTAACTCAATGATTCTAATTCTCAAATCCTTTACCATCCTTCACCTTTACCAAGTCTTTACCATGAGGTCCATGTATTTATAAGTGGAGTGGTCCTAGGTTGGGGTCTGACTGTAGTCGTAGGTCGGGGTCTGACTGTAGTCGTAGGTCGGGGTCTGACTGTATGTGTAAAATGAGTGTGTTTGAGAAAATGGAGGATATGTTGAGCGCCATTCTGTAAGCTTTTACATTCAGTTTAGTCAGTGTGGTCGTTTCTCTCTTCATCCCTGAAACGATTCCAGCCCAGAGTTTCGCCTCTTTATCGACAAACTGACTCTTTCCAGTTCCCCTGGGACAGACAGTGTATTAGGAGATGTTGCCTCTCGTGCAGGAGGACATTTTTATTCACATCTACTGTCTAGGTGTCTTTTTCTCTTTTTCTGAACATTTATTTATTAAATTAAATATATATATTTATCTGTACGCTTTGTCTCAAGTTGAATTAATCAGATTACATTTTATTTTAAATATAATTAAAACATGAACATTTGTAACTTTCTTCTGGTATTTTTGTTACATTAAATCATTTTTACACCATACTCGAGACAATATTACATTATGGACAGTTAGCACTATCGCAAATTAATACGCTGGTTCTAATACGTTATCGTTTCTATAGCAACAGCTCATTCACACGGACGTGTACCGCAGACACATTAGAAGAAAAAGGAGATTATTGTGATCTAAAGAGAGCGGTGAGGAAACGACTGTAGTAGCTACTATAACGTAAGTGTAATTGCCAGTGCAACATTAACTGTAAATATAAATGGATAAAAAGTACTATGTCTTTGTTGTAATGTAAAAATGTAGGTGGTGACAGCAACACTGCTTTATCACACATTGTTGATTAGCTTCCTGTAACAGCAACACACACTCACACACACACACACACACACTCACATATACACACACACACTGTTTTAATACTTCTGATCTTTTTTCTTTTAGTTTTAATGATAATTATTTACGGTCGCCTGTAAAACAGATCAAATCCTTTTTTACACACACACACACACACACACACACACACACACACACACACACACACACACACACCTGCCTTTTATCTTCATCTCAGATCTCAGTGTTGGTGGATGAGACCCTGGGGAGTACTGAGGTTACACTGAGATATGAGGTCAGCGATTGTGTGTGAGTGTGAGTGTGTGTGTGTGTGTGTGTGTGTGTGTGAGTGAGTGAGTGACAGAGAGCAAACGAGGGACCAGTTAATCAATCCTTATTGCAGCTTTTAGAAAGAAAAGTAATGAAGAAGCTGAAGATCCCTGATGTAGAAATGATTTATAAAATCAGAATGTAATTGAAATTATATCTAGAATTGATATAATTGTGATGAAACTCTAAAGAGTAATTTATCGATCTGAGATTATATGATTGTATTAAATATTATTTTCTCTACTGTTAAAATGTGGGATGGAGGTGAACACTGACTGCACCCAGACCTTCTCACCTCACCCTCTTCAGTACCTGACTTTTCTAACACCCTTGTGGAAGAATGAGCACAAAACTCCACAAAATCTAGTGGAACATCTTCCCAGAAGATTGGGAACGTCACAGATTCACCCCTTTTTTACTGTACAGTAAACAGTAATGGGAATGAAATAATTTATACCTTCACTATCCAGTATCACAGGTACCTTTTCAGTCTGGTTCCTCTCAATGTTTCTTCATCATGCCATCAGAAAATTCAGTTTCATTCAGTTTAATTGTTTATTGTTTTAATGATGGAAATTGACTCAAAGCAGCTTTATAAAAATAAATAGATTACAGATAACTTGTACATTTATAAATCCATTCACATTCCTCACGATCTTCTTCTCTGGTTTGCTAATTGGGGAAATTGTAATAAATGGACTATACAACCCCCTCATACCAAAGCTCCACCTTTTAAATGGAGAATTGTAGAGTTCATCTTAGATCTTAAAGTTCAGATTATGACGGACTGTAATGATTTCACTCTCGGGCCTGTGTGTAATTTGCTGTCTTTAACTGTAAGTTCAGAAGTCATGTTCAGTGTGGATTA
>MU551542.1:377688-400188 GCA_024362625.1 Silurus asotus | reverse complement strand
GTCTTGTGCTTGGGCACAAATATTGAATCAAAAGACACTGGAAGATATTTTTAGTAATTACATCCAATTAATATCATCCAATCAGCATCCAGTAACATCTAATCAGTGTTTACAATTGATATTAATTAAAAAGTGTATTGTATCATAAATTATGCACACCGTACCCGTGATTAGCCCCGCCCCCTCAGAGGAAACGGTTGAAGTTATTCCGTCGTGTGTTCTGCAGAAGACAGAGCAGCATTAACCACACGAGAAAAGCTTCATGAAAGATTTGTTTTGTCCTTCTTGTAGAAAAGCTCTTTAATTTCTTGCTTACGTTATTTTTTAGCCGTTCTTAATAAAAAAATGAAAGGAATCTCCTTGATGAATGCTTTTAATCCTCTTACACAAAAAACACGACGAGCCGCGTATGCAGAATAATTCATTATTGATGAATTCATGAGGGATCGTGATCTTACTGTGAGCTCTGCACTGCCAATCTGTGGAAGATTAATGGAGTTTATTTTACATTAATGGACTGCAGCTTTGAAATACATTTACAATGAAATTTTTATTAAGTTAAAAAAACCTTCAGTTAGGAGAGGGGGGGGGCGTTTACATGCTGGTCATGGACGAGATCTAATGAGAATTACATTCTACTCTACTCTCTTATTTACACTCTCTCTCTCTCTCTCTCTCTCTCTCTCTCTCTCTCTCTCACAAACAGAACTTTTGAATGTTTTTGAGCCGATGGATAATGATGTGTTTTCGACCACAAGCTTTTACATTTTGGTTTCTTCTCATTATACAGTCACAGGAGATCGTTGTGGAAATAACTTTTTTGTGTTTGTGTGGCATATCGACGTGGACACACTTAGAGTGAATGTGGCTGGTGAGAGTCATGTGACAGTCAAGCGGAGTCATGTGATTTCCAGTTCCCAGTATACATTCCTTTCCAAATCCATTTTCACTTTGATCCAGTGTTTTCTGCTGGTATCTGCCCAGTATTGATGCTGAGTATTAAATTGGTGCTTGTATTTAGTTTTGATCTGCTTGTAATTACATTTAATGTTGTAAAACATCCACAAGACCTGTTAGTTCCTTTTCTGATTTACGTTCTAGCAGCTATAAATGTGCTGCCACGGCTTGATCAGTGTGTCCTACAGACACCCGGCTCCAGGACCACACGGGATCAGAGCTGTCACAAGGATTTTACAGCTGCTGCTGATCTCTCTCACACACACACACACACACACACACACACTGATTCAGCTGTTAACTTTAATGAGCTTTGTTATGGAGCCTGTTTGTTATGACCTTACCTCGAGCCTATTAGCCCCGCCCACAGAGCAGTACAGACTGTCTGATGGTCACGCTTTACTCGGAAAATCGCATTACACTTACATCACTTATACACACACCTAACAATTATGATCAAACTCTTTTCTCTCTTTCTCTCTGTAGGACACACTTGGAATCCACAGACGTTTCATGGTGTGAATGTGGTTAAAGACGAGAGTATGAGTAAGTGATTATTAGATCAATTAACTTTAATTCACATAAAAAACACTTCCTAATGGAAGAACATCTAAAAATCCTGAACGTATCACACACTCATTACGACTTCTTTCTCTTTAATATTGTGTTGATTGTCAGTGATATGATTTGTTTACAACAGTAAACCCTGACCTTCACAACGATTCACCTTTAACTTCTGATTCCTCCTGTAGTCTTTGATCTTCCTCCTTCTTCCTCTTCTTCTTTTCTTCCCATCCTCTCTCATCAACCTTCATGATTTCTCTCTCTCTCCCTCTCTTTCTCTCTTTCTCTCTCCCTCTCGCTCTCTTTTTATTTTGGATCCTCGAGCCCCAAAAGAAGTAACCTAACGAGCTTTTGCTGCAGGATCTCATAAATGTTATAAATTTACTCTCAGCTTTGCAACTAATGATGTGTCTTTCTGTAAAAAAATACGTTTCCTCTGTGTATTTAGTAATTACTACCTTTGTGTAATAGTGAACAGGTGTGCAGGTATTTTTGGCAGTTCATATGGTGCACCTTGAGTTCCTGTTACTTGTATGCCTTTAAAAAAGCCACAAAACAGGATTGTCGTAGTATTTTAGTGATGAATGATGAGGAGGCTGCATTAGTTTGTCGTTGTGTCACGTTTTTATGGTGAGGACGATTCCGCAGCTCAGGAAACTATGCAGCACTAATAGACAAACACTAATCCAGATTACACCAGTAAGACTTCATGAGACTTCATATAGAACCTTCGTGAGAAGCGACTCGCTCTTTTACAGATGATCTACAAGAAATACAGTCAAATAGGTTAATCAGTCAGTGACTGTGTTTTTTTTTAAGATGTCACATTGTTTGCAAAGCGAAGATAAAAGAAAGCTTTAAATTGTACATTTACAAGATCCTGCGTCGAAGGCGTTGTAAGTTGCTCTCTCTGGGCGTCACAGGTTCATGCGGCACGGATGTTAAAGAGAACCGCAATCTGGATAATTTTCTGGTCAAGGCAGTGCAACAGACAGCCAATAGAAATGCATCGTTGGGGTCGAGACGCAAGCGGCCGCTGGAAGAAGGAAACCGGGGCCATGCCCACTCCAAATTCCGTCCCAAACGCCGCAAGAAAGCACCAGGTCCGATGTTGCCGAAGAACGCTCTCATGCAGCTGAATGAGATCAAACCGGGCCTCCAGTACAAACTCCTGTCCCAGACAGGGCCGGTACATGCTCCGGTCTTCGCCATGAGCGTGGAGGTCAACGGCCAGCGCTTTGAAGGGATGGGACCCACAAAGAAGAAGGCTAAGTTGAGTGTGGCAGAAAAGGCTCTGCGTTCTTTCGTCCAGTTTCCTAACGCTTCCGAAGCTCACGTGGCCATGGGCCGCACATTCAGCATCAACACAGACTTCACCTCGGACCAGGCGGATTTCCCAGACGCTCTGTTTAACGGATTTGAGACGCCACACGATCTGCTCCGCCCCATTTCCAGCACCAACGGAACCCTGCATCCTCGGAGCAAGTGCCCCGCGCCTGTTTCGGCGCCTCAGCCTGTCCTTGTGGGCCATGGAAAGAACGCAGTGATGATCCTGAACGAGTTGCGGCCGGGCCTCAGGTACGAGTTCGTGGCAGAGAGCGGAGAGAGCCACGCGAAGAACTTTGTGATGGCTGTAACGGTGGACTCGCAGGCCTTTCAGGGATCCGGCAGGAATAAGAAACTGGCAAAGGCACGCGCTGCTCAGGCGGCACTTTCGGGCCTCTTTAACATGCAGCTAGACCAGACGCCGTCTAGACAACCCATTCCCAGAGAGGGTCTGCAGTTACACCTGCCGCAGGTGAGGGCATTGACACATGAAATCTCAATGAAGAGAAAAAGATCTTTACACACTATAAGTAGCTGGACAGCCTTAACACGCAATATTATTAAGTCCTGAACACTGTACTGTAATCTTTAAACATAAAACTAAGCACAACGAGTGAGGTCGTAAAACTCTGGGAATTTTCAAGACTGGAATCTTTCCATGGGTGTTAAAGAGAATATATGGGAATTCATTGGAATAAACTATAACAGGGAACTTAAATGTAGTTGGAAAACAAATCTTTGATTTGAGGCCACGCCCCCTACATGCACTGTGCATTCCCCCGTAACATAACAAACATCATTTCTCGAATCCTGCACACTAAATAATGTCAAAAACTTCCATCTTGGTAAATGTTTACAGAAATATCATAAATATTTTCTTGTGCTGTGTGTAAGCGATTGTGCATCAACATTATACTAACAATTAAATCAGCCAAAAATCTGTATTAGTTTTAATGCATGTGAAATGTTTATATTTATCTTTGTATATAATACATAAATACACACATTTCAAGAAATTTCTAATAAATTCCTGTAAATTTCCAATTTGGAATATTTCCAAAATTCCCCACATGAAGTTCCCATAGAAAGTTTCTGGAAATTTAGTGGAAATGTTCTTCCCTTTTTGCAACCATAACCCTGAGTACTGTGTGTTTTATAGACTCTTCTGCGTCTGTTCACACTGCTGCTCTTAATTCCCTTTATTATTCAGTGATTTATTTGCATCAGTGGCTTTGTTGATCTGACACGCACCCCAGTTCTAAAGCCCTGTCAATCTTCATTAGTGTGATATTAATTAAATCAGAGCGTAATTGTGATTGAAGTGGCTTTGTACACAGGACATTAAAGCCCATAAGGTTTCTGTTCGTGCTCATTGTTTATTTACACGTCTGATAATCCCTCATCTATAATCCCTCATCTATAATCCCTCATCTATAATCCCTCCTTTTTACTTGCAACAATGTAAGAGAGAAACTAATCAAAATTAACATCAGAGACACAAACAAGAAGCACATCACTGTCATCGTCCTGCCTTTACGTGTGTGTGTGTGTGTATCAGGTCCTCGCAGACGCTGTGTCTCGGCTGGTGGTGGAAAAGTTCAGCGAGCTGACAGACAACTTCATATCTCCTCACGCACGACGGAAAGTCCTTGCTGGTGTTGTTATGACAACAGGTATACAAACGTGCACACACACACACACACACACACACACACACACACACACACACACACACACACACACACACACTAAGCGCTTTATTTATCAGTCATTCAGCAGAATTGTGTGTAAATGTTTTTATGGCCGAAGTTCTCCTCAGTGGTTCTGAGAGAATGTGTGAGTGAAAAAAACTCCATAAAAGCTGAAAATTATACAATGTGACACATCAGCAGTAATAAATTGCTGTTTTGTTCCAATTATTTGCTGCTATAACGCCATGATTATATGTAGAGTATTTACTTTCATACAGAAATTCTATTTCCACACACGTTCTGTACTGAAGTGGTCAGTGCTAAAGTGTTGTGTTTACTGCCTCCTTGTATTATTTTGTCTCTTTTTGCTTGGACTAAAAGTTGCACCTGTTTTAAATTTGTATCTACTTCCATGTTCTAATTTAGGTTTTTGATGTTGTACCTTGATCTTGGGGAAACATTGTTTAATTGCACTGTGTATTGTACTGTTTATGGGTAAAATGATGATAAAAACCTATTTAATTGGATTAATAAGATAATGTATTTAGGTATTTTTGCAGTGTATTTCATTTTATTTCACTTATGTATGTTCAGGGACTGATGTGAAGGACGCACAGGTGATCTGCGTCTCCACGGGAACCAAGTGCATTAATGGCGAATACATGAGTGACCGAGGCCTGGCGTTAAACGACTGTCACGCCGAGATCATCGCACGCCGCTCGCTAATCAGATACCTGTACAGCCAGCTGGAGTACTTCCTCAGGTGATTACGTGTCAGATCTGCGTACGTTTAGGGTTTTATCTTCTCCTGTCCTACAGGACGTCTCAGTGAGGACATAACTAAGACGAATACAACTTGGGACCCTGTAGCTGAGATTTGTTGGTGTGAGGGATCAGTGTTAGCTCGTACACTTAGATCACAATCTGAGAACAAAACACTGCTCCATGTTCTGTTTCATGTGCTGTTTATTTATTTACTTACTTATTTACTTAAATAATTGCCATTCAAACTTTTATAAATCTACAGCAACACGGTCTTTTTTTGTCTATTCTTTTTTTGGAATGTCCTGTAGACATGAATGTCTCGGTTTCAGTGTGTTAAATTAAAATAAATTAAAATGGACCGAAGTCGTCCAAAGATGATGGCTGCCGATCCCTTCTGTAACAAATTGATTACAAAAATCAATCTCAACAGACAGAAGGCTGGAAAATTGATTGTTAGATTCTGTTTCAGCCTCGGATTATGGAAAGAGAAAGAGAGAGAGAGAGAGAGAGAGAGACAGTGTGCGTGTGTGTGTGTGTGTGTGTGTGTGTGTGTGTGTGTGTGTGTGTGTGTGAAATTGATAGGCCATGGTGTATATAGTTGTGGCTGTATTTTAAAGAGTGATTGAGTGATTGGTGTTATGGGTTGTGGAGCAAAAAAACCTCCTGCTTATTGTCAGCTGTGGACTTCATCTCCCAAGCAGCACTAAAGAAGTGTGTGTGTGTGTGTGTGTGTTTTGCAGTAATAATCCAGAGGATCACGAGAGCTCCATATTCCAGCAGTGTGACCTGCACGGGTACCAGCTGAAAGAAGGTGTACAGTTCCACCTGTACATCAGCACCTCACCGTGTGGAGACGCTCGCATCTTCTCACCACATGAAGCCGCTGTTGAGGGTGTGAACACTTCACTTCACTTTATATGATTATGATGATATGAATTAACTGAAGAATGTCTTCAGTATCCTGTACAAGTTAAAATAGTTTAGTTCAGTGTTTCTCTTGTTTCACTCCAGCTCCAGGTTAAATTCAGCTCAGTGAACGTGATGAACTCTTTATGATGTCAGGAAGTGAATATTTGCTCCAGAGGTGTTTAGATTAAAAGGAACACTTTACTGCTGTACCACTCCAGACCTGTAGTAGGCGCATTATGATAGTGGGTAATGGCGGTCGGACGATCGTCAACAGCGGTTAATAGCTTGAACTTTTGGCTACTGGCCAAATAAATCGTACGCTGTAGTTATGAGAGCAGCCTCTAGAGGCAGAGCACTGACGCAACGTGCTGTTTGTTTTACACGTGACACTGCGTGCTGCACAGAGAGCACTATATAATATTTGTTATTTATAATTCAGTAATTATATTAATTAATATATTACTACATTTAGCACATTTTCATGATTTAGTTTTAGTTTTTTGTAATAAAGTTCAGTACTACTTTACATGGAGTGTTAGGTTTGTTTGTGTTTTTATCCAGTATCCATTTGAAAAACTATCGGTTGATTGATCGGTTATCGGCGAGTAAGATCGCCCTCTAGTGGTGAAGTGTGTGTGAGCCGTTCTCACTGTGTTTTCGGAGCAGATCAGGGAGACAGACACCCGAACAGAAAAGCTCGAGGGCAGCTGCGAACTAAGATCGAGTCAGGTGAGGGAACCATCCCGGTCCGCTCCAGTAACACCATCCAGACGTGGGATGGAGTCCTGCAGGGGGAAAGACTGCTCACCATGTCCTGCAGTGATAAGATCTCCAGGTATGATGTCATGTCATCCCCAGCAATAATTTACCACTAATTAAAAGGATGTTTATTATAATCACATGCTGAAACATGAGAAATACTCACAGCTTCACCACTGACTTCCAGCTGATTGTGTAATCTCAACATCTCTCAGTCTCTTCTCACTGCTGATTAGATGCCTATTACACACACACACACACACACACACACACACACAAATACTATATTTTAACAATTTCATATACTGAATATTCATTCTGTTTCTCTCTCTCTCTGTCTATCCTTCTTTGCTGTATTTTCCTTCTCTCTATTGTTCTCTCTCTATCTCTCTCTCTAATTTTGTTTTTCTTGTGTTTTTTCTCACTATCTGTTTGTTTCTCTCCGTTTTTTTACGTCCCCATTTTTCTCTCTCTGCAATTTTCTCTATCTGTTTGTGTCTCTTTCTCTCTATCGTATTTCGCTTCTACTTTCTCTCTCTCTCTCTCTCTCTCTCTCTGATTGTGTAATCTCAACATCTCTCAGTCTCTTCTCACTGCTGATTAGATCACACACACACACACACACACACACACACACACACACACAAATACTATATTTTAACAATTTCATATACCGAATATTCATTCTGTTTCTCTCTCTCTCTGTCTATCCTTCTTTGCTGTATTTTCCTTCTCTTTATTGTTCTCTCTCTATCTCTCTCTCTAATTTTGTTTTTCTTGTGTTTTTTCTCACTATCTCTGTTTGTTTCTCTCCGTTTTTTTACGTCCCCATTTTTCTCTCTCTGCAATTTTCTCCATCTGTTTGCTTCTACTTTCTCTCTCTCTCTCAGGTGGAATGTGGTGGGTGTTCAGGGTTCTCTGATGAGTTATTTCTCAGGCCCTATCTATTTCTCCAGTATAATCCTGGGCAGTCTGTATCATGCGGATCACCTCAGCAGGGCCATGTACCAGCGCATTGCAGATATAGAGGATTTACCACAACCCTTCACCCTCAACAGACCACTGCTGAGCGGTACATCATCATCATTACCACCATCATCCTCTTCCTCCTCCTCATTATTTTCATCACCATCACCACCATCATCAGCATCATCTTCCTACTTCTCATCTTCATCCACATCATCATCATCATCCTCATCATCTTTTCATTCATTATTGCACTCTCAGTGCATCTAATAATCAAATATAAACTGTAGAACTATGGATATGAATATAAGCTATATGTTACATTGTAAATAAAAAATAATAAACGTAATATAAAGAAGTGAATAAAAAAAAAAACGTATTGGGATTATAGTGTGTGTGTGTGTGTGTGTGTGTGTGTGTGTGTGTGTGTGTGTGTGTGTGTGTGTGTGTGTGTGTGCAGGAATCAGTAACGCAGAGGCGCGCCAGCCCGGAAAAGCTCCAAACTTCAGTGTAAACTGGACGGTGGGGGATCAGGGGTTGGAAGTCATTAACGCCACCACAGGGAAGGATGACCTTGGCCGACCTTCTCACCTCTGCAAACACACCCTGTACAACCGCTGGGTTCGACTACACACAAAAGTACAGCTGTTAGCCTTTTAACACACTTTTTATAAAACGTTACTCCCTTTAACACACTGTTACACTCTTTACTACACTGTTACACTCTTTACTACACTGTTACACTCTTTACTACACTGTTACACTCTTTAGTTTAATTCTCTTCCCTCTTTTATTTTCTCTCTCAGCTCTCTCAGACTCTGAGGATCCGAGCGACTCGACCCACTTCATATCATGATGCTAAACAAGGTGCTGCAGATTACCAATCAGCCAAACAGACTCTGATCCAAACATTCCAGAAATTGGGCCTTGGCGCTTGGGTGAAAAAACCCATTGAACAGGACCAGTTCTCCCTCACACCATGACAGAGATAGAGAGAGAGAGATAGAGAGAGAGGAGAAAAACGACAGCACATGTCTGTTTGAACTATTCAGCATATTACACATCCCCAGGCATCTCTCAACTGTACCTCATTAATCTGTTTTTGTTCTGCGCTGCGTCGTGACCTGGATACTTTTGTGTAACAGAAATGTTATATCTCCTGTTATTATGTTATTTAAGTGTTATTTTAAACATGTAACGGTGTTGAAGTATGTGCTTGTGCTTTAACACCAGGAGTCTCTGATTCGCTGGCTGGGTTTTTATCCTTTTACTTGTTGCATTTTACGATTTTTTAATTTATTCTGATCATGGATAATCACAATTATTTGAAATTAATCAACGAGTTATAAAATAATAATAAATCCTCACTGATGAAGAACTTCGGCCCTGAAAACACGCCCACTTCATTCGGTTCATTAAATGTTGGATAAATGAGAGATTATGTTTTTAAATTTTTTATTATTTTTTTTTTAGAATTTTTATTTATTTATTTTTTAAACATATTTGTGTTTTTCTTTTATTGGACACATAAATTAGGACGTGTAAATTTAAGCGATTTGCGTCTGCAGGTTTATAGGGACAGTTTATTTATTAATTGGTTAATCAATGTGAATTTGACTTACACTGTATCGTATTGTACACCAAGGATCTCCAGGGGTACTTTACAGTAATCCTGATCCCCCCCCCGTCTGATTGCTCTTCTTTACTGTATGAATATCTCTCAAGCTTTCAGGTAAAGAAACAAAATTCAGACTTGAGATGTGAATAAAAACCTGCAGTGACTCCGGTTTGTTTATCTATATTTGTATTTGTTTAGTATGCTGTGTTCTGAACCCTCCAAGGTCCAGTCTAGCCAGTCTGGTTCTTCTTCATCTACGTAAATGTGTCAAAAAAGACTGAGAAAAGGTTAGGACACCTCTGCACACTTCAGCCAGAAGAAGCGTGTGGAACTAATCTCCTGGTTTGGTAAGCAAATATATGAGTAAAGAATATATTGCTGAACGTTTGTGAACAACTGACTCTAAGATTAGTATGTGCTCCTTTTTGAACATTCCACATTTGATCCCCATTTGCTGTTATAATAACCTTCACTCTTGTGCTTGTGGAGATTGTACTCGTTCAGTCCAGTCAGGTACTGCAGGTCATGTAGGTGACATGAGGAGGCCTGAGGTGGTTGAGGTCAAAGATCTATAGCAGGTGATCTTCCACCCCTACCCATGTAAAGTGTATCTTCACAGAAGGCAGATGAATAAATACCCCAGTTTGTTGTGTTACTGAGAAACTCTCACACCTCTGTAACACTTTCATTAGAGGGATTATTTCAAAACAGATCTTTAGTATACAAAATAAAAGTGTACTTTAGCAGATACTTTTATTTTAATGCAAAACAGATTCCTGTAGGAACATCCAGATATTAAGCACTTTATTACCTCCTGCTGAAGTTCTTACTGAAGACCAGGGAAAGTGAATAAAGTCATTTAACTTCAACTTTAATCAAAATGAAATACATTTATAAAAAGTATTATAGTCTGTTAGTATTTAAAGTTTTTGTTTGTAATTTGTTGTATAATATATTTTAGTATTCCATGTTGTTTTGAATTATTTCATATATATTTCATGTTTATTTCTATGGCTCTCATAACAAGTGTCACAGTGTATATAATCAGCTGTACAGAGATACAGAGGTTATGAACTCTGAATGTAAATGTTCCTGACTATAAGTCTGTACATAATGATAGAGTCAGTGGCAAGAAAAAACTCCCTGAGACCGCATGAGGAGGAAATTTGAGAGGGAGTTTATCCTCATCCTCAACAACAAATACCTTTCATTAAAGTTCTGTCAATGTTGCAGTGTCCTGCTCATGCAGCCTGTCCTCCTCAACCATTCATATTAATTACAGTCCAAATCCGTGCTCAAAGTTCTTGTGTTCCTCAGTAACTATCGATACCAGAATTATTTTCTTTTATTACATTTTTTTTTAATTAAAGTTTAGGTTTGTTTTTTGTATATTTACAACCTAACAATAGATTGTTGTTTGTAATAAATAAAAATACAACAACGTATATTTGTTATTCGTACGAACCGATTCGCAATAAATTGAGCTCGACTCGAACTCTTATTCTATCTTTTTCCGGTCACGTGTTCGGCTGGACGTGTGCGGGGGGAGGGGAGGGAGGGGAGAGGAGAGGAGCAGGGTTCTAGCAGCTCGTTTTTCGAGAACATTGTGTACGTTTTAATTTCTTCATTTATTTTAATAGTAATTTAAAGTACACGTTATTACACTTCGTAGCTCACGCGACTGTTTAGTGCCTTTAATTCCTTTCAAAGTGTTTTATTTTACACGATCAAATACAACACCCTAGTGTTTATGTCGAGTTTCAGGTAGGGTTTATTATAAGAGTTTATTATGAGGGTTTATTATTTTGGAGTAAAATACAGAGGGAATATATCTGGGAATTGTGAAAGTGTGAAACTGCTTTAATGGCCCATGTTTCACTTTGTTCTGCTTTGATAAGTCAGATGATGTAATATCCGAGCGGAGCATGTTTGCTAAGTGTGAAGTGTTTTAGGGAGAAAAAAACAAAAACATTGTCATTTCATCTGTGCGAGTAAATGAAGTAGGTTTAAAAGATGGTGGTGAAGAATATTAGTGTTTAATTCAGATGTTTTAATTACTACATTTTTAATAGCTGTTTTGTAATAAACACCAGGAGATGAAGGATCAGACTAATATAAGAGTTGTGTAATATATTATATTAGTGTAAATACAGTATTTATGTACTTTTTATATCTTTTAAAACAATAAAGTAAAAAACAAGGCAAAGAGTTTCTCAACCTGTTCCCTGTTTTTGGATTTGAGCACAAAAATGATGTTTAAAAAGTTAAATAATAAACATAATATACAGATCACTTTTACTCAGTGTTTTTCTGAAGTGGATAAACAGCATTAATAACTGTGTAATAAAGCGTGGTATTGATTGTGTTTGCAGGGTGTAACAGGAGCAGGACGCAGCCACCAGTATGACGAGTGTAAGTCTCATTTCCACTCCCACACTCGTATTCATAAAGATATACCCCATGTCCAAACCATCTCAATCACACCTCCCTCACATTGTCTCTAAAACGTCCTGCATGTGCTGTCCCTCTTATAAACCCGTTTTTAATCCTGTCCATCGTCGTCACTCCCAACGAACATCTCAACATCTTCAGTTTTTCTTTTACTCAATGCCACTGTCTCTAAACCATACAACATCTCAGGTCTCACCATAGTTCTACCTCCAGATGTCACACCAAGTACCTTTCTAGCTGACTCCCTTATCACTTCTGCAGTAGTTCTCCAATCAGCCAGCACCTCCTCCTCACCACCACCACTGAGCCCCAGTCTGACCTCTTCCCTGAATCTCACACTACACTCTCCTCCTTCAGTTTCCACCATCGTATTCTTCTCTCAGTCTTCACTCTCCTCCATTAAAGTCTGCCCAATCACCAATCGATCTTTCCTAGGTTCACCATCTACCACTTCATCTAAGTCACTTCAGAATTTTTCCTTCTCCTCCATCTCACAACACACTTGTGGAGCATAAACACTGATGACATTTATCATCACTCCTTCAACTTACAGCTTCACCTTCATCACCGTATCAGAAACTCTTCACCTCCACTACACTCTTACTGTACTCTTCCTTCAGAATCCCCCCTACACCATTTCTCTTTCCATCCACACCATGATAGAACAGTTTAAACATCTCCAATGTTCCTGCTCTTACTCCCTTTTCACACAACATCTCTTCCTTTCTCCTCTCCATCATATCAGCTCCCTCTCTCCCTTTACCAGTCACAGTACCAACATTTAAAGTACCAACCTGAACCTCCACTTCTCCTCCACTCTCCTCCACTTCTCCTTTCCCTGCCGTCTCTGTAGACGTCTTCCTCATCTCCTTTTCCTCCTTCAGCCAGCATTAACTTGTTTTCCACCGGTACCCTGTTGTTAAGGATACCTGTGCTGGTCGTTACACCGACACTACTAGTGCACTGTCTTGTGCAACACTAATGACTGGGTTTTGTCAGTGTGATATAATGTTTTATCTCTATTAAAGAGAGAAACACACGCACGAGTGCTTCCTGTAGTGCGTCATCTGCTTCCTGTTACAGTCCAAACTCTTATCAATCAAAATCTGCAGAGCTCATTGTTCCCATCAGCCTGCAGTTTTCTCTAAACATCTGTGTAGTTTGTGTGTGATTTGTTTCAGGACTGTGTGTGTGTGTGTGTGTGTGTGTGTGTGTGTGTGTGTGTTGTTCAGGTGCTGTGCAGACGAGCTGCCCGGTGGGCCAGAGCGACTCGGAACGTCAGGTCACTGAGATTGTTCTCCACCGCTGGATCTTCAGGATCAGATGAGCCTTATGTAGTGGTTTCATCTCGTCCTGCAGGTAAAACACACACACACACACACACACACACACACACACACACACACACACACACACATGACTACAGTTTAGAAGTAGAGTTCTGAAGTACATGAAACAGAGATAATATGGTGTGTGTGTGTGTGTGTGTGTGTATAAACAGTAGGCCCCAGAACAGTGTGGCCTGATGAGACCATGGGTCCCTTCGGACCTCAGGATAAACGCTTTCAGTTACCAGGTAACGTGGGGTTTGACTGTCACCTAGGCGGGACAGGAGAGGAGGAACAGAGGACGGCACCGACCCAGCGCATGGTTCCTGACCTCCTCACAGCGCCATCCAACAGCGAGAGACATGAGTTTGTACTGGCACAGTTCATCACTGAATACCAGGTGCGCTGCTTTCAGTGTGTGTGTGTGTGTGTGTGTTTACTAAACCTGAACTATTCCTCTACTGAACCTGACTCGAGCCTGAACAGTACCTGAACTGAACCTTTCTTCTGAAAAACTATATCTACATATCGTGACCAGTGTGTGTGTGTGTGTGCGTGTCTGTGTGTGTGTGTGTGTGTGTGTGTGTGCGTGCGTGCGTGTGTTTACAGACTAAAGAATCATCAGTTTGGCCTCAGGGAATTGTAAAAGCAGAGGAATATTTCACTCACTGTGATGTGGAGTGTTCTATTCATTCCTGTCCTGAACTGCTGAAACAGGGTGAGATGTGATTGGATTAGAGTGAATTATGTTTGTGTAATCTGTTTATTATTATTATATATAATGTTTGTGATGAGTTACATCCTGTTCTCACTTTATGGTCGTTCCCTCCTGTAGTGCTGTGAGGAAATAATCAGAAATTACTATCAATATTTAGTATGAAGTCCAGATCGAGTTTAACAGATAAACAACTGAACAAATTTGTGACCCTTTTTTTTTTGTTTGTTTCCACCCCCCCCCCCCCCCCCCACACACACACACACACACACACACACACACACACACACACACACACACACACACACACAGAGTTAGAATCATTTTTTCCAGCTCTTCCTGTCAGTGGCATCACTGTGGTGACTGTAAAGCAGAGAAGGAATCTGACAGAGGCCGAACTGAACTCACAACAGCTGCTAGATAACGTGAGTCTCTGATTTATTCATGATAAACATCAAATCATATTCATTTGTTATAAAAGAATCTGAATAAACCTTATAAGCCACACAGGCAGTAATTTGTGTGGACCAAGCACCTGGGTGGAGCCGCACATTCACAGACACACTGTTGGGTTTCAGTCACAGGAAAGCAGAACCTCAACTTTATCCAGACGGATTCTGGGGGGATTTGTAGCGACTCATGATGTGTAGGTTCTGAGCAGCTGCTTCACTGTTGGAGAAGTTTAGATAAAGGGGGACACTGCTCCAGTGGGGTTGGACGTCACTACTTTGACCAGTGGTTGTAATTCTTTTTGTGTAGCCTCATATCTATTGTTTAAATAAAGAGACATCCCCCATATTCAGACTTGAACTCTGACCATCAAAAAGAGGTGCAGGATTTAACCAGTTCTGCCCCCAGAGGCTTACAGCATGGACTCTTCTTTTGGGGCAGTTGTCTGTCTTATATCTCTACTAGCTTTAGGGGTTGGAGTCTACAGGAGTTGAGTGATGTTGCCTCACAGTCTCTGGTGCCTGATGTCTCTGCTTTCATGTATCTGAGCTTGGACTTGTTTTTGTTTAAATCAGTTGTGAGTATGAGGTCCAGTGGTTTAATTAGTTGGGATTTGCCTCTGGCTTGAGAAGTCGCTGGTACAAACCCCAGCCAGGTGTGCAGGAGATAAACGCAGCCGGTGGTTTGGAAGTTGGAGTGTTGTGAGGGTTGAAACAAGAGGGCAATGTTCTCATAGTTATACATCATGTTACTGAGAGGTCACAGCACACATCTTTTAATTTATTAATTAATTTATTGATTTATTTCTAAGACAAAAGGCCAGTAAGCACATTTCATGCTCCTCCCAGGACTTTTGAACTTGATGTCCCTGAAGCCTGAGCTTCAGTTTTTATTTGTTCCCTGTCTTGTGTTTTGAGATTAAATATATTACTCTTTGACTGAATTAACATTTGAGACATTTAGACAATAAGCAGCATCTGTCCCAGTCTTTAGATGGTGTAGTGGTTAACATCACCGTCTCTGCTGCATGAACTCCCTGGTTCAAGCCTCACCTTCAATTTAGTGGTGTTCTTCTAAGTTAAGTTCGATCCTCAGCTTCAGCTTTTGTTTGTTGTAGTTTGTAGAGTAGAAAAGTGAAATGTGCATTAAAACAGCTTGTTAGTATGAGATCCTGTGGCTCAGTTGGATGAGCTTCGCCTCTGGGTTGAGAGGTTGCTGGTTCAAACCCCGGCCAGGACTCTGGGATATGAGACGGTTGCGTGAAAGGTTCAGGTCGAGAAATATGAAGGTTCTGGAAAAAGTTGCGTGGAAGGTTCAGGATGTGAGAAGGAATCGGAGGGCGTGAGCTGAGAAGGTATCGGAGGGCGTGAGCTGAGAAAGGGGGGCAATATCCGGGCATCTGCCCCCCCGACCCCTGAGGAGATGAAGGCAGGGGGTTATGCAGCAAAAAAACAGAAAAAAGTATCGACTTAGTTTTGCATCTATAGGGGAAAATTTCTGCCCAAAAACTATCACTTTAGATTTTTCTGGGCTTCTGAAGCACCATTTACCCCAATCTTCTGCTCACCACACTCATCCTTTCACCCCACACTCACCTGATCTGATACACCACGTCTTAACCCACTGAGCCACCAGGGAGGACAGAATGCAGGGTTTTTCTAGGTTTATGTTTCGTTTTCTAACAGATTTGCGCAAGAGAAAGAAACCCAAGAGCAAATACATCACCTGAAGCAGGGTTTGAACCCTGACCATGACTAACACCATACACCACGTCTTAACCCACTGAGCCACCAGGGAGGACAGAATGCAGGGTTTTATGGGGGGGGTTATTTTTTGTTTTCTACCAGCGGTGACCAATAGAAAGAAAAATACATGGCAGAAGTAAAGACGTGACCTGAAGCAGGGTTCGAACCCTGACCATGACCAACACCCTACACCACGTCTTAACCCACTGAGCCACCAGGGAGGACAAACTCTAGTGGGTTCCAGAAGTGAGCAGGAGAAAGAAAGACACAGGGACAGAAGTAAAGTCTTCCAGAAGTAATTGAAAAATCAGATCTTGTTTCAGGTGTTTTTTTTTCATGTCTTTCCATTCGACCCTGAACAGAGCAAGAGAACAGACTCTGACACTCAGTCCACTGAGACACCAGGACACATGTCCTAAAGACAGATACACTCACCTACACACTGCAGAATTCATGCCAGAGCCTGAACATGGACTGGTGAAGCTCAGACCTCACATCTCTGAGCTCACTGTTTAAAATCATACTGTTCATGCGCGTAGACGTGCGTTCTCTACCTGAGGTGGGGTCATGGTTTAACCTCATGTTCTATGATGCGGTTAGAATTTAAGAACAGACCCTTTATGATTTGTGATCCCTATCAGGAGTGTTGTGGAGTGTGTGAAGCAAAGCAGAGCAATATTCAAACAGACGCCAGTTTAGAACCTTAGATTAGGAACAAAGATGGTTATGGACCAGAGGGAAATGATGAGAGAATAAATGCTGTAAAAAAAAAAAAAAACCTAAGATTTTCGGCTCGTCTTTTATTTTCTTCTTTTCTCCACCACTAATTGAGAGGTTACTGATTAATTTTTTTCAGTTTGATGTAAAAGCAGAAGATCAGGTTGAAGTAACTGTTGGGAAAATAACTTGGCATGTTGAATTGATCTGATCCCAGATTTTGGTTATGAATGAACTTGTGTCTAAAACGTTCCTGAACTACAACAAATCTTACACTAAATTAACGTTCCCTCTGTGTGTGTAGTTTATTAACGGTGCCAAAGAGATCTGTTTCCTGCTGTGGAGAGAAGGATACTGGGCTGACTTCATCGACCCCTCGTCTGGAAGAGCCGTGAGTACCTATGAAAAATGGAGGTTCAGGAACATGGAGACACTCAGGCACATTTTCCCTACAGGGAAGATCCTGATTTATTTTATGGAGATGTTCTCCAATTCTCAAGCTTCTAAACTGTGTGGAAATCCACCACTGAGAACAGAAATGCAGGATTCATTTGTTTTAAAGTATCATTTTTAATGAATTAAACTAAATTAGTCCAAAACCTCTTTTTTTCCTGTCAGTATTTCGGCCCACTGTCACATGATCGGGTTCTCGAGGCGGATCAGGGACGTCACTCCGGCTTCCACATCGAGGACGTCGCCTCCTGCAGACTCACCGTCCACATCCTGAGGGACACGCACACCTTCGCCGGGACGCTGATCACCAACGCGCCGTCCGGCAGCCTCATCATGCGGCGGCTCAGAGGACACGCACCCGACCGAGACGCCACACACGCACCCTCGCGGCGTGATGGACGCTAACGCTAACGCAGGTCTGCTGCTGCCTATTACTGGAGTTTTAATTGGAACCTTTATTTATTTACATCCTGATATTTATGTGACACGTGGCAGCTCTGATTCAGGGGTCACGTCACTGAAGTGGGTGAACAGACAGCATTATTTATATGCTGGACCTGAGAATCTGATGTGGGGGTGGGGGTGGGGGTGTAGCGAGACGCTGAGCGAATATGCTGAATGAAATGAAACAGAATGCAGAAATCAGAAGGATAAATAAGGAATTGTTCTATAAAGGAGTTTAATTCACACTGAGGAACTGTACAGGTCACACTGGTGCTCCTACGATTCACTCGAGACACGTTCTTCAATAAAACACACACACACACACACAGACTCTCGCATGCGTCTCAGCACCGGTCACGTCATCATCACGTGCACAGAGCACAAACCAAACACGTGTTTCTCACTCAGTCATCGACTTCAGAGTCCTGACTCGGGGTAGAATATCATCCAAACTCTCAGCACCTGCAAACACACACACACACACACACACACATACACACACACACTATGACCATCACACGCCTGCTCCCATTGTTTATCTCACTAGGTTCTAGAGAAACATAATTATCTACAGTAAGAGCTCTGTCCTTGTGAGGACGGACCACACACACACACACACACACACACGATTAGCTGATTATATTACTATATAAATGTTCATAATAAAGAAGACTTGCACATTCATATATAAAATTGGACAAGAATGTAGAAGTGTGTGTGTGTGTGTGTGTGTGTGTGTGTGTGTGTGTGAGTACATACCCAGAGTGTTCAGCAGGTCAAGAACCAGTGAGTGAAATGCAGGAAAAAATTCCTCGTGTTCCTTCAGCTTCACTATAATGCTGAAAAGAGGAAGACAGTATGACACACACACACACACACACACACACACACACACACACACACACACACACACACAGAGACAAGAGTTAAATTTAACAAAAATAAAATCCACACAAATTAAAACAGAGAGACGTATTTTATCGAACATTTGGAAAACAGAATGTAAAACACTTACTACACTATTTATATGTGTGTGTGTGTGTGTGTGTGTGTGTGTGTGTGTGTGTGTGTGTACCTGTCTATGTCACTGGTTCCGAGCAACTCTTGTGGGTTTTGAAAGGAAAAATCTCCGGTCATTACTTTGGCCACTGTGTTCACCACGTCACCAGGGGGCGCTCTTTCATCTAGCACCCACACACGTTCATGAAAGTCAGACTTACAGTACACAAGAAACTTCTACGTTATTTTCTCCCAATCCCACAATGCACTGCAGCAGGTAAGTGTGTGAAACGTTTCCGCCCCGAGAGTGCGGCGTTTCTCTCATCCAATTTATTTTATTAGATATAAATATTTTCCACACAGGTTTTTAAACATCTGAGATTTCACACTTCGGTCTGTAACAGCACACGTTAAAGTATGTCGGCTGAAGGATTTACGGTTGCTATAGTAACAACAGATCTCAACATCTGCATCACATACCCATGTCCAGGATGTCTCGCAAGTTCCTCATGGCGTTGTTCATCTCGGCCAGACGTGTGTAGACCTCGTTCATTCTCGGGTAAACGCCGCGCAGATTCGGAACGTCGAAGAGTTTCTGGAAGTGAGACACCATCGCCTGCAGCGTGGGCTTCGTTGGAGTGCGCAACACCTACACACACACACACACACACACACAAACATGTAAACGTAAACACGAGAGAAAAACAACTGCTTTTTGTAGATATTAAGAGTGAGAACACAGTGTGTAAAAATAAAGCAATAAAAGCACCGTGTCGTCTGGAGCGGTCTCGTCCAGCAGCATGTCCACCATGAGCTTCACGTCCTCCACCTTCACGCACTCGGACTGAGGAAACCCGGCTCCGTCCTCCTGCTGACACAGCAACAGCCTCTTCGTCAGCCTGCTAACGGAGCGCTGGAGATCCTGACGGAGCAGATGTTGGTGCTAAGCTTTAACGTGAGTGCGTCTCAGAGACACGTCACACGCGTGGTGTGTGAGAGACTGACCGGCAGAGCTCCGAGCTGTCGGCTCCACGTCTCCAGCGTAGGAACGAGACGCTCCAGCTCCGAGCCTTCGCAATCCCCGGGTCGCTGAGGCGACGACAGCGGGGCTCTCGGATTGGTCAGGACGTCTGTGATGTCACTGAGGATCTGCACCATGAAACATTACGATGATGTGAATACGATTTTGTTCAGATCATATTTAATCCACACCCTCACACCGAGCAGTAAACGTGACATAATAATAATCCGTGCCACGTCTATGAGTGTTTGTCACGTGCGATGTAATCAATCGTGACCTTCTCGAGTCGGAGCGCCGACTCTGCCTCTCTGCAGCGCGCCTTAACTGCAGCCACCACGTCGCCGACGTCCTGCACCTTCAGCTCCGAGCAGATCTCCTGTAACATCACGTCAAACAGGAGACACATTTAATCACTCACACGCTGCAGCTGAATTCTGGACCGTGATTGGTCAGAAGGTGCAGATTAATTTTACACGCGCTAGTTTAAACGTTTCTATAGTAACAGTTTGCTGAGAGGATGCAACATTTGCTGTGATTTTAATAAGATTTATGGAAGGAGTCTTCAGTGCAACAGAGAAAACTAAGATCCTGCTGAGGGACTAAGAGTTTATAGCTGCTATAACATAAAGGACAAAAGGAACCCCCTTCAATCATGGACAAAAAAAGTACATAGAAATGAATAAAATGTGACTTTTATTTAAAAATAATTGTGTTTGTAGTTTGCTACGATATAAGAGGAATAAAACTCCCTACTCCCTGTGTGTGTGTGTGTGTGTGTGTCTACATCCGTGTGTATGTGTGTACATCCATATGTGCGTACGTGTGTGTGTGTAAAATGTTTACCGTGATGCATCTCTGGCTCTCAGTGAGGTTTCGCTGTGTCTCAGTGATGGAACTCGTTGGATCTTCAGGTTTCTTCATCTGAACTGACCTTCAAACACAAGTACAATAAACCCACAGTGTACAAAACCAGTGGTTCTGTAAAGAGAGACCACACTGTGTGTTGTGTGTAGAGATAACCGAGTGTGTTGTGTGTAGAGATACCCGAGTGTGTTGTGTGTAGAGATACCCGAGTGTGTTGTGTGTAGAGATACCCGAGTGTGTTGTGTGTAGATACCTGACATTATTCTGCTGCATGAGATTCTCCATCCTTCTCAACTGCTGTTTACACCACTTCAGCTCCTTCACATTCGGCCTAAAAGACGCACACAAAATTTTTCAAATGTGCTCGACATCACTTCCTGTTTGTAATTTGAGCTTTCTGATTGGATGATGAGGAACGCTGTAACACCTCAGTGAGATTCAGGAGAGAAACAGAAAACAGAAATGTAGAACCTGGAGTCCAGATCCTGTCTGAGACGCTGAACCTTTGACCTCAGATCTTCACGCTGCGCTTTAGTCTTCTTCAACTGCTCCTGATACGACTGAGAGAGCACACACACACACACACACACACACCATTAAAACCTTGTAGAAGAGATAGTCTGACTGAAAAAGAGGCAGATAGTGAGAGGGGGGGGTGAGAGAGAGAGAGAGAGAGAGTGTGTGTGTGTGTGTGTATACCTTAAGCAGGATTGTGTAGCTGGAGGAGTGTAACTCTGATGTGTTGGTGTTGTGTGGATGTGAATCAGATGAGTCGCTGTTGCACACACTGCATCTTCGACACCTCCTGCATATCACACACACACACACACAATCTTGACCTTACACATAACCCCTAACACATAAGCCGTGAACATAAGCATCAGAAACACACACACACACACACACACACACGCCTGGGTTTCTACTCACTTCAGTTTCTCCTGCAGCTGTGATTCATAACTGCAGATGATGTCCAGTATCCTGCAGAAACCAAACACACCAGAGTAAAACACACTGTGTTTGTGTGTGTGTACATTTATGTTTCTATATGTATGTGAGCATGTGTGACTGTGTGAGCATAGGTGTGTATAAGTGTATGTGTGTGTGTGTGTGTGTGTGAGAGAGAGTGTGTGTGTGAGTGTGTGTGAGAGAGAGTGTGTGAGTGTGTGTGAGAGTGTGAGTATTTACAGTTGATCAGTAGGTGAGTGTAATCAAGCTGTGAGTGTGTGTTAGTGTGTGTGTGTGAGTGTGTGTGTGTGAGTGTGTGTGTGAGTATTTACAGTTGATCAGTAGGTGAATGTGATCGAGCTGTGAGTGTGTGTGTGTGAGTGTGTGTGTGTGAGTGTGTGTGTGTGTGAGTATTTACAGTTGATCAGTAGGTGAGTGTAATCGAGCTGTGAGTGTGTGTGTGAGAGTGTGTGTGTGAGTGTGTGTGTGAGAGAGAGTGTGTGTGTGTGTGTGTGTGTGTATTTACAGTTAATCAGTAGGTGAGTGTGATCGAGCTGTGAGTGTGTGTGTGTGAGTGTGTGTGTGTGTGTGTGTGTGTGTGTGTATTTACAGTTGATCAGTAGGTGAGTGTGATCGAGCTGTGAGTGTGTGTGTGTGTGTGTGTGAGAGAGTGTGTGTGAGTGAGTGGTGATGTGTGAGAGAGAGTGTGTGTGTGTGTGTGTATTTACAGTTAATCAGTAGGTGAGTGTGATCGAGCTGTGAGTGTGTGTGTGAGTGTGTGTGTGAGAGAGAGTGTGTGTGTGTGTGTGT
>MU551542.1:351400-375427 GCA_024362625.1 Silurus asotus | reverse complement strand
TGTGTGTGTGAGAGAGAGTGTGTGTGTGTGAGTGTGTGTGTGTGTGTGAGTGTGTGTGAGAGAGTGTGTGTGTGTGTGTGTGTGAGTATTTACAGTTGATCAGTAGGTGAGTGTAATCGAGCCGAGCGACTGAGGAACTGTTGAAAGGTTTGGTTCTGGTGAGAGATGCGTTTCTCCTCCTGCTTCACAGTGAGCTGGAGTTTCTTCTGCAGCTCACACACCTGAGACACCTGCTCACTGAGCTGCTGCTGCAGAACCTCACAGCGCATCTACACACACACACACACACACACACACACACACACACACACACACACACACACACACACACACACACACACATTATTCCTGAGTTATGCCCTATCCTTCATCCTGCCTTGTAATGCAATGGTGTGTGTGTGTGTGTGTGTGTGTGTGTGTGTGTGTGTGTCGCACCTCGGCATCTCTCTTGTCCTGTTGCAGTTGCTGAACTCGTCCCTGCTGCTGTGCTGCTTTACTGATGATTGAGTCCTCCAGACCCTGAACTTTGACCTTTACTCCAGCCAGCACGCCCTCCAGCTCCTCTGCTCTGTGTGACTGACGCACCGCCCGGGTCTGCTGCTGCTCCACTTCCTGTCTGAAACAGGAAATGATGCGTGGTTACATCACTGCACTGCATCGCATGATTATTAAACAAACTATACTGAATGATCATCAAGGCCGGGTGTACGGAATGGTCACACACACACACACACACACACACACACACACACACACACACACACACAGAGAATATGCGCTAAATATCCCTGATAAACAGGGGAAAAAAACAATGGAGGAAATTGCAGCATAGATAAAAAAATAATAATAATAGTTAAAGCTGAAGAGTGTGTAGGTTCAGCGTGTGTGGCTGCAGAGTGTGCAGGTTCAGCGTGTGTGGCTGCAGTGTGTGTAGGTTCAGCATGTGTGTGGCTGCAAAGTGTGTGGGTTCAGTGTGTAGTTTCAGGGTGTGTAGGTTCAGTGTGTAGTTTCATGGTGTGTGACTGCAGATTCAGTGTGTGTGTGTAGTTGCATTGTGTGTAGGTTCAGCAGCAGCATCAGCACCACACGAGCATGGACAGGGTCCGTATTTAATGTGTGATAATTCAATAAAGATGCTCAAAAATAAATAAATACATAGACAGGTAGGTGAGTGTGTGTGTGTGTGTGTGTGTGTAGATTGCTGGCCATGCTCACACTGCGCTCTGAATTATTAATCAGGTGGATAATGGGGTTATTCATCAGAACGAGTTCTCGACACGGATTAATTATTTAAATGTCCCTCAGCGTTTCAGTACTTCACCAAACACATCACTACACCAAGCACGTCGCCGGGGAAACGGTGTGTGTAGGCGTACTGTGGTGTGGGTGGGGCTTACTTTAACTTGCTGTTAGATTGGATGAGCTCCTGGATCAGCGCTTGTCTCCGCTCCGAATCCTTTAGCATCGTCTTCAGCATGGTGCGCAGCTCAGACGAGGACGTTTTCTCCAACAGAACAAGGTCTAGGAGGAAATAAACCACATACACACACAAACAAATTAAAGATCTGGCTTGTGATTGGTCAGAAGGTGTTGATTAAATGGTTTCTGTAACGAGGAGGAGTCTCGTGTTTCAGGATTGTTACGTTTCTTACTATTATTACATATTTTGAGCATTCTTAAAATGTTAGACATTTAATATTAGTGCTTAAGATGCAAATGAAAGAATGAACGAACAAACAAATAGATGAATGAATACCTGCCAGGTTCTTGTTCTCAGTGGGATCTGCGAAGTGGACGGGTTTAAAGCCGTGGTTCTGCAGCAGCCGGTTGACTGCATCCCACTCGGTCTGCTCCTCCTGCACACATCAACACACACAACTAATCTCCAACACTGAAACACACACACACACGCCACACACACACACACACACACGCCACACAAATCACAACCGCATTCCACCTGAAACTGACGGCCGGTCCACAGAAAGATGTAGGTCTTCTCTCTCGACTGACACGCAGACTCCCTGTTCATCCTAAACAACTTACAAGACTCTGAGAGAAAAAGGGGATCGGAGCAGTGGAGAGGGATGAGGCTGGACGTTCAGAGAGATGCTGCACACGGTCAGCAGATGGACAGTCTCTCATGTTGCCAACAAACCCCACCTCCTGTACAAGGATTGGCTCCTTTAGGGTGGACACAAAACCCTCACAAGCAGACGGCTGACAGCTGCTGAGGGTCCGACTCTTTTTAATGAGTCAGATGAGTTAAACTCGGATCAGAAATAAGAGTCGACTCCCAAGCAGAATATCACTCTTACACCTGTAGTGCACTTTTATAAAAACTCCCAACACACGCTTCATAAATAAAATACAGCCGCGAGTCGACTCTGTAATCAGAGGGAGTCGACTCATGAACCGACCGGTTCATAATAAATAATAGTGTTTAGAGAGAAAAAAATACAACTTACCTTCTCCATATTATCTCGTTCTTTTTGGTACGTTTTTTTTTTTTTTTTTATAAAATTAGATAAAAATTAAAAAGTTTATATATATAACCCAATACCTATCGCTTATGCTAACCGTACACCTGTTTACTATAACATGCTAATCTAAACTAGCCGCTGTTTCGCGCCATAACATCTGGTGGACTCGAATAAAATAATAATGTTTAACCTTTAACTGTTAATTAATAAACATTACTGGTTGTATTTTTATTCCTGCTTTATTTAAGTTTCTTTGTTTTCTGCCGACGCAGGTTTTTCTGCCGTTTTGAATAACTGCGGAAAATGTCACGGCTGTTCACTTCCGGGTTATCGACCAATAGCGAGCAGATGTACATGGATAAACCACGCCCATTGCTCCACCTCACGCGAGATTTGTGTTGCTGTAGATCGGAACATCTCGCGAGATTTACTGTGCTTTACAGACGTGAGGAACAAAATATTTGCGATATTTATTTTAAATATAATAATATATCATTCAAAATATATTTTAATTATATGTATTAATTATTTTATGATTATATTATTATTTGTCATTTGAAAAACTGTTGAACTGTTAATTACATGTTATTGACAACTATATTAAATATTTAAGTTTTTTTTCTAATTTTGTGATATCTGCATTTACATACAAAATATTTTATAGTTAATTTTAAATGTATAGGATAAACCTTTTTACAACTCACACGGGGAAAATTTCCATAGATAATCTCACATATTTATTTGGAATAAAAAAAATGTTTACATCTAAGTTGCTTTTATTCCTTTATGTTTTTTAAAGGGTTATTTTGCTTCTAACGTGTGTGTGTGTGTGTGTGTGTGTGTGTGTGTGTGTGTGTGTGTGTGTGTGTGTGTGTGTGTGTGTTTGTTAAGATATAAATACGTATGTAAATATTTTTTTGAAATGTTTTGAGAAATAAAATCTACAGTTTTTAAAAACATTGTAATTATGATATTTATTCATCTGTTCATGTTTCCTGCTGTAAAAAATAAGACACAGTGAGCAGATGCTGATGAAAGCATTTGTTTTTATTTTTTTCTGGTCTGCAGTTACAGATGTTGATGTTGATGTTGATGATGTTGATGTTCCACACACAGACGGTCAGTTTCTCACTGTTCACTTTGCTTCCCACTTCTTTTTTTATTATTTATCTTGGCATGTTACATGATCGTGGCATTGCACTGGGTGGGTATATGATCCTATTTTTTGTTCAGGACCGAGACGTCCACGTCCTCAGTGCGAGACACGACCTTGCCGTCGACCACTTCCTCGACGACGGTGCGAATGCGCTTGGTCACCACGGGCTCGGCTGCACAGAGACACAGAGACAGCGTTAAAGAAGTTCACACACACACACACACACACACACACACACACACACACACACACACACACACACACACACACACATGGACCACCAGACTGATCATTTGCATTCCATCTGGTGTCAAACAGCAGTTCAGCTGAAGCACGCATGTCTAAAGCCACAGAAATATCACCATATGGATGAACTTACGCTTGGGAGGAGGCTGGCGAACCTCAACCACTTTGGTCACTGTGGTTTTCTTGCTAAAAGAGAAAAAACACCAAAAATTTTACATGATTTCACAACAAAACAGATTTGATGCAATACTTTTCCTCAAACATGCAAATATCAATAAATCAATCAATTCATCAATTAACAATCTGTTGCTATAGAATAAACTATACATCAAAAACTTATATCATTTTTTTTATATATTTGTTTGTTTTTTGTTTTATTTACTATGATTATGATTATTATGATGATTATTTATCAGCTGCATGTGGTAAGAGCATTATCAAAGCAAATTAAAAGAAATGATATGTTAAATTAATAAATTGTTATAATAATTAATATATTAATAGATAATAACAAGAAATAAAAATAAAGTCTGAAATATATTTAAAAATGAATAAATATATAACTATATTGTACTGATATTTCAGTGAATAGAAATGAAGAAATGAAATGAAGGTGCACCTAAAGTCCTCTCCGTCCAGCAGGCGTCTGTACTCAGCGATCTCCAGCTCCAGCCTGGTCTTGATATCCAGCAGCACGTTGTATTCACTCGCCTGCCTCTCGATGTCCAGACGCATCTGTGAAAGTTCTGTCTCCAGCTGGTTGATGTGGACCTGCATCTGGTTGAGCTGCGCACTGAAGCGGTTCTCTGTGTCCAGCAGTGTGCCCTCCAGAGACGATTTCTGACCAATCAGAGAGAGAGAGAGAGAGAGTGAGTGATAGGGCAGTATTGGAGTGGGCGGGGCTAAGACTTCTGATGTAACAAGGATGTTGCATTTGGATGGTGACATCATTGTATCTATCTGCATATAGTCATATAGAGTAATTATGTGTGTGTGTGTGTGTGTGTGTGTGTGTGTGTGTGTGTGTGTGTGTGTGTGTGTACCAGGCTAAGCTGAGACTGCAGCTCGATCTGCAGTGCCTGCAGGGTTCTCTTGAGGTCACTGATCTCACTGCGGTGTGTCTCGATGGTCTCAGTGCTCATCTTCACCTGCTTGCCGAGATCATCAAACTAACCAAAGAAAAAGAGAAGCAGAGGTCAAACATTTCTGCCAAAAAGAAAAAGTTTTGACTTGGTAATAATTCTCCAGCAGGGTGTGACAGATTGCCTCTGCATCTCACCTTGACCTTGTACCAGGCCTCCATTTCACGGCGGTTCTTCTCGACAATGCCCTCGTACTGTGAGCGCATCTCGCTGAGGACGAGAGACATGTCCTCCTGAGGAACGGCGTCCACCTCTACGTTCACGCTGCTGCTGGACATCTGAGAACGCACAGCCGCCAATTCCTACACAAAAAATAACGATCGCACCGTTAAAAACATAACGCTGTAGAGCAGGCATGCTAGCACGGCTAACACTGAGGCGTGAGGAAACGCTGCTGCTCTATAACCAGCTGCAATTTATAAAGAAAAGCTGGAAAAGTGTTAGCATGCTAATATGTGTTTTTAATTTATAAAGATGTCAAGGTAGAAGTGCTGAGTCATCTAGCTAACACAAACGTGTTACAGAGTGTGCTAGTCATGCTAAGTAGACACGGTTAGCAAAAACATGAACTTTACAGCGACATAAAAAGGTAAAGAGTGTGGTGTTTATTAGCAGGTGATGTTGGAGGGCGTGTCCTGGACTATGACTCGGGTGTATTCTTTGTGATCTCTGATCCTGAATGCCAGTGAAGGCGTTTCCAGAGATTCCCCCATCACCCACACACGCACACACACACACACCCCCACACACACACACACACACACACACACACCTTTCCACGAATAACCTACGCTTCACCTCGCCTTATTGTTTATGGAAAGACTTCACTGCTTTGAAGTGGAAACTAAATACGACTTAATGAACCCTTAATAAACATGTAATTGGATAATTGGATTTGTAAAAACTACATACAACAAAGTGTTCATTATATATGTGTGTGTGTGTGTGTGTGTGTGTGTGTGTGTGTGTGTGTGAGTGTGTGTGCACTAGTTTGCTCATTAACCTCCTCATGGTTCTTCTTCAGGTAGATCAGCTCCTCTTTAAGGCCTTCGATCTGCATCTCCAGGTCAGAGCGGTTCATGGTGAGCTCGTCCAGGACGCGCCGCAGCCCGCTGATGTCCGACTCCACAGACTGGCGCAGCGACAGCTCGTTCTCATACCTGAAACAGAAGCATCATGATACGTTTTAAAAATAAAAATCTGATTAATACAGATAAATGCTTGTGTAAGTGATTTATTTACGGAATGAATAAAATATAAATTGACACTGACTTGACTTTGAAGTCCTCTGCTGCCAGCTTGGCGTTGTCGATGTTCAGAATGATCTTGGCGTTCTCCAGGCTGGCTGTCCTGATCTGCACAAACAACACGTTTCACACGTCACACAAACATGCGTTTTTACCTGCACTTCATCAACAACAGCATTTTAGAACAAATTCTGTGAATTCAAAGGGTCAATAAATATAAAGTAATTCATATAAATAAAAATAACACGTATTTGGGGACCTGTGTTTTTCTTTCATTAGGGCTCCTGGTATGTTTTTGCACATTTATCTCTTTGAGGGTGGAAATAAAATGTGAACTCTGTAATAAACGGGATGTTTTTAAATGTTCGTTTAGATTCACGGATTACGCGTGACGTCATAATCAAGGAATCTCTTGCGTTATGCGCTGTTGAAGAGTGTAGATCTAAAATATATTCTTCATCATCATCATCATCATCATCATCATTCTTCGTGTTCTGATGATGATGATGATACATTTAGCTGAAAAAAAAAGTACTAATGGATAATAAGCTTTGTGAAACTTCTCACCTTGTTGCGCAGGTCGTTGATGGTGGTCATGTAGTGGCTGTAGTCGCGCGAGACGGGCGCGCGCTTCTCGTACCATTCGCGGATCTTCAGCTCGAGCTGCGCGTTGGCCTTCTCCAGAGCGCGCACCTTCTCCAGGTAGGAGGCCAGGCGGTCGTTGAGGTTCTGCATGGTGTACTTCTCGTTGCCTGACATCCCTGCGTCCACGGAGAACGAGGAGCCCCCGAACATGCCCCCGTGCTGCTGCTGCTGCTGCTGGTAGCTCGTGGAGACGCGCACGCTGCGGCCGCCCGCGCCGCCGTACACGCTGGGAGAGCGCACCGAGGAGATGCGCTTGTGCGCGCCGCCACCCAGAGACAGCGACGAGGACGAGAAGCCGCCGGAGCGGGAGGACGAGAAGTTCACCATGGACGCGCTACTCATCGTTACTCCTGGATGATCTACTGCTTATTCTTCTATTACAGAACGAGTACAGAGTGCGCGTGCTCACGAGTGATGCTCCCGAACTGCGACCCACGGGTTATGTAGACCATAAAAGGGGCGTGGCCTCATTAACTCATTACACCTGGACTGGTTTGGCGTCCGGCCTTTACAGGTGTGTCCAGGGCGCGCGCCCACAGGTGTGTCCCTGGGGGGAGGAGAAAGAGGAGGAAGAGGAGGAAGGAGGGCGGTGATGCCTGTGTGAAGGTTTCACAAAAACAAAATAAAAAGGAAACCACAAAAATCAGTAAAAAAAGAGATATATACGATTTGAGTCATAAACACAAATATTTGATAATAAATTAAAAAAGTTCATTAGATGAGATCAGATTTCGATTTCACCCAAAAAGGCGGATTAATAAATTCAGATCAGGTTTATGATGGTGTTTAATAATAAAGAAATCATTTAGAAGAAATAAAAAAGGGAAAGATGATAAATTAATAGGATTCTATAAACAATCTTTATTTATTAATTTATTAAGACCTGATGGTTACAGAAACAGGATCACCTCAGTGTTATTTGTGTTGTGACATGACACGTGTCATGTTATGTTTTTATCATCTCTCGAATGTACAATCAGAGGTCTGGGGTCACGGGAAGTGTTGCTCTGATTATCTGCTGATTATCGCTGAGATGGAACATGAACATACGCGTTACTGTGCATCACTGCAGTGTTGAGACAGAGCTGGAGATACTTTTGTCATGATCATTATCTCATTTGGAGATCTGTGAGGGGGATGAGAGCACGATTCAATCTGGCAACCCGGGAGTGTTTCTATAATGACTTTCCGAACAGGACAAAAGGAAGGGAAAAGGGCGGGTCGGGACAGTGTGAAGTTCTGGAGCAGCAGGTTCTAATGGTTTCAGTATAGGTGAGGTGTGTGTATGGTGTGTGAGATGAGGTGAGATGATGTGGGATGGTGTGGGATTCTGGGAAATCTCAAAAAATCTGTTCTGAGTCCGAGTTTTTGAATCGCAGAGTAGGTATGAAATCAATGATTTCAGAAGTTCCAGTTTCACCTCGAAAGCTTTTATTATTCTGCATGACAACACACACACACACACACACACACACACACACACACACACACACACACACACACACACACACACACACACATAAAACAGGTTCATTCTTTAGAGATCAATCCAACATTTTATCTTACACACTGTTTCTATAAAAAACCCTAAACAAACAGACTTCAGAGATTCATGGTGGTGAAAGGAGGTTTCATGTCGGCTTGGTGGTGACATGAACATTGGAGCTCGTTGTTTCGACATAAAACAAAATTCTGTGCTCAGTGTAAATAGATGATCATGTCAACAACAGTACTGTCCTGAATTAGATCACACACACACACACACACACACAGTAACAAAAAACAAACTTGAGTCATGTTTGACAGAAGAGCTCCAGCATCACAGCAGGATCTATTAATGAATTCTTCCAATAAGGTAATCAGAAACACGAAATGACTTGGCTGAGAACCTGACCTGGTCCCTCAACACCAGCGCCACAACCAAAATCACTGAAGTAAGTCCACTCCCTGTGAAGGCTGAGGAAAGTCAAGCTCCACCACCCATCCTCACCATGTTCTACAGGGGGACTATGGAGAACTTCCTGAGAAGCTGAGAAAACTCAGTGTTATACTTGGCAGCACGAATATTGACTAAAGGGGTGCCAAGAATTCTGACTTTTATATTAAACCTGGATATATCTACATATACATTCGTTTTAATATATTTATGAGATATGAAGATGGAAGAGTGAGACTTTATGAGACGTGATGAGACCTTCCACGACTCCTGGACACTTCAGTTCAGACACGTTGTAGAAAACCACATTTTCTTTTGTTCAGGTAAAAGAATGTTATTTTTTTTCTTCTTCTCCTATTATTCTCCATCTCAAAGTGATTACAGAGCACGCTGTGGAGGTTTCATCTGCACTGAAGCCTGCAATCTTGAGCCATCACTCAGAAGATCCTCACAGTTACATCAGTTAATCACAGAGCTTTTCAGCAAACATCTCTTTAAATCAATCAATCACTTATTTACTTACTAGATAGATAGATAGATAGATAGATAGATAGATAGAGCAGACAGACAGACAGACAGACAGACAGATAGATAGATAGATAGATAGATAGATAGATAGATAGATAGATAGACAGCTCTGTTATACACTGAGCAGCAGTGGGATTTCATCATGACGTTGTCGTATCTTGGCTCAATGATGTTTGTGTAAATCACATGGAACCGTCACAGGTTTGTCAGGTGTGTCCGTTGTGGGCGGGGCTAAAATGAACAGATGGATTACTTTAATAAGTTTAATGATTTAATGTGGGACAAGTCTGAACCCAACGTCTTTTTCAACACAAGTGTTTGGTGACTGTGCAGAAGGTTCTGGAGTGACGTCTCGGGAACCGGGAGAGGGAAGGTCATTCATCTGTCAAACCGGATGAAATATTGATAGGTGGAATAACCGCTGCGTGTTCAATTAAAATGATTTTCAAACGGCGACACAATGAGACACCGACATGATGCTACATGCTAGCGCGTTAAAAAATAAACTCTTTAGCACTGAAGGTTTTTACTGAGGGACAAACCGTCTTATTATTTCATTTACATGTTTTTAGAAGGAAAAAAATAAAAGTTGCATTGAATCTGGATTCTGATTGGTCAAGAGATTTGATTTGTTTGATAAAAAAAAAAAAAAGGTATGGTTTCTATAGCAACAGCGAATTTGCAGCGGATGCTTAAAGTAAAATAATTGAAGCCAGGTGAAGTTTTTCACAAGTATAAATACATTCATTAACCATTAACATGCGATGGAAGGAGTCTCCAATGTCAGAGACTTAATGTCATGTGATTAGCCTAGCATGGAGACTTGCTCCATTTCTCAAATTCCAGCCACAATATCGCAATAAGGCGTGGCCGAATTAGCTTAAATCATTTCTCTTGTGTATTCCAGCAGGTTGAATAAAATAAAAGCGAATGATGGCGTGTGATAACGTCGCTAGCTGGAGCTTTAACACGCCTGCAGAACAGGTCGGATGTGTCTCCATTCCTGAGTCTGTAAAGCAGCACTGATTCACACAAACAGCCACGGCTTCGTCAACAATCTTCAGTACATCCATCGTTTCTTAAAATCAACTTACAATCATTACGTTATTTGATGTTTTTGTAAGTTTTCCAGTCCATTTTCTTACACAAACATGTCACACGTGAAACACGTACATTTTTACTTAGTAACATGAAGGAGAAGATAAAGAGAATCGAGTATTTCATGCAGAAGCTCTGATCGGAATCATCGCAAAAAGTGAATCTGTAATAAAACGTCGCCTTTTTTTTCTCAAATCCACAAAAAAATCTAATAAAATCCGAAAATCAGTACCTCACACAAATCTCCACAAAATGTAGTCAAACATCTTCCAGAAGAGTGGGATTCACACAACCTTACAGTCAGGGCTCAAACCTTAGGCCATGTAGCGAACATCATAATGACACGTGACTTGACACCTATATATGGCAGGAAATTCTGTTAGTAAAGTGGGCGGAGCTTGAAGAGTACTTCACACTTTGGCGAAAAAAAATGTATCTGAAAAACTTGTCAACAAAAACACTCTTAAAATAAAATGTTCCTTATATTATATATTATATATATTTATTTTTTTAATCATTTATTTTTTTAACATGTTCAAACTTCATGTCTGCTTGTTGGGACTTGCGTAAAAATGCGTAAAAATCCAACGCACACACACGAACGTGGTTGTTTTTTGTTTCTGCACAAACAAGCAATTAAAAAAAAGCACTCTCGAGTACTAAAAGTGAAACTGAGGCAGAGAGCGAAGCCGTAATTTTAATCACGAGAGGACGCTAAACGTTACGACGGCGAGACCGTGGAACGATGTGGTGCACGTGAGTAATCCGTCCAAGCTCTTTTCTTCCTGCTGGTTTTGTTCTTAATGACAAAACAAAATGTCACCACCTTTAAACCCGATGACTCAGGAAAAGTTGGATGGCGAGGGTAATTACGGTGTGTTCCGTAGATGCCGGAGGGGAACACCGCACGGGCCAGTCGAACAAGGAAGAGGTTATTATTCAGCACGAGTCTTTGTTCATCAGTTATTTCAGAAACGGGATCAGGTGTGTTTGAGCAGGAAATCAGCGTCAGGCTTTAACGAGAGCTTTAATGCTGATCGGATGGGATCGTTTTTTCCACACGTGTGCGTTTAGTCATTCCGTCGCTGAATCAGTTGTACAGGATCGTCTCAGAGCATAAAGTGTATAAAGAGTATTTAATGTGTGTACAAGGTTCCAGCTGACTTCCTTTCACACTGCAGTTATACTGTCACAGTTTTCATTTACACTCCACAAGTTCACGCTCACCTTTCATAAGGGGTGGGGCTTAACTACGCTTTACTCTCATTGGCTAGGGAGATTTTACATGGACAGAAGCCTGACCAGGAAGTAAGGACTCGGACTTCTTTGTATCTCATTCATCAAAAAACAAAAGGGTCGTTTCGTTCCTTTGATCAGAAATCAAATAAAATGAGACATTTTCAATCAACAGATTCCCCACATGTCTACATACGCCAACTTGGACTAGAATTCCAATAATGAAAATATGACAAATGATGATAACCAGAAGGAGTCGCTTCACCTCTCGTATCTTCTGGTCTGTGTCGTAAGTCATGTGACAGAATCATTGTAACAATAATGTCAAGATTCAGACCAAAATAAATGCTGATCTATTGCATCGTGTAGCATCTCTGAGAGTCACAAAATAAATTCAGACCAGAGGACTCATGAGATGAACCACTCAATTCTGTTTCCTGCACAGAACCTAATGGAGATTTTGTGATGCTTTGCTCATGCATGTCTAGTAGAAAATTCAGCAAATTCCAGACAGAGTTCTGGATGCAGTTCTGTGTATAGTTACAGTGTTGATACCTTGTAGTTTTAATTACTATATTATTTATATCCCATGCAATATTTGAGGTTCAGGTCTCACTAATCGCTGTTTAATTCTTAGGACGCTCCGGGAAGTGGAGACTTCAGTGACAATCTAAATCTACTACAAACACTAAAATCCACTGAAGTCTCTATTTTCCTAGTCAAGGAAGTAACTAATTAGATTAGTATATGATTTATCATTCATTTATAAATATATCATATTCGTTTGTAATTAATATTTAAGCTTCGGTTTCTTCGCCTCGTCCTCTCCCCAAGCGTCCGCTGGTCTTCTCATATCCACTCGCAGCTATTTTCCCAATTCGAAATTCCAAGCGTCACACCTCGTTTTAATGCCCGTTATTATAAGTGTTTGTTGTTGTAGGGGGCGTGGCCTTTTCACCGTGTTTGCTGTTCAGTTGGCCTTCCGATACGTGTGAAACGCACTACTCCTAGCGCTGAATGCGAGAGAATGTCTTGGCCTTTATCTCCTCTGATCGATGTAATGAACCATGAATTTGATATTACAGGAGATTATTGGGTGCGTGGAAAATCTGCTGGCATCGTGTGAATAGAAAAGTTGGTATGACAGAATCAGGGTTGGGATGTTTTTTGTAAGTGAATAATTATCTATTATAATGAGTGTATGGAGAAAGGAATGCTGGTATGCTATGAGAAGGAAACTGTTCATCTGGGAGCGTAACTATTACTTAATAGATCAAGTTGTATAAAAAGTTGGGCAAAGAGGATTTGGGGAAACTAAGCTTTGAGACTATAACGTTTTCATTTCTTGCAATTGGCAGACACTAGTCTCAAGAGTAACTTAGTTTTAAATTTAACATATATTTATACACCTGGGCAGAGGGTTAAGGGCCTTGTCCAAGGGCCCAGGAGCGGTGGGAATATAGGGAAATACATTGTTTGGAATATTGCGTTTGGTAAATATAGTATTCGGTATAAAGAGTGTGAACCCTTATTTGAATGTATTAATCGAAGGAACTTGAAGTAAATATTGAGCCTTGATTAAATTGGGGTCTTAAATTTAGTTAAATTTGTATTTTCCTCAGACAAATGTATTTAAAAAAAAAACTATTTTAGGGGAAAAATTGACTGTGTACAAAACTAAAACAGGTGGCAGCTTTTCCCCCAAATGGCTGAAGGTAGTTACAGTCACTGTAAACATTCCATGTGTACTACACACCTCATTTTACTACAAACTGGTCACAAGGTCAAGGCATATAAAAACGTCAGCTTTATTTTATCGTTAAAAGAAAGTGAAGAAAGTGTCCCACGGTGTAAAATGCAGTCTTTACCAACATGTCAGTTCAGACACAATGTTTGAGCAAAATATTGGAATCAAGAACATAAGAGCATAAAATTTGAGTCTGAGAAAATATTCATCAATCATTCCTAACAATGAAAACCACTGACCGGTGAAGTGAATAAACCGATGATCTCATTATAATTGGGATGCATTTGGCATCTGGTAAGGAGGTGTTTCATGTGTCGGAAGCAAGAAAAATGGGCAATTGTGAGGATCTGCGCGACTTCACAAGGGCCAAACTGTGGTGTCTAGACGACTGGGTCAGGGCATGTGGGCTGTTAGCAATACGCTGATCAATGCTGACCCCTGTACACCACCCAAACACCCTACACTGGACACGTGAGCATCAGGACTAGACCGTAAAGTAATGGAAGAAGGTGGTCTAGTCTTATAGTCTCAGGACATTGATCCCTTAACTTGTGTTCAGCAATGGTTTGATTTTGCCTTCAGATTCGCAAGATCTCAGTCCAATAAAGTATCTTCTGGGCCATGCTGAAGAGGCAAGTTTGATCCTTGAAGGCTCCACTTTACAAGAATTTTCGAATAACCTCTTGGCACCAGATACACAGCACACCTTCAGAGTTTGTGTAAAATACAGGCTTTTATGACTTAGAGATGTTTCGGTGGCACAAGGAGGACCTGCTCAGTATGAGTCTGTAGGGTTTATGTTCATGGTTGATTTCTGGTTTTACTGCTCACACTATAAGAAGGAATTATGTAAGACAGTTTCCACTACATAAAGGAAAAAAAATCGCTTAATTTCGACTTCTCATTATTCCGACATTTTTCTCGCAATTCCGAATTCGTTTTTTTACAATTCCGAATTCTCTACTTTTTTTTGCAAATTGCGAATTACAACTTTATTTCACCCAATTCTGACTTTAATTCTAGCAATTCTGGCTTTATTTCTCTCAATTTCAACTTTATTTCTTACAATTTTGAATCTTAGCATAAAAGTGGGCACAGAAGTCATAGATCAAACTACCTCGTTGTTGTTCGAAAAAAAATCAAATTGGCAGAAATGAAGTCGCAATTGCGAGTAAAACATTTTTGGAATTAAGTGAAATAAAGTCAAAATTGTGAGAAATTAATTCGCAATTGGACAATTTTCGAAGAAAAAGGTAACGAATACATACTGATCATAAAGGGATGTGAAAGTTTTGTCAATCTTTTAACAAATGTATTTGGAATGTACATTATTTAAGGTGAAAAAAGGTTGGAATGAAAAGTACAGACTTTTTTTTTTACAGTCTACAAAACTAAAACAGAAGGCAGCTTTTTTCCCCTAAAATTGCTGGTTGTGTCCTCAAAGGCTACACTAAACATTCCACACGTTTTACTCACAACTTGTTTTACTACAAACTGCCCACATTGTAATCTTATCATCATTTCTCTGATATCATCTCTATCCAAAGTTCTGATTTTCAGACTTCAGCATGTAAAGAAACACATGATCTTCGTTATACTGAATGTTAAATGTCTTTTCCCCACAGGGTATAAAACTTTATCAGCACGTCATTTCAGACAGGATATTTATCACCTGGAGTTATTTCTACTGCTCATATTATAGCGGAGAAAACATGGCGTATAACTACGTTCAACAAGCTCCACATTTATAACTAATCCAGTAGAAATGTTTAACCAGTGCAGAAACAGAATGCACTGCAGGGCAGCTCCCCACTGGTCTACAGGAAATCCTGAAATACTGTGTGGTATAATAAATGAGCATAGTGACATTGAAGAAGATGAAGGTACAGTTGTGCGGAGGATCTTCAAGATCACTGAGCAGAACACTGTTTGAAAACAACAGGCCAGGATTTTTCTTTTTTAATCTTAATCACTGAGGATTACAATGAGGAATGATGGAATCGCACACGAGGAACAACTAAAACAAATAGTGTTCTTACAGGAGTGTAAATACATTACCTCAGCATGACTTATTATATAGGGGCAATTTGGAAAAGACCTGTAATCATAAAAGCCCTGATAATATAAAGACTTTAGGACATAGAGCCCTGGTTATAAGAAGACATAAAAGCATAGAGACCTGGATATATAGCAATCTGAGAACATAGAGCCCTGGTTAAAAGACCTGAGAACAGAGTCCAGGTTATATAAGGACTTTAGAACATGAAGCCTGGTTAAGAGAGTGATCTGAGAACATACAGTTTATCCCTGGTTATATAGGGATTTAAGAACTTAGAGCCCCGGTTCTGAAGGGATTTGAGAACACAGAACCCTGCTTATACTGGGCCTGAATACAGATCCTGCAGGAATCAAAATCCATACAACTCTGGCAATATTGAGACCTGAGGACATAGCGCCCTGGTTATATAAGGACCTGAGAACATATAGTCCTGGTTATAAGATGACATGAAAGCATTGAGCCCTGGTTATAAAAGGATCTGAGAACATAGAACACTGGTTATAAAAGGACCTGAGACCACAGAGCCCTTGTTTTATAGGGACCTGAGAACAGAACCTATGTTATATAAGGACCTAAAACCACAAATCCCTGGTTATATTGAGATGTGAAAAACAGAACCCAGGTTATGGGGGACCTAAGGCCATAAAGCCCTGGTAAAATGGATACTTGAGAACCCTGGTTATAACTGGATTTAGGTGTATAGAACCCTGGTTATATTGGGATCTGAACACAAAATCAAGGTTATGTAAGGACCTAAAATCTCACAGCCCTGGTTATACTGATACCAGAAAACCTAGAACACTGGTTATAAACAAGTCCTGAGAACAGTGAGCAATGGTAATATTGGGACCTGAGACCAATCAGTCCTGGTTATGAAGAGACATGAGAACTTACAGCCCTTGTTATAATTGAGCCTGTGAAGTTTCAAAAGATAGACAAAAGCAAACACTAACTTCTTTCTTCAACAAATTTGTCAGCAAACACTCGTAAAACAAATGATCTATCTAAGCCGAAATTGCCGTAAGTCATGAGGATATGTAGTCCATTAACATAAATCTCAGAGGATTTGGTGAGTAAAGGGTATAAATCCAAGTGAAGGGCAAGAGAAACCATTATTACACTTTGATTTTGCTTTGAAACAACCTGCCTAGGGCTCAAACAGAGACTGCACTTGTGAGAAAACAATTACAGCGGGCGTGGCAGCAGCGCTTTCCAAACAAACAAGGATGGGCACATATTTCAGGCATTAGGACTGTCAAGGTTTTGGCTCAGAAAAGGGGAAAAACTGACAGGTAGCCAGGTAATTATTCACAAAGATGACAGTGGCAGTGACTGTGACCATGAAATACAATATACAGTATACATCCTCTCTCACTGTGGCTGCCAGTGACATGCTGTATTTTAACAAGCTCTCTAGCAACAGCTCACTCATAGCCGTCCGCATCTCTGTGCCTTAAATCTTAATTACCACAAAACGTACGGCGTTATAACCGTCAACAGTACGGAGATATAACCCTTAGCAGGTCTCGCTTCTGTCGTGCAAGTCTTCTGCTAAAGCCTGAACACTGGTTCATGTTGGGACACATCACACCAGCCTCGCTATTGATTTTGGCATGACCCATGTTTTACTTTTTCCCATTTGTAAATACATAAAATGGTATTTAAATTAAATACACAGCAGGTTACATTCAGGGTTTGTGGAAAACGTAAAGGCTGAAACAGACAACAGAGTCACAGAGTCCAGCGCTAGCTAGCTAATTATCTGTCGTGTGGGATTGTTAAAAGGGCAATTCTGGGGCAAGCTGACCTCTTTAATCATTTTAGACTAAACAATTCCTTTATGTAACAAACGCCTGAGAGAGTCGCACTAATCCTGCTCGATTACACTGACACCTTCCATGGTACAGATTAAGCTAAAGATTAGCCTCCTTTTCAAATAGTCACATTTCTGACGTAAAGCTTATTCGCTACAGGGCAAATTTCATCACGTTAGCAAACAGTCAGCTTTCTGGGAAGTCATAAAGATGGATATAGATGTGTGTGTGTGTGTGTGTGTGTGTGTGTGTGTGTGTGTGTGTGTGTGTGTGTGTGTGTGTGTGTGAGAGAGAAAGAAATACTAATCTCACCTTCTCCTATAGGAAATCCCAGGCAATCCCACCCGCTCCTATAGGAGTTCTGACCAATTCCACACTCTCCAATAAGAATTCCAGCAAATCCCACCCTCTGCTATAGGAATTCTGACCAATCTTACCCATTATTGAATCCTGTCTTACACTAAAGGGATTCTTAACTCTTAGGAATTCTGTCTAATCTCTCCTATTCCTAAAGGAATTATTCGGCCTACATGTTTTCCAGATCTCAATCTGATTGAGTGTCTGTGGAACATGCTGGATAAAAAAATTCAGATCCATTGGAAGCTGCATCTCTAATGACATCAAAACTTAAAGGGTCTACTGCTAATGTCTTGGTGCCGCAGGAAACCAGGGTCTTGGGGAGTCCAGGCTTTAATGGATCGGAGTCGTTTATATTGCACAAGGAGGATCTACACTAAATGATGCAGGATAAGATTAGGGATTTCTAAGTCTCTCTGGGTGTCTGGCATATGGTGATAATGATAATGTAATATTGTGTCTGATTGGTGCATATTGAGATGTTCATAAAAAATCAATGATACGTTTCACTAAATCTTCTCGTCTCTTATGTTTTGTCCCATTTGATGGAAAATTAGACAAGGATATTGAAAGTGAAAGGGCCTTACCGGCAAGACTGGGGCCGTTGGCAGTTCAGCTCAGTTTGGGAGCGGCTTTTGCAAGCCTGTTTTCAATTCTATGAGTCTGAGACACACCCCGATCATGTGAGCACTTCCCATGGCAAAAAGGTCATTTTAATTTTCTCACAGATTAATGATGAAATCTATAGCAAGTTTAATGTTAAATCTAAAAATTTAATGAATACGATCAAATCCACCTTCTGCTATAAGAATCCTGACCAATCCCACCTTCTGCTATAGGAATCCTGACTAATTCTACCCTCTGCTATAGGAATTCCAACCAATTTCACCCTCTGCTATAGGAATTCTGACAAATCCCACACTCTGTTCTAGGAATTCTGACAAATCCCACCTTCTTCTATAGGAATTCTGACTAATCCCACCCTCTGCTATAGGAATTTTGACTAATTCCACCCTCTGCTATAGGAATTCTGATTAATCCCACCCTCTGCTATAGGAATTCTGACTAATCCCACCCTCTGCTATAGGAATTCTGACTAATCCCACCCTCTGCTATAGAAATCCTGACTAATCCCACCCTCTGCTATAGGAATCCTGACCAATTCCACCCTCTGCTATAGAAATCCTGACTAATCCCACCCTCTGCTATAGGAATCCTGACTAATCCCATCCTCTGCTATTGGAATCGTGACTAATCCCACCCTCTGCTATAGGAATTCTGACTAATCCCACCCTCTGCTATATGAATTCTCACCAATCACACCCTGTGCTATAGGAATCCTGACCAATTCCACCCTCTGCTATAGGGATTCTAAACAATCCCACCCTCTGCTATAGGGATTCTGACTAATCCCACCCTCTGCTGTAGGAATTCTGACCAATCCCACCCTCTGCTATAGGAATTCTGAATAACCCCACCCTCTGCTATAGGAATTCTTACCAATCCCACCCTCTGCTATAGGAATTCTGACTAATCCCACCCTCTGCTTTTTCTGACATCTGATTTATATTGCATGTTTTTGAAATATGTAATTGGTGCGGAACATTCATGTCCCGCTGATTTTAAGCAACAATGTCACTTTGAATGTACACTTTGTTCATTTACAGCCATGGCCAAAAGTTTGGAGAAATATCAAATATACATTTTCACAAAGTCTGCTTCAGTGTTTTTAGATCTTTTTGTCAGATGTTACTGTGGTATACTGAAGTATAATTACAAGAATTTTATAAGTGTCAAAAGCTTTTTATTAACAATTAAATTCAGTTTATGCAAAGAGTCAGAATTTGCGGTGTTCTCAAGACCTCTGCAAATCACCCTGGCATGCTGTCAATCAATTCTGAGCCACATCCTGGCTGATGGCAGCCCATTCTGGCATAATCAATACTTGGAGTTTTTTCAGAATTTGTGGGTTTTTGTTTGTCCACTTGCCCCCTGGGGATTGACCACAAGTTCTCAATGGGATTAGGGTCTGGGGACTTTCCTAGACATGAACCCAACATTTTTCTGTTTTTTTCCCCCAAGCCACTTATGGTAAGGTGCTCCATCATGCTGGAAAAGGCATTGTTCTTCACCAAACTGTTCTTGGGTGGTTGGGAGAAGTTGCTCTCAGGGAATGTTTTTGTACCAATCTTTATTTATGGCTGTGTTCTTAGGCAAAATTGTGAGTGAGCCCACTCCATTGGCTGAGAAGCAAACCCACACATGGATGGTCTCAGGATGCTTTATTGTTGGCATTAAACATTATTGACGGTAGCGCTCACCTTTTTTGCAGGCAAGCCTTTTTCCGGATGCCCCAAACAATCGATTCATTTGAGAAAATGACTTTACCCCAGTCCTCAGCAGTCCAATCACTGTACCTTTTGCAGAATATCAGTTTGTCCCTGATTTTTTTACTGGAGAGACGTGGCTTCCTTGATGTTCTTCTTGACACCAGGCCATCATCGAAAAGTCTTTGCTTTACTGTATGCACTCACACCTGCCTGCTGCCATTCCTGAGCAACCTCTTCACTGGTGGTACCCCAATCATGCTGATGAATCAACTTTTAGGAGACGGTCCTGGTGCTTGCTGGACTTTCTTGGGTGCCCTGAAGCCAACAATTTAACCTCTTTAAACTCCTTAAAGTTCTTGATGTTCCAATAAATGTGTGATTTAGGTACAATCTTACTAGCAGCAATATCCTTGCCTGTGAATTGCTTTTTGTGCAAAGCAATGATGACTGCACATGGTTCCTTGCAGGTGTACCATGGTAAAGAGAGAAAGAACAATGATTTCAAGCACCACCCTCCGTTTGAAGCTTCCAGACTGTCATTTTAAAGGTGTGATCTCCAGCTTTGTCCTCATCAAACACTCTCATCTGTGTTAACAAGAGAATCACTGACATGATGTCAGCAGGTCCTTTTGTAGCAGGGCTGAATTGTTTTTTGGGGGGGATTAAGTTTGTTTTCATGGCAAAAAGGGACTTTTGCAATCAATGGGAATGTATCTGATATGGTATCTTCATAACATTCTTGAGTATATGAAAATTAAGACAATGATTGGTGCAAAGTCCTTATCATAATAAAGATCTTGAACAATGGAAGCAACGCTAGTCGCAACATCCAGTTACCTCAATTTGAGGTGTAATTATAACAGAGAAATGTTATAAACTTGTAACATGCACTGATTGAACTGTTTCCAGCTTGACACATTCGTACGCCATGTGAGCGATTGCTGGGGGCAACAGGTTAATTACAGAAATGTGGTTTTACACGTGAACATGTCTTGCTTTAGTAGAATAATTCAAACAATCTTATTATAGCGATTATAGAAATAACCCTGAAAAGTTCAACTGTGAAGTTATGATGGTCTTAAGATCCTTAATCGCTTAACTACACAGTGTATTATTTTCTACACACACTGTAAGACCGAGGCTAATCAATACACCAGCTACTAAACCGCTAATTAAACCTTAGTAAGGTGCCAAACTCCAGGATCTCTGAAATGCTACAAGTTAGCATAACTTTACTCTGTCATGATGTGGAGTTAGGGGTTAAGGGGCTATGGGTTAGAGATAAGAGATTAGTGATTGGGGTTAAGAGTTAGAGTTAGATCTAGTTTTAGGGGTTAGGGATTAGGGTTCAAGATATGGATTTGGATTTAGAGCTAGGGGTTGGGATTAGGGCTAGGGATTAGGGGATAAGGCTAGTTGTAGGGGTTCTGGATTAATTGTCAGGCTAGGGTTCAGGATTATGAGTAAGGGCTAAGGTTAGGGGTTTGGGATCAGGGGTAATAGATAAAGCTAGTGTTAGATTTAGGGTTAAAACTTTGGATAGGGTTTAGAGCTAAAGTTATTGGATTAAAGTACAGTTAGGGCCAATTCACTTTTTCTGGCATATTTTTGGGAGGTGGGAGGAAACCAGAGTACCCAGAAGAACCCCACATGGAAATAGAGGAAACATTGAGTACTACATAGACAGGTCTCCCTGCTCATGTTTAAAACCAGGCTTCTATAGCTGTGAGGAGGTGAGACGTATGTTTTCATTTGTCGTTCTACCCACTTGAGTATTTCGGGATGTTTAATTTAATTTATCCCAAATTCCTGTTAAAAACTGTCACACAATCATGGTAAAAATGATTCACGTTTTTTCTGAACTAATGCATGGAGGTTTATTATTTCACACCTGCACACCTTATCTCGATTAACATACCTTCAGAGGTGTGGCCACATGGGTTGCTGTGAGTGACAGCTGCCACCCTTCAAATAACACCCTGTGATTCCTGTAGCTTCCCTGAACCCTTACCTCAGAAAACATCTCAGAGTTCTGTATCTCCTGTACTGGCACTGTGTGTTTGTGCATGAGTGTGTTTGATTTCTGTTTATGGTCTTATTTACATTAGTGGAGCTTTAAAACCACTGAATTAGCTGTAGTTACTTTCAAGAGACATGCCTGGTGTATATCAGGTCTATATCTCTGACCAGCATCAACACCATGTTCTCCACTATCTCTCATGTTCAGCTTTTAGATTGTTTAAGATCGTTTCTACACTGAACAACAATATTCGCATTGTATTCACGCTATCAGGGTGGAGTACAGGAATGCGGAGTACGCTGAGAATGCACAGGGCCACATGTCTGCATGCCACGTTTGTCGCATGTTTTGCAGCGATTACTCAGATAAGCATGGGTGTGTCTGGGTGGACTGTCTCGGCGTGTCTGCTTTCTCATACGAGTGAATCAGGTCCCTAAACGTCTCGGAAACACTCGCACAAGCTTGTGCTCGCTGTAATGGGAGAAGAAGCAACGGGTTCACGCTTTCACCCTTCATGTGAAGTAACACACGCACTCGTTTTTAATCTCTGAGCGATGTTTCAACACCTGCACCATTTCCAGCCATCATTATGCTGTTATTGTTGGCCACGACCAATTAACTTTTTTTTTAAAGATGGATAGGTTGCTTGGTAGGACTCTGAGAATAAAGCATGTTCTATTTAAACAAAATAAACATGCCTGTGCCAGGAAAAGAGACAAGTGCAAACATTTCGTAAATTGCGATAATCGCTAAATTAGCTGTCCCACCAGATTCTTTTTGTTTTAAATGAACATTTAAGGGCAACAGGGTTCGGATAACAAATAAAAGTTAGCTAGCTAATTTTTCAACGAAACCGTCAGATTTGTCTTATTAGAAAAACTAAAAATAAGTTGCTGTGAAGTCTATGCTAGCTAATGTCGTCAGCTAGCTATAACGTAGGCATTCAATGTTTTGCATATTGACATTTTATTGTTTGGAATGTCAACATTTACCTAAGATCTGTGGTTTTATAACAACAACAAAAAACACTCAATACGTCTAAAATGACCCAATACTTACCATTGATGGCTAACTCCTTTTCCATGGCATCCTCCATGTTAAAAACACTGTGTGAAGGCATAAGAGAATTCATACTTCGGAAATCTTTAATACCACAGAAGGAAAAAAGACTGATCACAAACATGTGCAGATAACCATTATCAATACATGCTGATCTAGGCTGGTTTTTAAAGCTGATTAACTGACTATTACATTCAGAATTAGCTTCATAATAATTTACATTTCTGCCATTTTTTTAATTAAAAATTCCTCTTCTTTTATTGGCTTGTCAAGTTCCAAAATGTTAGATGGTGGGCTAAAAAATAAATGTTTAAATTTGTGAGGAAACACTGCCAATGCTAGCTAATGTGTTCTTAGCCTTTAAGTATTTCACATACACAGACTCTGTGACAGTATAAAATAAGCAGAATTATTAAAAACATCAACATTTACCTTTAATGTGTGGGGAAACGATTAAATAGTCTCATTACTGTACGTTGTCCACTTAGCATTGTTTGCTAGCATCTTGTCCACGGTCTCGGCCATGATGACAACACTAAGTTTTCGCTTGGAGTACGCAGAGCTGGCGTTTCTGACAGAGAATTTGTCGACACTCATGAATATAATTAACTTATAACAACGTGGAAACATACAGCTAGTCGTAGAACACAGAAACGTACGGCTAGTCATTACAATACATGCCACTTTTGGCTAGTTTTCAACACTGATTAGCTGATGGCAAACTCTCACAATAAAAAAATATAATTATTAAAATCTGTGAGCATTAGCGTTTGTCATTTTTTAATATTTCTTGTTTTTCTTTCTTCTGGTAGCAGTTACTGCTTACAGACAATCAAAGTTACTGTGGAAGCATTGCAGAATCATCCGGAACGTCAAAATTTACCTCAGATTTGTGGTGAAACATCGGTTCCATGGGTTCTACTT
>MU551542.1:343900-346400 GCA_024362625.1 Silurus asotus | reverse complement strand
GACCCACCAGCAATCAGCGAATTTCTTCCCAGGCTTTAGTTTTCTGCAACTTGCACAATCACTAGTGGACTGCAGCTAGTTAGCTGTTTGCTAGCTGATGTCATAGATCTTTTTTATTTATCACTGAAAGTGATGTGAATCATTATTAATTAGTGTTGATGTCTGCATTGTCCTGTGGAACTTTAAAATTGTTAAAAATTTACTTCCTGCTACTAAGTGTTAATAAGTGAAAGTCAACACGGGTGTGTTAATAAACACTCCCTAAATCTGTCAAGTGCGGAAATTCCAGTTATCTGCATGTTGCTAATCGTTTAAAGAAAATCGTTATTAAGCTGTCGCTAATTGTGAAAGTTTGGATGACTAGCCGTTTTAAGCAAGCTAGCACGGCTAATCACATCCAATCAAAATACACACGTGTGCGTTTGCAAGAAAAAAAAAAACATTAGCAAACAGAAATTTTTTTTATTACCAATGATTTGATACGATAGTGTGTGTGTGTGTGTGTGTGTGTGTGTGTGTGTGTGTGTGTGTGTATCTTTTTAGATTGGCCACATGCTAATGGAAAATGCTGAGCTGGCTCTGTGTATAGACCACGTTCAGTCCACAGTTCACTATGTACAGAGCAGGTATGTATATCTACACACACACACACACACACACACACACACACACACACACACACACACACACACACACACACACACACAAAAGCAAAATAGTCAATATTAAGAGAAATTATCCATCCGCGCCCTCTGGTGGCTGTGAAGCATTAACACAAAAATGAGTAGGTTGTATGTGGTGTTTTTTTATGGTGTGTGTGTGTGTGTGTGTGTGTGTGTGTGTATACCCATGGAAGATTATGAGTGGGTGTGTTAAAATATGTGTGTATGCATACATCTGTGTAAAAAAGTATATAAGTGGGTATATCTATGTGTCTTTAAATGGCTTTACCTGTGTGTGTGTGTGTGTGTATACCCATGGAAGATTATGAGTGGGTGTGTTAAAATATGTGTGTATGCATACATCTGTGTAAAAAAGTATATAAGTGGGTATATCTATGTGTCTTTAAATGGCTTTACCTGTGTGTGTGTGTGTGTGTGTGTGTGTGTGTGTGTTGTCTGTATATGCAACACTGATACAAGTACATAACAGTGACCCTTATCACTGCAGATATCCGTGCATGTGCGTGCGTGTGTGTGTGTGTGTGTGTGTGTGTGTGTGTTTGGAGATGTGAGCTGGAGCAGAAGTTGCGTCTGCGCCTCGAGCAACTGATACCAGAGTTGAGACAGAAGAGGACGAATCTGAAGCGAGACAACACACTGCTGGAGGAACAGTTACACACACACACACTGGAACTACACATCATGCAGGATGAGTACGAGGTGTGTGTGTGTGTGTGTGTGTGTGTGTGTGTGTGTGTGTGTGTGTGTGTGTGTGTGTGTGGGAGACCTTTCAAAACTTCCTGTGTTTTAGCTGACTAACACACACACACACACACACACACACACACACACACACACACACACACACTACACTGCAGTAAGGTTTCTCTCTCTTCTTTATTCTTTCTCTATGTCTCTCGCCCCTTCTGTTATTTATTTCATACTTTCTTTACTCTTTCTCTCTCTCTCTCACTTTCATCACTTTTATTCCTCCATCCTTCATGTCTGCCGTTCTTCTCTTTATCCCTCTCGCTCTCTCTCCCCAACAATCCGTCCTCATCCATCTCTCTTCTTTTGTATAACTCATAATTTTCCCTCTATTCATCTTTTATCTCTTTTTTTTATTTTCACCCCTTTCCTTCCTCTCTCTCCATTTATGTATCTTTCCTTTTGCTCTCATTTATTTCCCATCTCTCCTCTGTTCTGCTCTCCATCTCTCAATCAATTCTTCAACATCTATCTACTTCTTTTGGTTTTTCTCTTTCACTATCTCCTTCAGTCTTTTTTTCTTTCCCTTCGTCTATCTCTTCTCCATCTCTCCCTCCTTCTGCCTCCTTTTCTCTCTATTCTTTTCTCCACCTTTCTCTGCTTATTTGCCTCCTTAGTTTGTTAATGTCGTTCTTTTGCCTCGTCTCCATCTCTCGCTCCATCTCTCTCCATCTCTCCTTTTGTTTTTGAGTGATGTTCTTAGCTCAGTAAGATTTACACAAATTCAGCACTACAGCAGTGTTTACTGTTTCAAATGTCCCATCAATCTTTATCCCTCCATCTCTATCCCTCTATCACTATCCCCTTCTATCGCTATCCCTCTCTAATGTTATCGCTCTTTATCACTATCATTCTCTATTGCTCTCTTTTACCCTCTCTATTGCTCCCCCCCTCTCTTCCCCCCTCTATATCTCTCTCTCTTCCCCCCTCTCTCTCCCCCCCTCTCTCTTTCTCTCCCCCTCCTCTCTCTATCAGAGGGAGTTGTTTGTGCAGCAGCAGCAGGCAGCAGTAGGGGAGGATGGCAGAGGAATGGAGCTCTGGCGTTTCGGCCCAGCACACGGTGACCACGG
>MU551542.1:298900-338900 GCA_024362625.1 Silurus asotus | reverse complement strand
ATATCCCATAATAAAGCTGGCTAATTAGCAAGACAGCTCAGATAACGCTAGGTTTGATTAGCTCAGAATTTCAGAATTCAGATTAGAGCAGAAAGCTAAAGCTAAATACAGAAAAAAGCATTTTAAATCGCTAAAGAACTCTTGCTAGCTTAGCAAAGCGCACAGACCAGGCTTTAATTGTGTACACTGCTTTCATGTAGCAGATTAGCTAGCTAGCAATCCAGCTAGTCTAGCTTGTTAGCAACCTACTTACCTGACATTTCAGCTGGAAACCTCATGTAGCAGATTAGCATTGACACGCTTCTTGCTTTTTTTTAATAGATTGACATTTTTGACCATATTTATTTATTTTGTTTAGTTTGTAATTAATTATGCATACGTGAAACATCATCGGGTCACATGTGTACCGGTGACATGTCCCACTGTAACCCACTGTAAACCCCCCTGAGCCTCTGATATCGCCGTGCTGCATCTCACTTTTCATCATCATGCGATCGCGCTAATCCACATCATGCTGAACCAATCGGAAGCTACGATCCTGTCCTCCGATTACGAATGCACTTTGAAACAATTTATACGTCGTGTTTACTTTCTTTTCTTAATTATATACGTTTTTGCAACTCTATGTATTTAATTTGATCAGGATATTCTGCTTCTTTCTCCTCTGCTGTATGAGAGGTGTCGAAATGAAATAAAGCTACCGTTAATAAAGTTCTCTGATGCTAATGTTAATGCTAACACTGCAGTCGGGATCATTCGGGGTTAAATTGCTTACCGATTTATATTAAGAATGGAATTTAAATGTATTTTTTTCATTTATACAAAAGAAACAGCGAGTCTGTGCTGATAATGAAGCTGTTGGAGTTAGCGTCTGGGGCTGTTTAGCGCTCTGTTTCTTTTTTAAACGGTTTTCTGCTCCAGTTCCGTCAGATTATGTCGTGTTCAAGAATCACACACACACACACACACACACACCAATTCATTACCCTTGATTTTATTTCCATCAAGCACACACACACACACACACATACGACTCCATAAAAAACACTAATGCAATTTCACGACAAACACTTTGGCACATGGTCCCCTGTAAAACGGAAAAAAAGAATTCTATGGCTCAACAGTCAATTTACTGCAATTACTGACACGTTACAATCGTCCATTTGGCAACAATGGAACACAACGTTACAACAAGTGTGCAGAGTTACAGTATTACAAACAGTGATTTGTGTAGTAGAAATGGACCAGTAACAAATTGGAGTAAAATTCACCGTTCACTCATTTGAAAAAAGAAAAAAAAAAGAAAAAGAAAACCAAAAGAAAAAAATATAAAAAGTGCAAGTAGGCTATATTAAATAAATAAATTAATAACAATACAATAAAATAAAAACTAAGATTATATACTGAACATAGACGGACCCATCCCCCCACCCCCAGTTTAGCTTATGAAAAATGGGGGCAAAAACAAAAGTGCTGCTTTTATAATTTTGTTCAGTGTCAAAAAATATTTTCTGCTATCTATATTAAGAAAAATTGAAATAATTTTCATCACACCAGTTCTCTCAGTGGGTGATATTGTGGAAAATGTGCTTTTTGTAAGAAATAAAGTTGAAGTGTAACACAAGTGAAGTCTTAGAGACAACACCCTTCATTCACATAAAGAGAGAGAGAGAAAGAAACTCCTTCTTCTTCTTCTTTCAGCATCTTCTATTAGGGGTCGCCACAAGTATATTCCCTGTGTAGCTTAAAATGCAGAAAACCACGGATTCTATAGAGAAGTCCACGGTTTACCAGCGGAGGTCTACGTTCTTCTAAACATTCCGACTGAAGCCAGAGGCTCTCGCTCACTGCTGAGATCTGTCTTCGCTTCTTCCTTTTTTCTCTGACGAACTCTAAATAGTAGATAACCACAGAGAACTAGAAGTAGAAGAAAAATGTTCTCGAGCAGAATCGCCCACCAGGGCCAGGTCTTCTCCTCCAATGCTTCTGTAGAATAATTTAAGAGATCAGATCGTGGTATCAGTTTCAGAGCTTGGAAATAGCAGCAATGCAGTTTCATGTAATCAATCAAAGCTTCTGGAAAAAAGTAACTCATGGCTGACTAACACTAATCTAACACGGTCTTCAGTTCCCTTTTTGTTTTTTATTTTAAAAGAAAGCTGGGGTCAGAAAACAGGGTCACCTATGATAGGAGCACTGAGAGCTGAGGGCCTCACTGAAGGGCCCGGAAGTAGCAGCTTGGTGATAGCAGAGCAACCCAGAGCCTAAATATCTGAGCTCCAACTTTCACAAGCATTCTGATACAAACCTCTCATGGAGGGGCGGAGCTTTACTCTCATTGGGTAGTCAGATTGGGTCTGATGGACAGATGCGTGAGCAGGAAGTCAGACCATGGTGAGTTTTTGGAGAGAGTTCTGCATGTGGTTTCCTGTATATTTGTAGTTTGTCTATCAGAGATTTGCTACACAACGTGAAAGAAAACTCGGGTAGGCCGTGTTTCATTATTCCCCCCGAGTTCACTGTTTTCATCAGGAGTTTTTCTCGTCTTTTGTAATATAAATAAGAGTCGTTCCTGTTTCTAAATACAGCTGCTGAAATAAAAAACAGAGGAGAGAGAATCAAATAACTCACTCTTCTCGAGATCTTTGGGCGGCACTGTGGTCAACGTGGAGACTAAGAAAAAGAAAAAAAGAGGTGTTAAGCAACAGATTCAATCACGTGTGAAACACGTTCCAGCTTTAAATCAACACCGGCTTCGTTTTTCATAACTTTTTTAACATGCATTGATTCGTGTCAACAACATAATCAACTTCAAACTCGTTCTGTTTTTACGCTAATGATTTTAAAAGGTCATTTCTTTCTAACAGTAAAGAATATGATAAGACTGTTATATTGTAAAGTCAGTGAGTGAATAAAACACTAACCTGCGACCGTGAGGTCGACCGCCTCGGGCTGAACGGCTTCCTCGTGTCTGTGTGTACAGCGGATTATCCCTGCGTCAGTCTCCTGGACTTTCAGGAGGGTCAGAGACACATCTCCGTTTCTGTACTGGTCCAACGAGACGGAGACACGTCCTTCATACCCTGTACCGTAAGACACGATCCCTTTCTGAAGCGTCACAACCGGATTGGCGTCTTTTTCACACTGATATACGATGTCCTTATCAGCGATGTTCTTGTCGGTGCGGGCGTAGAGCTGAATGGTCACGTTCTCTCCGACGGCTGCGATCACTGGAACAGGAGCTACACAGTGAGGAGAGAGAGAGAGAGAGAGGGAGAGGGAGACAGAGAGAGAGACGGAGAGAGAAAACAAAAAAACCCTAACGTCTCTGTATAATGCTGGAAATCAATATTCCATCTTAAGATTGATTATTTACCAATGACATCCAGCTTCTGTTGGCATAACAACGTGTTATTGCAGGAGATGATGTAATTGCCGTCATCGCTGAACAACACGGGATTCAGGTGAATAAAGGACGTGGCAAACTTCTGTGCTCGGTTTTTAAAAGCGTCACCTGTGTGGCACGAGCCCTGCTCACACTTGATCACCAGAATCTTGGACCGCATGTACGCATAGTCAACAGTGATGTCACCATGGCAGGGCGTGTTGCATGCGAGCCGAGCCGAGCCGTTTACGATCGCCGTGGAGCTGGAGGCAGCAGACGCTCCGAGGAACGCTACAGACGGAACAAGTGCATTACAATACTGTGTGTACTCATTCACATTCAGATAATGACCTTTATACAACTAAGGAGGTTAGGGGCCTTACTTAAGGGCCCAGCTTGGTGGGGCTGGGATTTGAACTCACAACCTCCTGTCATGTGCCTGAACTTAATCTATGGCGAGTAACAGCATGATGTCATTCTGAATGTTGTGGCGAGTTCTAATGTGACGTCATTCTGAAAACCCCAAAACTGGATGGTATGTTATATGATGTGATTTTTGTACTAAAGGGGCGGAGCTTAAAGCTTTAAGAGCAGTGTTCAGTGGTGTGTTCAGTACTGCATGAGTAGACCTGATAAAGATGCAGTCAGTGAGAAAATAGAAGTTTTCTACAATTAATACATTCGAATACAATAAAAAAATACTTATTTTTTGTTCTACAGTATAGATGAAGGAAATATTTATTATACTTACAGATTAGGAGGAATACTTTTAACGCTGAGCCCGTCTCCATGACTACTGTAAGCAGAAAAAAGTTAATTTAGGATGATAAAAACCAAAACATGAGAGAAAGTGTAAATGTCAGGCTTTATATACAGCAAATTACCTAAATATTACATATATTTTATACTAAATATTGGACAGACAGACAGACAGACAGACAGATATATAAATAGATGCTTCACAGTGCAATCTTGACATTACTGATAAAAAAAATCATCATGGAGTCACGTGACAAAAGAACCAACAACACGGACCAGAAGATATGAGAGGTGAAGCTACTTAGGTGCACATTTTCATTATTGAAGTTGTAGTTAAAGGTGGTTTATGGAGACGTGTTGGGAATCTGCTTATTGAAAAAATGTAATATTTTATGGTATTTCTGATCAAACAATTAAATAAACTTAATAACAGAAATATCCGTTTATTGATGACCGAGATTCAAAGAATCGAGTCACCTTAATGATCCGATCTTCACTATTCACTCGGCTCAGTGAATCATTTACATACTGATGAGAAATATGAACTCGCTAGCAGATAAATAAGGGTGAAAGTCAACAAATACCGTCTGTTTACTGCAACAACATAAACACCGACTATCACTGACTCTTTATGGCTCATGTGTATTAATTCCAGACTAAGTTTAGGTATTAGATTAATCCGGAGGGCAAGAATAAATAGTCTAATCTGGAATAAGAATTATGAGGAGAGGAATAAAATGTAAAATCCTTGACCCCTGGGTGCAGCTCCCTCCATATGTCCACTAAGCCTGAAGCGTGACACATATTTTGCAGAGTTCTTGAAGAACGGGCAGATGACCTTGTGAAAGACGATCTGTCTAACCCACCATCCATGACACAGTTAAAGTCCCCAGCCATAATCCCCAGGCCATTACACTTATGATCAAACAATAGGACCATCTTTGATATAAAATCAGGGCTGTCCTCATTCGGGGCATACACATTTAAGACAGTAAGAGGCTTTCCAAAGATGCGACCAGTAATCAGAACAAATCTGCCTTCAGGATCCTTTTCAACCTGTTCTAAGATGAAAGGAAAATGTATATGTATTAAAATGGCCACGTCCTGTCTATTTGACGAGAAAGAGCTAAAATATACTTCTCCAATCCAGTCCCTTTTAAGCTTCAAATGTTCGCCGTCCGACAAATGTGTCTCCTGTAGGAGTGCGATAGTTACTCTTTCCTTCTTCAGGAACGTCAGAACTTTCTTTCTTTTGACTACGTTACCCATGCCCTTCACGTTCCATGTGACCACCCTAGTCAGATCAGACATACATCAGTGCTGTTAAAAGTATTTAAATGCTGTGTACCTTAACAAGAAAAAATATCAATTAAATACAACCTATAAAGAAAGAGAAGAAAAAAAAAAGTTGTGGACATGTAATGAAATGGCTTTTTTCAACTAAAAAGGAAAAATAATAATAATAAAAAAAAAAAAAAAAAAAAAAAAACTTTAGTGCAGACCGACAAAACAGTCTTAAATATAGAACCGAAGTTCGTCCAAACAAACAAAAGTCCACCAAGTGGTAATGCAACGAACTGAAAAAGCCAAATACTTGTGTTCAGGTTCAGTAAGGAGAAACATGAAACGCCCTCAAAGTGATTGAAGGAATCGGAAAAAACGGGAATAATCCTAATGTCTACAGAGAAGCAAAAGATCACTCGGCTGCGTCCAGAAAGTTAGTAGCTTCCTCCACAGTGTCAAATAGAATGATCTTTCCATTGTGTAAACAGCGGAGTCTAGCTGGATAAGCAAAGCCACGGTATAACCCTCGATCCACCATTTCCTTACACACGCCTCCAAACGCTCGCCGTTTCCGCACAATCTCCGCCGTTAAATCTGGGAAAAGCGTAAGGTGGCACCACTAAGGTTTACTGGAGGAACCGCACAATAACACTCCTCGGCGGCGCGTTCGGTGTTAATCGAGACGGAAGGGAATCGTGAATCGGAATCGTGCCCACAGCCCTAATTTCACTCAAAATAAGTGAAGTGTCCGATTGTAGGCCAGCACTAGCCTCTTCCCCTTCTCCATCACGTGCGGACGTGTTTTTCTTTTTCTCTTTACTTCTCTGTGACCTTGTAGACGAGAAAATAGGAAAATCCTTATCCCCACCACCTTCCATCTCCTTCCAAGCTATCGAAATAGCACAAATTGTGCAGAAAATAGGGGTTAATTAAAAAAAATACGGAGTTCAAAAGCGGAGCAAAACTCTTAGTTTAGCTGCCATCTTGCTCAGGGTCACGTGACCACCCCAGGTATTAGATTAATAACTAGAACCTGATCCCAGACTCCGCTAGCAAGACTCGGAATTAGCCGTGTGGAATTCTAGCAGGAATGTCGGACATTCCCGATAAACTTTCAAAGCAGTTTTTGCTCCTACATGTGCATGTTACCTATTATTTTCTTTTTCTTGTAAAAAAAGAACAGTTTCTTGTTTAGAACAGCACCAAATAACCTGAATGCGAAATGAATGGGTTAGGGTGTGACGTCATCCAGAAGTTTTCACCTCAGAGAATGTAAACAAAAGTGAATAAAATCTCGGATCGTAGAGAAATCAGGGGATTAGATAACATGCTCAACATCATAAATAAGCGTATATATTACATCAGCAATATATATGTATCTGAGTACACGTTGCATCAGCATCCAGAGATCTGGAGACATGTTGCATCAGCATCCAGAGCACGCATGCTTTAAGACTTTAAGCATAAGTGAAGCCTTTTTGCATAAAAGAGCAATAATTCAGTACTACGTATTTCTACATAAAGTCCTCAATCACAACCAACTTCTACACTATTCCACACCCAGGGTTTGATCTTAAACGTGTTTGAGGTGTAGACTACATGACCAAAAGCATGTGCTTGACGTGATGTAAGTCTCTCTGATCAGGGCGTCTGCCACATGCTAAAAAGTAGGACTGTAGTTAATTAAAGTGTAAATCAAAGTTAATTTGCACCCTGGTGTAAGTGACCTGTACCTGTTGAGTGCAGTGTCCTGGGCTTCTCTCCGTTGGGGTTTCTGAAGGTCTCTGAGTCTCTCTCGTCCTTCGGTCTGCTATATAACGTTAGTATACATCGAACCACAGCGGCAAAGAAACCGGTTTACTCTTGAACAATCAGGTGAAAACCGCCCGAGACTGCACTGTGCATGACGTCGTCGCTCATTTTCTTGCTCGCTTTTATGTGTGATCCTGAGGGTGGGGACTGAACACGTGTTAAAACACGTCACGTCACGTCACGCCACATGGTGTACACAGACATACAGACTGAAATCAAACCATTTTATGAAGCAAAACATTTAGTACTACTGACTGACTGAGGACGACTCGGCGTGAGGGAATGTGAGAGTCAATTCATAACACACGTGGCATGTATTACCTCACACACACGTGCCCGCCATTACAATCCAACTCTCTGTCTCAACACTGCACTGTCTCGCTGCCTCTCCAACTCTCTGTCTCAACACTGCACTGTCTCGCTGTCTCTGCAACTCTCTGTCTCAACACTGCACTGTCTCGCTGTCTCTGCAACTCTCTGTCTCAACACTGCACTGTCTCGCTGTCTCTGCAACTCTCTGTCTCAACACTGCACTGTCTCGCTGCCTCTCCAACTCTCTGTCTCAACACTGCACTGTCTCGCTGCCTCTCCAACTCTCTGTCTCAACACTGCACTGTCTCGCTGCCTCTCCAACTCTCTGTCTCAACACTGCACTGTCTCGCTGTCTCTGCAACTCTCTGTCTCAACACTGCACTGCCTCACTGTCTCTGCAACTCTCTGTCTCAACACTGCACTGCCTCACTGCTTCTCCAACTCTCTGTCTCAACACTGCACTGTCTCGCTGCCTCTCCAACTCTCTGTCTCAACACTGCACTGTCTCGCTGCCTCTCCAACTCTCTGTCTCAACACTGCACTGCCCACTGTCATTGCAACTCTCTGTCTCAACACTGCACTGCCTCGCTGCCTCTGCAACTCTCTGTCTCAACACTGCACTGCCTCACTGTCTCGCTGCCTCTGCAACTCTCTGTCTCAACACTGCACTGCCTCACTGTCTCTCCAACTCTCTGTCTCAACACTGCACTGCCTCACTGTCTCTGCAACTCTCTGTCTCAACACTGCACTGCCTCACTGTCTCTGCAACTCTCTGTCTCAACACTGCACTGCCTCACTGTCTCTGCAACTCTCTGTCTCAACACTGCACTGCCTCACTGTCTCTGCAACTCTCTGTCTCAACACTGCACTGCCTCACTGTCTCTGCAACTCTCTGTCTCAACACTGCACTGCCTCACTGTCTCTGCAACTCTCTGTCTCAACACTGCACTGTCTCACTGTCTCTGCAACTCTCTGTCTCAACACTGCACTGCCTCACTGTCTCTGCAACTCTCTGTCTCAACACTGCACTGCCTCACTGTCTCTGCAACTCTCTGTCTCAACACTGCACTGCCTCACTGTCTCTGCAACTCTCTGTCTCAACACTGCACTGTCTCGCTGCCTCTCCAACTCTCTGTCTCAACACTGCACTGCCCTACTGTCTCTCTGCCTCTGCAACTCTCTGTCTCAACACTGCACTGCCTCACTGCCTCTGCAACTCTCTGTCTCAACACTGCACTGCCTCACTGTCTCGCTAAAGTGAAGCGAAAACTTCTAGCGTCTGCCTCAGATTTGCTTGGAAGAAAGGGATCGTTTTCTTTTTGTTTTTTCTTTTCTACATTTAAATGAAGGCAAATTGTGTGTTTTTGTGCAAATTGTGCAGTTTTATGAAACAGTTTTGGTTGACGTTTCCTCATGATGTCCAGCTTTTCTTGAAAAGTCTGTCTCGTAAACGTTCTCGTGAGTGCGACCAAATTGATTTCCTCTCCTCTGTCAGCCATTGTGGAATAAAAAATAAAAAAACAGCTAATAAATCTACAAGTATATTTGAGCTTGTGCTACAGATGCGGGTTGCGAGCTATGACTAGTGTGCTCTCTGAACCACCAATCAAAAGATGTGAAAATGCCGAGGTTATTGTACGCCTGCTAGAGGGCTCCGGTGTCGTTTATTTAAAATCTGACTGGTTATAAACCACATGGACTTTACACTAAAAAGAGCCCACAGGTGAAAATGTCATGAAATAAAATAATTATTTAAAACAATATATAAAACAGTATAAAAACAACCTGAGGCTTTCAAATAGTGGGGAATAAATACAAGGAAACCCCCTATAAACCGTGTAATGTTGTCCTCTAACCGCTAGAGGTCGCACTTATCCTTGATATGATCTAAAAGCTCTGTTTCAAACCCAACATTATTCACAATACAGATTATTTGAAAAAAGACGCTCTAAAAGCTGAGCTGTGGTTAAAGTTTGTACTGAACTTATTAAAGATGTTTTTATTTCCCACAAAAACACTTGTGGGTAGTTTGAGGGACCTAAAAGGACGTAGGGAATAGAATGTGATTTAGGACACAGCCGCTTGACAGCTCGTTGGGTCCTTCCGCCGTCGGTTTCCGTTCGTGGCGCACGCGCGTGGCTCGGCTAATGCGATACAGGGTTTTTTTCGTGTCTGTAAACATTGCAATAAAATAATATACATTCATAAATAATATTTATAATATTATACGCTTTTATATTATATATGAGCTGAGTTTTAGCTAAGTCAGTTAGCATGGGCGGTTGTTGATACTCCGTGGTGTGTGTGTGTGTGTGTGTGAGAGAGATGGCGCTCGTGCCGTACGATGAAAACGTCCTACCCTCTCTGGCCAAACTCCATTCGGCTTCCGCTGACTTCCGGTTCGCCGAGCGACGCATCCGATTGGCTCAGGACTGGAGGGGAGGGGGCGTGGCCGCGGTCGTGTGGGACGCGGTGAGTCGGGAATCGAATCGTTCAAAGGAATCGATTGACATCGGCGATACTTTTCGAGTCGATATCATATGACTTTATGATCCCTGCTGTGTGGTGTCTTTTCCCAGGCGGTGGTGATGTGCATGTACCTGGAGCTCGGCCGTGTGGACCTGAAGAACAGAACCACCATCGAGCTGGGAGCTGGGACCGGCCTGGTGGGCATCGTGGCTGCACTGCTGGGTGCGTGTGACTCGCACCGCCATTCCATTAAATTCCATTCAGCTTTATTTGTAGAGCGTTTCCAACAATGAACATTGTCTCTAAGCATCTTTATGGAGATACGGAAGTTATAAAAGAATGAATGTTTTAGTGCCTATACGTTTATCCACTCCCTAAAATAGCATAAGGAAGAAACCTGGAGAGGAACCCATCCTCATCCTTAACACCGAATGTCCATTCATTACAGTTCCATCATTATTGGTGAACTGTTTATTCAAACTGCGCTCCTGAGCCCATTGAAACAGACTGTTGATATTAATTCCAGTCCAAATCCATCCTCAAAGTTCTCGAGATGCTCAGGAATGTCATGGATCTTTAAAGCTGTTGATGAGTGGTCTTCGTGTGAGAGGATCCCATCAGGGATTATTTCCAAGGATTATTAAGTATCCTGGTTGTTTCATAATCAGTGGGTGTTTGGGGGCGAACACGTTCCTATAGAATCTTCTCCATAGATAACACGTGAAACTAATGAGATGATTTTACGAAAATGAACGAAAATAAATGATCTGGCTCACGTATCTTTAACACGGTGTAAAAGAAACCAAAAAAACATGTTCGTGTCCCGGCAGGAGCTGACGTAACCATCACGGACCGAAGCCCAGCCCTGGAGTTCTTGGAAGCCAACGTGAAGGAGAACGTGCCTTCGCACCTGCAGGGGGCAGTGCGAGTCTCAGAGCTCACGTGGGGAGATCGGTTGGAGCGCTATCCCTCTGGAGGCTACGAGCTCGTCCTCGGAGCGGACATCGTTTACCTGGAGGAGACCTTCTCGGCTCTGCTGCGCACCCTGGAACACTTGAGCTCGGAGAGCACGGAGGTCCTGCTGGCGTGCCGGATCCGGTACGAGCGAGACGAGCGATTCCTGAGCATGCTGGGAGATCGGTTTTCCGTGCAGGAGGTTTTCTACGATTCGCAGAGGGACGTCCGTATCTATCGAGCGGTGAAACTGAAGGAGAAGGTGGAGCTCTGAGGAACGGAACGGTCACCACTTTTTATACACAGTATTGTGTTCAAAATGTATGTTTAAAAAAATGTAATAAATGTTGTGAAAATCAATATGCTAGCAAGCTGTGTGCTGCTGATGTGATTTATTAATGAGATTTCTCAGAATTCCTTACAACCGTCCAGACATTCAGGGTCTCTGAGTTCATTCGTACACGACAGCCGTCTCTGCTAACGTCTGCAAACTAGAGCGTTAGATTTTAGACTAGCGTGCTAGTCAGCACCCTCGTATAACTCGTGTAAAATCGACTTATCCAGCATGAGCAAGGCAAGTTTTCTGTGACATGAAAGAAACAAGCTAGCTGTGAGCGGTTGAAAAGGAAAGTGTGAACGTGGAGTGTTTTTAGAATCAAAATTCTAAATTTTTAATTTGACGTAGAATCAGTAGCTGTTTAGCATTTATTGCTCTCTACTGCCCACTAGTGGAAGAAACAGACAAGCTCAATGACTCGTTAAAAGTTTCCGAGATGCTTTTATTCTTCAACTCCGATCGCGATCTCACTTCGATTCATGTTTTAGGGCAGAATCATCAATATTCCACAATCAAAGTGATATGAAGTAAAAATCATTAGTGATGAATTGAATTGATATGGGACCCTGTGAAAAGGAGGTAAAAATGCATAGGGTTTCTTTTTACTTGTGACGTACTTTACAGCACAGGGCCTTTTTTTCCCACATCCCAGTGATGTTAGGAAGCTGGTGAGAGAATGCAGGATCAGCCTCTGGAGCACAGAGGGTTAAGGGCCTCATTCAAGGGCGATACAGGGGTTTGAACCTTTGACCTTCTGATCAGTAACCCAGAGCCTTAAAGGAGTTTGTGCTGAAAGTGTGACTGTAGTTCCAGAACAGATTCTCTTCCAACTCCTCCAATGACTCACAGGTTCGGTGATCCGCGAACACGGCGTACGAGTGCAGTCCGGCGTGGCGCTTCAACGGCGATACCGTGACCTTTCGGCGTATTTGTGTGTTCGGCAAAAGCGTCGATACGGAGCGCGAGCCGTCATCGGCGCACGTCATCGCTCAATAAAGGTGTTCGAGACGGCACCTTGCGTGCGGACGCACCTGCTCGGGGTTCAATTCGGCGTGATGATGATTGGTGTAGCATGATGCATTAGACAGCGCTGTGTTTGTGTGCGAGGCGTGTGTTTGGAAGGAAGTTCGCTCGGAGGAAGATGGACCCGGACTCGGTCGTTAAAGAAGGTGTATTCGTATTTGTTGAGCTTTTAAGAGGCTTTTAGTCGCCCCTCAGGAACCAATTTCCACCTGATGGTTTGCTCGTCCGCAGGAACACAACCAGCAGGTCCTGTTTACTTTGAGACGCTTTATAGTCAGCGACTTCTCACACCTCCGCAAAACACTTTACACCCGCCGCAGGGCAGCGCCGGGAAACATCTCCTGCTCCTCACTGCCTTATACAGTCGAATACATATCACATGTGTGCAGATCTTCCACTTTCCCTGCATCTTCCTCTTCTGTCTGTTCTAACATCAGCATTGTGTACATTTCTGTCCAAAACCGAATCTTTAGTGACGTCACAAAAACGTCCTGGTGTTCAGGACACTGTAGATGCCCAGATTTTGTGCTTTGGGCCGCTGTGGCTGTCCAGAGCTTTTCCACAACACTGTTGAAGTCCAGATGTTGTTCTGGATGCTGTAGATGGCCAGAACTTTTCCAAGGTCACTGTGGATGTCCAGATGTTGTTCTGGACTCTGTGGATATCTAGATGTTCTTTAGTCTATATATTCAGGACACCATGGACATTGAGATTTAATTTGGGGTCACTGTGGATGTCCAGGTGTTGTTCAAAACGCTGTGGATATCCAGATGTTGTTTAGGACATGTACATATAGGTAGCAGGTTTATGAGTAAATCTTACTGGATGTTGTTTGGGACACTGAGGATGTTCAGATTTAGTATGGTGGCACATCGGAGGTTCAGGACTCCATGTATGTTGTTTTCTACACTGTGGCAGTCTAGATGTTGTCAGGCAAATTTGGACATCCAGATGTTTTTCAGGACACTGTGGATATTCAGATGTTGTTCAGGACACTGTGGGCACTGAGGTGTAAACTTTGGTGGACATGGCTTTAATGAGTCACTAGGGGGCAGCACACCAGGTAATGTTTTAAAGATGATTTAATTGACCTGAGGATGAAATAACTTTTGACCCAGATCATAAAAGGAATGTTTCCAAACCCATGAAAGCTCAAACAGGTCCTCTGTCCTTGCATCCTTCTAGCCAGCAGTGTGCTAGTTCCCGTCTCCTCCACGCAAACATCAGGAAAGACGGCTAGATCTGACGGAAACCGCCTCAAACTGGACACATCCAGTTCTATCCGGCTCTATATACTGACATTAGTCTGAACTCTGCGTCTGATTGGACGATGCAGTGTCCGCGCTCTCCTGATTGCTAAAGTGATCTGTAATGGCTTGTGTGTATTCGCTTCATTTTGGAAAAAGTGAGACATCGTTTTCCTGATGAGTTTATGGATTCGAAATGACTTTATAGCAGCGAGAACGCGGCCAAAGAACACACTCTTCCTCGAAGGACTGAGATAAACCCTGAGGATGAGACAGGAAGCACACTGATACGCCATACTTCAGCTTTTAATGGAGCAGTTTAGGGGAGACGTGAAGTTGTATGGAATCGCTACGATGCTAACGACGAATGCTAATACGATGCTAATAACGCTAACATGTTTAAATTAAAGCCTAATGTTCGCTATTAGCGGCTTTCATCGTGACTCATCACAACGTCAGTGGAGATATAAATTACAATTCTTTTTTTCTTATTATTTATTTTTACTTCAGTGTATATTCATAAAATCTTTGGAACTTTACAGTTTATTATTCTTTTGGTGATTTTATGTTTATTTGGCATCAGGAATACAAATAAAGTATTTCAGATATTATTGGGAATTGAAATATGTTTTTAGAAAAGTGAACACTTGGGATATTGAGAAAGCAGATGTCAGTGGATAAAACACACACACACACACACACACACACACACACACACACACACACAGCTGAACACAGAATAAAAGAGGTATTGTAGCCAAACACATGTTTCGAGTTAAGCACTGCCGTTCCGCTCGCTACTCGAGTATTTTCCGTCCGTTTCCGCTTCAAGTTCGATGATATACTGAAGATTACGACTTGAGCAACAGGAGTTTATTAACCAATCAGAAGTGTTTCTGAGCTCACAGCCTCTTTTTTTGCAAATGCTTTTGTGTTAGTGTGTGTGTGTGTGTGTGTGTGTGTGTGTGTATGTGTGTGTCAGCATTTTTTACTACTGATGAAATAGAGGTCAGGGTTAAAAAATAACGCAACATTATTAATTTTTTTTTTTTCTATTGTAAAAAGTTGAGGAATTGAATTTGAGACTTTCGGTCCATGAAGCACTGGTTATCATGTTCTCCCGCAGATACTTAAAGGGAAAATTCGCTCTACCAGTTTGTCAAAACACACACAGTATTTCGGATCCACGAGTGTGTGTGAAACGGTCATGCTCAGCTGAATCTGAATCTCCTGCTTGTGTGTCGGTGCTTGTTTCTGGAATTTTCTTTCTGTTGTTTGGAAGTGTGTGAAAGAAAACAGCACACCGTAACGCCCAATAAAAACTAGTTTATTCAGACAAACGCACAATGCACGAGTCACGGTGTGTATTCTGTGTTTTTCTGATGTATTCTGTGTTTTTCGGGTGTATTCTGTGTTTTTCGGGTGTATTCTGTGTTTTCTCGGGTGTATTCTGTGTTTTTTCGGGTGTATTCTGTGTTTTTCGGGTGTATTCTGTGTTTTTTTGGGTGTATTCTGTGTTTTTTCGGGTGTATTCTGTGTTTTTTCGGGTGTATTCTGTGTTTTCCGGATGTATTCTGTGTTTTTTTCGGGTGTATTCTGTGTTTTTCGGGTGTATTCTGTGTTTTTCGGGTGTATTCTGTGTTTTTTCGGGTGTATTCTGTGTTTTTTTCGGGTGTATTCTGTGTTTTTCGGGTGTATTCTGTGTTTTTTTGGGTGTATTCTGTGTTTTTTCGGGTGTATTCTGTGTTTTTTCGGGTGTATTCTGTGTTTTCCGGATGTATTCTGTGTTTTTTTCGGGTGTATTCTGTGTTTTTCGGGTGTATTCTGTGTTTTTCGGGTGTATTCTGTGTTTTCTCGGGTGTATTCTGTGTTTTTTCGGGTGTATTCTGTGTTTTTTCGGGTGTATTCTGTGTTTTCCGGGTGTATTCTGTGTTTTTCGGGTGTATTCTGTGTTTTTCTGATGTATTCTGTGTTTTATCGGGTGTATTCTGTGTTTTTCGGGTGTATTCTGTGTTTTCTCGGGTGTATTCTGTGTTTTTCTGATGTATTCTGTGTTTTATCGGGTGTATTCTGTGTTTTCTCGGGTGTATTCTGTGTTTTCTCGGGTGTATTCTGTGTTTTTTCGGGTGTATTCTGTGTTTTTCGGGTGTATTCTGTGTTTTTCGGGTGTATTCTGTGTTTTTCTGGTGCCTTTAATACATGAGAAAGAACACATTTTTTGCCTTCAATTCAAATCCCTTGGAAAACCTTAATGCACAGAATAAATGCCGGAAACCCCGGGGTGATGTGATCAGGTGAATCTCGATGCTTCTGCTAAAGATGATGCAGTGCAGTTGTGGCTCCAGTGAAAGGAGACGTGTTGAATTGTGTTCATTGGGTTCCTTGCTCCTGTGTGTGATGCAGCGCTCTGATCTACTGCACTTCTCTCTAATATGGATGAATTAGCAGGTGGACTGGTTCAGGAAGGTGGACGTGGACTGGTTCAGAAAGGTGGACTGGTTCAGGAAGGTGGATGTGGACCGGTTCAGAAAGGTGGACTGGTTGAGGAAGGTGGACGTGGACTGGATCAGAAAGGTGGACTGGTTCAGGAAGGTGGACGTGGACTGGTTCAGGAAGGTGGACGTGGACTGGTTCAGAATGGTGGACTGGTTCAGGAAGGTGGACAAGTTCAGAAAGGTGGACTGGTTCAGGAAGGTGGACTGGTTGAGGAAGGTGGACGTGGACTGGATCAGAAAGGTGGACTGATTCAGAAAGGTGGACTGATTCAGAAAGGTGGACTGGTTCAGGAAGGTGGACTGGTTTAGGAAGGTGGACATGGACTGGTTCAGAAAGGTGGACTGGTTCAGGAAGGTGGACGTGGACTGGTTCAGAATGGTGGACTGGTTCAGGAAGGTGGACTGGTTTAGGAAGGTGGACTGGTTTAGGAAGGTGGATGTGGACTGGTTCAGAAAGGTGGACTGGTTCAGGAAGGTGGACTGGTTCAGAAAGGTGGACTGGTTCAGGAAGGTGGACTGGTTCAGGAAGGTGGACAAGTTCAGAAAGGTGGACTGGTTCAGGAAGGTGGACTGGTTCAGGAAGGTGGACGTGGACTGGATCAGAAAGGTGGACTGGAAGGTGGACTGGTTCAGGAAGGTGGACTGGTTGAGGAAGGTGGACGTGGACTGGATCAGAAAGGTGGACTGGGTTTTCAGGAGCGCTCGTGGGTAAGGTCAGTGGTGCATTGCTGTCATTTATAACCAATAAAAGGTCCGCGCGCATCACGTTCTCACGCGGAGAAAAAAAGAGGAACGCTCGAGCCTTGCGCAAAACAAGCCCAACGGTTCCGTTTGCGCAAAAACACGCACCTAAAGCAAGTCACTGTGTGTGTGTGTGTGTGTGTGTGTGTGTGTGTTTGTTTGTGTTGGAGCAGGAAGTAGAATTAAGAAGCATGCCACAACTTCTGCGCGCATGCCTTGCGTCCTTTATCTCTCCCTCCTTTATTTTGATGCGAACTTTAATCTCTCGGGACTTTATTGTCCCCTCTTTACAGCTCGAGCTAATATTTAACACGCACAGAAACACGTGAAAGCCGTTTTGTCATCCCCTCATCCACTTCTACTGAGTATCGGAAAATTCTCCCAGGAGCGAAACTCGCGCACAGACTCGACGCGCGCGCACGCGGGACCGGACTCGGGGGATCGGACGCGTTACCGAGCAACACGTGGATCTGTGAGCGTGAGTGCGCTACCGGAAGATGGTCAGTACCGGGGCATGTACCGGGGCACCTTTTTTGTTTTGTTTTTTTTGCACAAGTTTGGTGAGGAGGCGCGCGCTGCTTTTAATACCCAAGCGCGCATCCGGAGAAGTGTGGTGCAGGAGTGTGTGTGTGTGTGTGTGTGTGTGTGTGTGTGCTCTCCAGGAATACCTCTGTTTTTTACAGGCTATTATCATTTCAGAATCACTGGACTGAATATAAATCAGTTCTGAAGTCCAGAACCGGGTCCAGACGAGTTTGGAATAGTTTTAATCCCAGTGTGTGTATCAAATTGACTGATTTAATTAAAAAAGTCATCCAGGCTCAGAATGGTCATGCTGCAAAGGTCACCAGGTGACGTCACGGACTCTTGAATATTGATACAACGGTCAAAATAATTTTATGTTTGTGTATGGAAAAGTGTGAAGGCAAACCAACAACACTGGACAGTGATTGGTTGTGGAGAACAATATAAATAAGTGGTTTACTGTATTTTGCTGTGAACAATAGTGATCACGGATTGGCTGCTGTGGACAATAGTGATCACGGATTGGCTGCTGTGAACAATAGTGATCACGGATTGGCTGCTGTGAACAAAAGTGATCACGGATTGGCTGCTGTGGACAATAGTGATCACGGATTGGCTGCTGTGAACAATAGTGATCACGGATTGGCTGCTGTAAACAATAGTGATCACGGATTGGCTGCTGTAAACAATAGTGATCACGGATTGGCTGCTGTGAACAATAGTGATCACGGATTGGCTGCTGTGGACAATAGTGACCAATAACTGATGGTTTGGAACAATAGTGATTCACGTTTTAAAGGGGAAATTTCACTTGGGTTGGACAGAATAGCTGATTATTGGTCAGAGGTTTGCAACTCAAATGTATTCCAGAACCAAAGCCAAACTATTTTCACCATCACACCTCTGAGTAGTTCGAACAAAATACAGTGGTGGAACTCGCAGCAGTTACGTTGTAAGACGTTCGAGGCCCGAAAAATCCACAAATTTTGGACACAACCCCGCAGCCCCTACGGTACCTCAGTGAATTTATCTAGACATTATGTCACTTTAATACAATAATGTTTTAAATTCTTTGATAGAATTTGTTATTAAAAACAGTTTAAAATGTTATTCCTAACGTTCCTGAACATTCGGTCCTGCTGCGGATTCCAGAGAATTTTAAGATAATCCGCAACTTGCTGTCAGTCAGACTTCCAAACGAGAACCCGCGAATGAGCCGTGACTGATCAGAGGTCGACTGTATTACATATAAATCACATGAGATTATGCAGAACAATCAATCTTCCAACAAGCGTGCACTAATTTAATCTCTAATCAATCAAATTGCATGTTATCTGTTTTCCGAGGCTGGAATTTTCAACGCAACCAAATAAAATTTCAATTGTAAAATTGTAAAAAAAAATGCACTTCTATTTAAAGGAATTATAAATAGAGCCGTTTGTAGGCTGTAGGACTTGAAACCAGTTCCAAATTTTTTCTGTATTCATTTCGTTAGCAGGAAAAATTCCTATAATTCCCGTAATTTCTGTTTACATTTAAAATAGTTTCATTTTTCAGTCATTCATTTAATTTCAGTCTTGACAGCAGACATGAATGACATAAAGGTGACCTGAGGCAAACCAGTGCTCATTCCTGCTCATTATTCCTGCATACCGTGCACATTTTCCGCATGGGACGACGTGAGATGAACAAACCGGGTTAATGTGTGATGAAGAACAGGAGACACTGAGCCCCTCGTACGTCAAGGCTACGTACAAACGGAATCGCACCCCATCACGACTGTAAAAAGAGATGTTTGTTTGTTTTTTTAGCACGTGGGGAAGATACTCCTCGCGGTTTTGGGTGCCGCCGTGGTGGTGACCCTGATCGCCGTGCCGACGGCTATTTACCTGAACGGTATGTTTAATACGTTCCTGTCTTCATAAACACTTCAGAGAAAAACCACCATGTGTTTGGTCTCGTCTCCACACTCGCTGTGGTTTTATTTTCTCTAGAAAGCTTTGTCCTTGATAGAGAAACTCTTCCCTTCTTCCCTTCTTCTACAAACCACTTTTTCCACTCGTACTTTCAGTCACACGTTTGAGTGCAGGTTTGAAAATTTCTCACAAACCCACTGCAGGATATTGCGCAATTCCGATATCCAGAACATATTTCTGCACCTCCTGCAGTGTAATGTTCACCTGCCCACATTTGATTTATTTAACGTGTGGCTGAACTTTGACCTGTGGCTGTGGTAACTCTTGATAGTGATATCCACCATAATTAAGGTTTAGAGATCTATATATATATATATATATGTGTGTGTGTGTGTGTGTGTGTGTGTGTGTGGTTTCACAGAGAAGAGCCCAGAAGAAACCAAGCGGACATTTACCCTCAATGACTACTTCAACAGTACCATCAGATCCAGATCATATAACATGCGCTGGATCTCTGGTGAGCAGGCCAAGTTCTACACACACACACACACACACATACACACACACACACACACACTGAATAAACACATTTGTGACTTATCTTGTCCCCAAACCTCAGTACAATGCAATCAATATCAGTTTCTTGACTCAAGATCTAAATGATCGTCTCAATCGGTTCCTCTGAGCATCTGCGGCTCACGCGGTCCGATGATTCTTTAGTTTCCTATTTACAAGATCCTACCTGGAATGAGTTATTTACAGGATTCATCTCCTCCTGTCACATACGAGCTTACATTAAAAAAAGCCGTGAAGGAAGTATCAGATATCACTGTGCTGAGGGAGTGTAGCTAATAATGTTAGCTTACTCATCTAATCTAAAGCTAGAACAAACCTCGAAAGGGTAACATTTTGTGGAACCAGGTAGCATTAGAACCATCTCACTATTATTGTTTCAACACCATCTTGACCATCTGCTATTACCCGCTGAAGTATATGGTTAGAGCTTTCCTTTTCCTGTTAGCATGATTAGCATGAAGTCAGAGAAAGCAGCTTGTAAATCGTCGAGATGTAGAACCGATGCTACTGATGGCTTTAAACTTTAAAGTGTTGAAGAAATTTTAAAAAGCCAGACACCAAAGCGGGTGATTTCTGATTGTTGGTTTGATTTGTTGAACAGATCATGAGTACCTTCACACCACGCGAGAAGAACGGCTCTTACTGTTTAACGTCTCTTCAGAGACGGGGGAGGACTTTCTAGGAGAGACACTGGTAAGAAAGATCAAACCTGAGAGTATTTAGTGTGAACGTATTTTAAAGTGTTAAAAATCCGTCTTTGTGCGTATAAAAGGTAAATATGAGTAACAGCAAAACCACATTTCACTGTAATAAATGTGTGTGTTTTATATCACAGGACTCCTTTAAAGCCTTCGACTACCTGGTATCAGCTGATCGCAAGTTTGTTTGTTTTCTGACCAACTACTCGAAGGTGCAGTGTTGATTGCATTAATGATCCGTGTGGTGTTTTTTCGCCGCTGCAAGCGTTTACACTTACGCAACACCTTCCCTCTGTTCTTTTACAGACATGGAGACACTCGTACACTGCGACTTACCTGGTTTACGATCGGGAGAACAGGTGTGTACCTGGGATCAGATCGAAAACCTCACGTGTGCATGCTGTGACAGTTCCTCCACCTCAGCTACATCACGCTAGTTTAAAACAAACTAATAAAACTAAAGATAAAGAAAAACATGAATGGCTGTAACTCTAACACACCACATGCTTCATATCTGACTGCTCGCTTACTTATAAACATCACTTTACTCTTTGTTCAGGAAGTTGCTTACCACAGATATCCCACATGGGGTTCAGTTCCTCTCCTGGGCTCCGGTCGGCAACAAACTGGTGAGTTTAAGCAGAATACAATAATAAATGGTCATATTCATGTTAATGCTGCTAATCAGTCATAAGATACAGAATATTGTGATATTTAACAATATCGTTATCGTGTACACTTAAAACTACAGTATGAAAAAAACAAGATAATGTTATGAAGAAATTTCATTTCCAGTGTGACCCAACATCAGGGGGAAAAGAATGCGACAATATCAAACTTCACTGGTGTTGTATATGAATAACTTGGTAACTATATCAGATTTATGGACTGATACTGACTAGTACATAACCCGCAGTGATCCAGACTTTGGGTGACGTGATTAACCTCTTTATAGACCTTTGATGGCTTTGTTTAAGCCGTGTACAGAAGATATCTGAGGGAGTTATCTCTCGTTTCCTAACAACGTCGCCCGGTTTTATGACGGCCCTTTAATCATCTTCATCATCTGTGTTTATTGTCCTTTATCACCTGTGCATTGATGATAGGGTTTAAAGCCTAAAGCCTGTGATGGAAGCCTTGCTGGAATGGGAAAAAACCCAACACACCACTGTCTTTCTAACATGGCTCAGTTCAGTGGCAAAAGATATTTGATTTCATACACATCATTGGCCTCAAGTCTTCTTTTTCTCTCTGTTTCTCTCTCAGACGTATGTATGGAATAATAACGTGTATATGAAGTCCAGCCCTTCTTCACCTGCAGAACAGGTCACCAGTAATGGAAGTCCTCTGATCGTCAATGGCATTCCAGACTGGGTGTATGAGGGTAAAATGGGCCAATGCAACAGAGCAGTGATTTAACGTAACACAACGCAACAAGACATATTTGTATCACAGCATGACACAGCGTAACAATGTTATAGAACACAACGTAATACAAAGGTAACATAGAAAGAACGCAATAGCAATGCAGTATAACGTAGCCTAAAGTAATGTAACACAATGCAAAGTGCACCCAATACAATATTATACAATATAATTGTATAATTGTATGATAACACACTGTTATGTTGTAACATAATTAAATATAATTTAACGTAATTGTCTTTAGACAACACCTTTAATTTACTTTCATTGTTGCCCAACCTGATTTTTTTCTGCTTCGTTGAATCTATAAATCGGAACATTATAATAATATATTTATATATATGAACCTACAGAGGAGATGTTTTCCTCCAATTATGCCATGTGGTGGTCTCCATCCGGAAAGTTCCTGGCCTTCGTCGAGATCAACGACACAGAGGTGCACAATATCGAGTACTCGTGGTACGGGCAGGGACAGTATCCTGAAACGATCGTCATCCCGTATCCCAAGGTAAATGTTAGAGATTGATATTTCAGAATTTTTTATTTCAGCTATTAAACAAATCTTATAATTTAATGCAAAAGAAGCAAAAGGAGAAAAATCACTGTTTATGTAACTGTAGAAGAATAATTTTACCCCAAAAAGTGTTTCTAATTAGTTACAATTAGAATTGGGGAGGGATTATGGGTGAAGTTTACATTCACAATTTCACTTAGAGCTTAATGTGAAACTGAATAACAACATTTTATCATTTAAAAAACTCAAACGAGTGTAAACTTGGTAAAAAAAACAACCTCCAATAAGCCTACATGTAGAAACAACCTTAAAAAGTGTAAAACTTTATAATAAACACATTAACTATAATAAACTTTATTTAAAAACCCAACAACCTCAAAGAAGTGTAAACTTAATAAAACAACCAGAATCGAGAATAAACTTGAAAAAAATACTTTAAACAAGTGTAAACTTCATACAAACAAAATCAAACAAACGTAAGTATTGTGAAAACAACCTTACCCAAGTGTAAACTTTGTAAAAAAAAAAACAAACAACAAAAAAAAATCTTTAAAAAGTGTACATTTTATAAAAACAACCTCAAATAAGTGTAAACTTCATAAAACAACCTGAAAAAAGAACAAGCTTTATAAACAAAGACTTCAAACACGTGTAAACTTTTGTAAAAACAACCTTAAACACATAAACTTCATAAATACAAACTAACCCAAGTGTAAACTTTAAAAAAAAAAAAAACCCAAACAAACATACAAAAAACCCTTAAAATTGTGTAAATGTTATAAAAACAACCTTAAAAAAAAAAAAAAAAAGTATAAACAGCGATGTGATGTAAAAACCGATGTTCCAGCTTTACCTCAAACTGGTGCAAAATGCTGAAACTGGAGACTCCTTCTTTAATAATAATGAGAACAAACATCAACAATCATCTCATTAGAGGAAACCTTTTTTTTCCCCTTTTTTTGCCTTAACTGAGTGGAGCTCAGGTCCCAGTGAATAAGCTTTTTATTAATATATACACTGTATGTAAATATGAATGATGTCAGAACAGATTCATTAGATTTATTAGACCTTCTGACCAATCAGAATCGAGCGTTCAGCAGGGCAGCAGAAGAACTTGTGATCTTCAGGATAAACAGCTGTTATGTGTGTAAACCCTGTGGTTTCCACTAATGGATGTTATTGTGGTATTTTTTGGTCACAGGCCGGAACCCCGAACCCAACGGTCCGCCTGTTTGTGGTCGACACCATTAACAGCTCGAGAATTACGGAGCTCCTGGTGCCAAACGTTCTCGCCGCACGGTAAAGCCGCCGAAATATCTGCCTTTTTAGAGCTCGTGGTTTGGGCCGAGCCTCGTGTTTACTGCATTCCTCAGTCCGAGAGCAGATCCTTCTCCTGAAGTTCTCATCTGTTTATGTTGTACCATGAAGGGATCACTACCTGAGCACGGTGACGTGGGCTACAGACATGAGGATCGCGGTGCAGTGGCAGAATCGCACGCAGAGTCACGTTATCCTGCAGACATACGAACTCAGCGGCGAGACGTGGAACAGTATGACGGTAAATTTGTCCTCGGCTGCGACGCGTCTGAACTCAAACGTACATTCCAAAAGCCTGCGATGATCGAAAAAAAAAAACCCGTCTCACCTTCTTTAGCATAACTGTCAGCGTTAGCATTCAGAGGCTCGTCAATTTGTTCGTCTGAGTTCATTTCTTTGTTCACTCTTTTGTGCAGGAAATATACCTGGAGAGCAAGACGGGCTGGGTCGGACGAGTACGTACAACATTCTCTCTATCTCTCTTTTGTCTCCTGTGCTTCATTTTCTCTCTCACACTCTTTCATTCTATTCTTACTCGTCCCCTTAGCTTCGATCATTTCTTTTTTTGTTGGTTTTGTCCCCCGTTTCTTTTTCTTTAACCAGCTTTGGGCAAAGAAACATCAAAATGTATTTAAAAAAGAAATACTAAAGAACTTTAAGTATATTCAAATAAACTACACAAAACAGCAGCTTCACAATCGATCAAAATAAGGCAGCATCAACATCTACTAAACTATGGTTCATCTCTCTCTCTCTCTCTCTCTCTCTCTCTCTCTCTCTCTCTCTATCTTTTTCTCTCTATGATTCTTACCTGTCTCTGTCATCTGTTTCTTTTTCTCTGTCTCTATGTGTCTGCATCTCTCTGTTTCCCTGTTTATCTCTCGCTCTATGCTTCTCTTTCTCTGTGTCTGGGCTTCTTTCTGTTTCTGTCTCAGTCTCCCCCCCTCCCTCTCCCTCTCTCTCTCTCTCTCTCTCTCTCTCTCTCTCTATGATTCTTACCTGTCTCTGTCATCTGTTTCTTTTTCTCTGTCTCCATGTGTCTGCATCTCTCTGTTTCCCTGTTTATCTCTCGCTCTATGCTTCTCTTTCTCTGTGTCTGGGCTTCTTTCTGTTTCTGTCTCAGTCACTGAGAACGAGACACACACACACACACACACACACACACACACACACACACACACACACACACACAAAGATAGAAAGGGGGAATGAGAAAATGAAAAAGCGGTATGATTTATGATTCCCCTCTTTCTCATTTCCTCATTTTTATCTCGTGTCTCTTTTATCTCGTGATCTTCTCACCCTCTTGCTGTCACTTTCTGTTTTTTCCCTGAGATGAGAGAGACAGAGAGAGAGAGAGACAAACACAAAGACAGGAAGAGAAATAGAGGAAGATAAAGAGCTTTGATTCATTCCTCCTCTCTATCTCATTTTTATCTCATGTCTTCTCACCGTCTTGCTGTCACTTTCTCTTTGTCTCTGAGATAAAAAAGAGACAGAGAGACAAACAAAGACAGGAAGAGAAAGAGAGGAAGATAGAGAGCTTCGATGCATTCGTCCTCTTTTTCTCATTTTTATCTCATGTCTTCTCACTGTGTTGTAGTTCTCTCCCGCCGAGCCGGTGTTTAAACCCGACGGCTCCAGCTGTTACTACATCACGAGCGACTCCAGCGGCTATAAGCACATCCACCACATCAGCGGGGTGAGATACTCCACAGGACCACACCTGGAAAACATCTGGACCTGTGTCTAGATAATCTCTTGTTCATTCTTCTCACTAATCTCTGGGGACTGTTTATTTTTGATTCTTTTATGCTCGCGGCCAACGAGAAACGTGACTGTTGCTATAGCGATTGTCGTCTGTTTATTTCAGGACACGCTCACACCCATCACATCTGGACGCTGGGAGGTCACCGACATCCTCAAGGTCACCAGTGACGCCATGTACGTCCACGCTCATGCTTACGTTTCATTCACGTCCGTTCACTCGCATGATATTTTGGAGCGGAACTTTAAGCTCCGCCCACAGACAAATGTTCCTGTAGCTTCAAGCCCCGCCCTTATCTGTTTATTCACAGATTCTACGTGAGTAATGAACACAACAGCCATCCAGGCCAAAGAAATGTTTACAAGTGAGTCACGTTTTTTCAGCATGATTTCAGAATTCAGGACTGAATGTTAAAATTTTACTGTCATGAACACACACTTTTTGGACGTTTCTTCGTAAACGGAGACGAATGAATCGTACGTGTTTTGTGGTTCCTGCAGAATCTCGGTCGACGGAGCGACACATTCCACACCTGTCTGTCTCACCTGTACTCTGCTGGAGGAGAGGTGTAAATATAACTCCGCCTACTTTAGCACCAACGCCACCTACTACCGCCTGAGCTGCTCAGGTACAAACCCTGACTCGCCGTCATCGGCCCTTAATTTATTTTTAAAATGATAGGAATGCAGTGGGAAGTCCAGATTTACACAACCTCTGTGTGTGTTTGTGTGTTTGATGAAGGTCCTGGATTGCCTTTGTACACGTTGCGAGACAGTCGAGGTTCTGGTTCAGGTAAAGTTCATGAAGCTCAGCTCTGAAATTCAAATTGCCTCCAAGGATTCAGGTGTTAAAATCTTAATAGAGTCTGAGGTTTTGAAGGCTATAAGGATTTGTCTATCGTTGATCCCTCTGCTAGCGTGCGACTGTGCTCGCCACTTAGCAGAAAAAAACTACAGGAGCTGCTTTTGACGTTCAATCAAATGCTATGTATTGAAAGTGTTCCTATACACCTGGGATGCAGGGTTTATATTAATATATGAATATTCACGTGTGACCATAGTTGTTGATCAACTCAACTTACCAGCTAGTAGTAAAAAGTTTGAACAGACTAATCCAGAACTCCTAACAAATGCATTGTTCAATTTCACCACAATTCGTTTCCAGAGATCAGGGTTCTGGAGGACAATAAAATCCTGGAGTCGATCCTGCAGGACATCGAGATGCCTAGGCAGACGTACGGCACCCTGAGGATCAGTGGATTCGGTGAGCCAATCAAATTCTGTCATTTGTTTTGATTTAAAACAGATATTAAGACTGAATGTAACCGATCCTCTTCCTGTAGATCTCTGGTACCAGATGACTCTGCCGCCTCACTTCGACAAATCCAAAAAATACCCTCTGCTGATTGACGTGTAAGTCTAACGCCATTTTTAAATTGTTTGGGTGTGTGTGTGTGTGTGTGTGGGGGGGTCCCACTAGAGGGCGCTGCAGAGAACAGCATTCTCCAGGCTTGTAAAAATATTTTTCAGAATTCATTCATTTTTCCTGAAAACGAGTCACGTGACTCACACAAGACTGCACTCTGTAATCATTTCAGATTATATTGTAGATGTTTTGAAAGAACATCACAATTCTACTTTGCTGATAATAACAGAAATTATTTACTGTTTTATTGTTCAGAACTGTTCCTTTTTACAGCAAAACCTTTTTTTATTTGGTACTATATTATATACTATTTAATATGGTTTTGATAAAATATGAAAAATATGATGTTTGTTTTTATTACTGCCTTATTAAACGCTCTGTTTTACACGTGTTCTGATCGGCGCTCGGTGCACCTACTGATCACCAACATACACTTCAGCGTCAGTTCAACATCAAGCAGAACATTTAGAGAGGAATAAATGATGAAGAAAATCCAGACTCGAACTCACCACCACACACGTGACCTCGTCTACACGTTTTTATTAAAGTAGTTAAAAATCAGTGTTTGAGTCATTAATATCATTCTATTAATAGATCAGTGTGCTGAGAGTCACATTCGAGTCTTTACACAGAAACTGAGGAGATGAAGTGAAGAATCTTGTGATAAAAATGATCACAGGAACATTAGAGTTATAATAAATCACTACTTTGGACACTTGAGTACATTTGAAGGTAAAAACATTTGTACTTTTACTCAAGTGAAGTTTAAAGGGACACTTTTTACTGGAGTCACTTTTTGACTGAATCTGTAACTACATGGTTTGTGTACTTTGTCCACCACTGGATCCAAAACACATGTGGTTCTGTGCTCTTCAGCTACGCCGGGCCGTGCAGCCAGAAGTCCGACTACCGTTTCCGGATCAACTGGTCCACGTATCTGGCGAGCACTGAGAACATCATCGTGGCCAGCTTCGATGGGCGAGGGAGCGGTTACCAAGGCGACCAGATCATGCACGCTATCTATAAGCGACTCGGCACGTACGAAGTGGAGGACCAGATCACGGCCGCCAGGTAAAGCAGGACAGGGTGGGACAGAACCTGAGCACTATTCCACTTTCTGTCCCACCAATATCGACTTTCCATATATCCAGCAGATGTTACACCTGGAATTCTTGGAACAGACGTATCTCTGAATCCTTCCCTCCCCCCAGGTCACGTTTCACGTGTATCAGTTCGGTGTGATTACAGAAGCATCCTATCGATTCCCGTTTGAGGCTGTTCATGTTTGCTTTGAAGCGCAGTGTTTATACAAGAAATGGGTTTGAAAGCTCTCACGTGTTGGAGTCGTGATGGTTGAGAAGAAATATGAAGTGAGATTTGTCTCAAGGTGCATGAAGTTACACTGCTGTCCGTTGAAAGAGCTTTTCCCGTTCTCCTAAACATGACCCCAAAGCTCCACCACCAGGATCTACAGTGTGTGTGTGTGTGTGTGTTATTTATTATTGATTATATTACAGAAGGATTCAAACCTCCTGATCTCTGTTTTTTTCTTTATACAAGAAAGAAATTTCAAAAATCCACTTTTTGGATCATTTCAAATTGAACAACACTGTTTTTGTTCTCTTCTTTCCTCACATCCGAAAACGCACTTGTTTTTTGCGTTTCTTCTGGAGTCCTTTAACGACTTCTGTAACGGATTGAAGCGCGGTGGTGGGTGTGCTCTCGCTCTCGCTCTCGCTCTGCCTCTTACGGGAAGAAGTGCTCATACCAGGAATTCTTTCTTAATGGCATCATTAAGTGCTATAATTAGAAAAAAAAGAAAACACGTTCTGAAACGTAGACAAAGCTGGATGGAGTGTATTTGGCACAGAACTACTCATGTTTAGCCTGGAATCCAACTCTTCAACTCTCTTTAACTCTTTATCTCTCTCTTTAACTCTTTATCTCTCTCTTTAACTCTTTATCTCTCTCTTTAACTCTTTATCTCTCGCTTTAACTCTTCAACTCTCTCTTTAAATCTTTATCTCTCTCTTTAACTCTTCATCTCTCAGAATGCATGAAATAGCATTAACTAAATGACCCCACACTACCACCAAGCTTGGATTTGATCACTCTTTTTTAATGAATTTGAATGAATGATTTGTGTTGTTCTTCATGTTTCAGACATTTCATCGATTTGGGCTACGTGGATAAAAACCGAATTGCGATCTGGGGTTGGGTGAGTTCTCACTGCAGACTCCTTTCAGAAATATGCGTCCACCAATTCACAATTCTTATCTGCTTGTTTGTGTTTTTTTTTTATATAATAATGAAATATATTTCATTGCGTTCCAGTCGTACGGGGGTTACGTCACCTCCATGGCTCTGGGAGCAGGAAGCGGGGTGTTTAAGTGCGGCATGGCCGTCGCCCCCGTGTCCAAGTGGGAGTATTATGGTATGGAAAATGTATTCGATGCAGAGAAAAAAAGTAGTAAAATACTTAAGGTTAATTAAAGTCGTATTATCGTCCTTCTTTTCTTTTTTACATAAGGGTGCCAATAAATGTGGTAATGGTGATAGTATATATAATATATAAAATAACTGAAATATATCAAAGGGTCATTTAAGTTCTAATTTAAATAGAATATTATTAATATAAATTATATAAAATAAAGAAAATAATAAATGAAATTAAATATATATTACCAGTTGTTATATAAATAATTTTCCAGATATATATTTTAATAGTTTTTTCTTCTCTTGGTTTGAGTTAATGCACAAAAACATTTATTTATAATTATTTAAATATTAACGCTGATGTCACCATCCACACAGACTCCATCTACACAGAACGCTACATGCTAACGCCGCAAGAAAACCCAGACTTCTATGAGGTAAGAGAGTGGAGTATTTGCATAATTTACACGTGTGTGTGTGTGTGTGTGTGTGTGTGGGTGTGGGTGTGGGTGTGGGTGTGGGTAAAGTGTGTGCTTATGGAAAATGTTGTAATCTTTGCAGAATTCCACAGTGACGGAACGAGCCAAGAATTTCAACTCTGTACAGTACCTACTGGTGCACGGCACAGCTGATGGTGAGACACACACACACGCACACACACATGCGCACACACACACACACACACACACACACACACACACACACACACAGCATCCATGTTATTTTCTTCTTAAGAAACAATACTGTAGAAATGAAAGGTGGATATATTTGGAGTATCAGTGTGCAGTTTGTGTATCAGTACACTGTCCAGCTGCACAGGTTGTTGCTGAGATCCTCTTCCACTCCTCCATAATCACATCACAGAGCTGCTGGATGTTCCACACATGGAGCTTCTACACCTTCTGTTTGAGGATCCTCACAGGTTCTCAATAGGGATCAGGTCTAAAGACAGGTCTTGGCCACTCCTTCACCTTCACCTTCAGCTTCCTCAGTGGGGCAGTTTCATCTTGGTGGTGTGTTTGGGGTCGTTATTATGTTGAAAAACTGCAGTTTGGGAGTTTCTAAAGGGAAGAGCCTCATGTTCTGCTTCAGAATCTCACAGTTCATGTTGGAATCCATGTTTCCCCTCAATGAACAGCAGCTTCCCAGTAGCCCACATGCTGGACATCATCTGAGCCAAACAAGTTTATCTCAGTCTCATCAGACCACAAGACATGGTTCCAGTATTTCATGCTTTTGGACAGGTCGTCTTCAGCAAACTGTTTGAGGACTTTTTAGTGAGCAGCTTCAGAAGAGGCTCCTTCTGGGACGACGACGTGTGTGGTGTACAGTCTGAGCACTGACGAGTGGAACATCTGCTTCTGCAACCTCTAAAGCGACGCTGCAGCATTCAAATTTGTAATTGTACATTTTTGCAGCTAGCTATTTAGCACACACACACACACACACACACACACACACACACACACACACACACATACACACACACACACACACATATACAAACATGCACAACTTCTCGTAACTACCCGGCTACGTCCATCAGCCGCATTCCTTATCCTCCACCGTCTGCACCCGCAGCCTCGTTTCTCTTCCCAAACCCCTCACAATGGAGTTTACGGCTTCAGTGTTTGAACAGCGCAGAGACGGAGACCCACAGGTCAAGCGGAAAAGATCTTTTCCGACGTAAAATCCTCACATACGGCGATCACGATTTAAAATTTTATTCCATTCCTTTTTTTATTTCTGTAGCACTTTTAACTATGGACGTTTCTCCAAGCAGCTTCACCGAAATTAGCAGTAATTACTGGATTGTTCCTTATAATTTTATCCCTAATGAGTGAGTCAGTGGCTGAAGGATATTCTCCCTGAGATAGCATGAGGAAGAAACTTTGAGAGGAACCAGACTCAGAAGGAACCCATCCTCATCCTCAACACAGAATCTCCATTCATTACAGTTCCATCATTGTTGAGGTTTTGCAGGCACTCAAATGCAACCTGTGGTCCTGAGCCGTTATAGCAGACTGTTCATCTGCTCATTATGACCAGGTATAAGAAGGTCTGGAGATGGGCTCTGTTTACAGAGGTCAGAATAGCACTAGTTTTTACTTTTTGATACCACCACCATGCATCGTTTTTATTCTTCTCCTTTTGAGCCTGAAAACCAACTTGAAATTTTACAATCAATTGTAAATAAAAATGTATTTATTTAGTTTTAGTGTGTGAATAACTGTGTAAGTATTATTACAATAAACAATTCGATGTTCTACTCCTTTTATCTTTTCCAGATAACGTTCATTTCCAGCAGGGAGCACAGATTTCCAAAGCTCTCGTCAACCAGCATGTGGATTTCGAGTCCATGGTAAACATCCAATTGATTTATTCAAATAAAAATGTTAATAGTTAATTTTTTATATTTATATTTGAGGCTTGCTTCTGTTTTTTTGTGCACAAAATGTGGAAAAGATTTTTTTTCAGAACCTGTTTGTCAGTTTTGTTCGGTTTAATGGCGGAGAAACTGTTGTGTGGATTCGGAACCCTTTTGTTTAAAACAGTAAACAAATCTACATTGGTTTCAGGTTCGAGAGGAAACGTAGTGCGGCGTAAATATTTAAGATGTTAAACTTCAATTTTTAGTTTTAGTTATTAGTCGTCGTTACGCTTTTACGACTCGAGTCACTGTCTTTACTATCAAAATACTTTCAGCGTAAACCACACGCTGTATATTGCACTCATCCGTCTCCACCTCTCCACCGTCTCTCAGTGGTACACCGACGAGGATCACAGCCTTGGAGGTTCGGCCTACGAGCACGTCTACGTCCACATGAGTCACTTCCTGACCAAATGCTTCGCCTGATAGACGTCAGACTCAGCACACGTCTCACATCCTGGAATTCCGCTCCGGGGACGAGATGTTTCCTCAAACCACCGAGCAGACTACGCTTTCTTCTCCAGCTTCTGTTTGTGCTTCTACAACCCCATGACCTCTGGGATTCCCGGCAGCGTTGTGCGTTGCTTAGCGCAGGACGTGAAGCAACTGTTCCCTCACAGTTTCTTCACACTGCTCGGGATTCCTGTTGTTCTGGGTGGTTTTTAAAATGTTTTATTTCATTCTGACAAATTAAGCAAAATTTGACGAGGCGAAAAATTTGTCTACGGACAAACTAAACTTGAAAGTGTGATAGCTGGAGCTTAGTTTCTTCCTCGTCAAATTTAAAGCAATTCAGATTCAATCATTTATTTAAATTTTTTTTTTACTTTTTAAAATGCAAATGTTTTAAAGACTTTTTCTTTTATTTTGAATATTACATCAGAACCATATGCTAATGACCATAAGTTCAATTTTATTTTTATGTTTCTTTTTAAATGTTTTTTTTTTTATATATATATTTAATTGAAATGTTTTTATTTTATTTTATTAAAAAAATAGAACTTTCTTTTTTTCAGCTTTTTTCGATAGAAATATAATTGTTTATAATGCGTGGACGTGATTTAGGGCATTGAAGTGTATTCCTGCCTCAGAAACGACAAAAGATCATTAAACTATAAAAGTAGTTTATGAGCCATTTTGTGTAAATGCCTCAAGTCTCACTACGATCAGGAGATAAAAAAATAAAAACTATATTTCTTGTAAATTCATTAACGGGTGATTAAAAGTGGATTGTTTGTGTGTAATAAAGAATTTCGGTTATTATGAGCGTTCACGTCTATTTTTTTTTTGGAAATGGTCACGAGGACGTAATTCCTCATTAGCACATGGTGTTCTCTGTACTCACACATACGATCAAGCTGAGCGATTAGCTAGTGTTTCCATAGCAACAGCGCAATCACATCAACATTTATTTAGATTATAAATATATAGATATTAGAGCATGAAAGATTTGAGCTTCTATAAACCGTATAAAAGAAACATTCTAAACATGATACACTTTAATTATAAATAAAGATGTGTGTGTGCATTTTCAGTGTCATTAAAATCGCGCTAGTTTATAACTCGTAATTAGAGACGGATTCGGATTAGTTTTTTTATCCGATTTGTTTACCAGCTTCAGGAAATAGCGTTTATCTCGTTGACCTTAGACAAATACACAGGCAGCAAAGAAGGACGATGAAGAAGGAGAATGCTCCTATGTGGCGATACGATACGATATGATTCAATATCGCGATAAAATATCAGACGGTTTTGACAATGCAGCTGAATCGAGGCATCTTTAGGTTTGGTTTTATGGGATTCTGGGTTTTAGGAGAGGAGAAAACGAGGCCAATGATTAAGCCAATGAGGCCTGAATCGGCTCTAAGAGTGTGTACAGTAGCACCTCGTGGGTTTTTTCTCTCCCTTTATTTGCCTGGATGTTTTCCGACACCTCGGAGAGACACGTCCTGTCTTCCTGCTTTAAACAAACCGTGGGGTAATGGATTGAGACTAATGAATGAGCTCAGATCGTGTAGCACTGCACGTAGTTGTGTATGTGGGTGGGTGTGTGGGTGTGTGTGTGTGTGTGTGTGTGTGAATGAAGGGGGTTGTCTAATACCACTATAAAAGAGGGAGGCAGAAAGGGAGAAAAGTCAGAAAAGAAAGCAAGGAGGACCACGGGGCGCACACACACACACACACACACACACCCAGGCTTGTCTACACACCGGTGAGTAGTAAGGACCTCACCCACACACACATACACATAAAGAAAAGAGGACTTGGTACTTGGCAGTGGGTGCTCTAATTTGAGTGTGTGTGTGTGTGTGTGTGTGTGTGTGTGTGTGGGCCAGGTGTCCACGATGAAAGGCACACACTTCAGCGCCGGTCTCGTCCTGCTCCTCGTCCTCGTCCAGAGCAGCCTGGAGCTCCCGCTACACGACGACACCACCAGGTGAGGCACAAAGTGATCTTTCGAATATGTTTTTTTATTTGTTCGTGCGGTCGCAAGCAGAGGTGAAGAAGAGCTCTGCACATCAAAGCAAAAGAATTACATTCTAAATCAATTAATAAACAGAACCTTAGTAAATGAACGATTTCTTAATATTTCCCGACGTGAAACTTTGGAATGTTGTGCGAACGTACCGCGTGTTATAAGAGCTCCCGTGACGATCCTGATTAACAGCACGATTTGTGATCTGTCCGGAGATCAGACGTTAGGGAGTCGGAAATCAGAGTGAAATAAATCAGATTCGATTTCATTTTAATCTACGACTTAAAATTGAATCAAGAATGAATAAAAAACAGGAATCTGGTCGTTTCTGAGGATCATAACGGAAGAAAACAAGATATTTTTATGTTTATTTAGAATCTATTTTTGTATCAAGTTTAAATCATAAATAAATAAATATTTGTGATAACATTATATAATTAATTTGAACTGAGATTAAATTTGAGCCCAGTTTAAACATGTAATGGTGATTTCTTACAGAAAGAAAATGAAATGGTTAATAAAATTCTCCTCAGTTATCTGTTTAAGCGAGATTTTCATTTTATTAAATTTTTTTTTAACAAAATTATTACAACATTAAATCTATATATTTAGTTTTTTTCTATGGAAAAGAAAAGCAAGTCTATAATGTTTTTGAGGGTGGACTGATATCTTAGTGTTCTTCTTTATCCTGTACTATCTATCGAATTCTTTCGAATTCTTTCGAGTTTTTTTTATTCTTTCGTCCTTTTGGTCAGAGTATAAAGTTTATATCTACAGTAACTCCGTGTCTGGAGACATTTTATTGTTACACAAGATAAAAAAGGTTTATTTGGACCTCCACATTGCATTTTGTTTAATCCAAAAGTGTATGATTTAGCTCCCGAAATTAGCCATCGAGGGATTTCTGTGAATTAACTTGATAAATGTGATCAAAATGTTATTATTTAAATTCAGATTTTTCCTCAAGATTTTTCTGTATCATGCAAATCAGTCTGGTTGGTTCTCATTTTCAAAATATAAAGAAAAATATTGACGGCCACAAGGCCAAATTTTCCAAAACTCCTGAAAGCCTTGGTGTCTCACACTCTGTGTCGGGTTCCAGCTCAGAGACGAACACGAGTCTCCTGGACGAGAGGAAAGACATGATGCGAGTGAGGAGACATTCAGAAGGAACGTTCTCAAACGATTACAGTAAATACCTGGAGACGCGACGGGCGCAGGACTTCGTCCAGTGGCTAATGAACTCCAAGAGGAGCGGGTGAGTGAGAGTCCTGGGTTTCCACGACTACTACACTGTAATCATCTTTCACACTGTAGTACACTGTAATCTTCTCTCACACTGTAGTACACTGTAATCATCTCAGACACTGTAGTACACTGTAATCTTCTCTCACACTGTAGTACACTGTAATCTTCTCTCACACTGTAGTACACTGTGCTCATCTTTCACACTGTAGTACACCGTACTAATCTTTCACACTGTAGTTCACTGTAATCTCTCACACTGTAGTACACTGTGCTCATCTTTCACACTGTAGTTCACTGTATATTATTGTGTAATTTTACATTATACAGTATCTACTGCAATACTTTTATTACTGCTAATTCTTTCTTTCTTTCTTTCTTTCTTAATTTTTCTCATTATTTCTCTCTATTTCTTTGTTTGTTTCTTTCTGTCAATTTTTTCTTTCTTGTTATTGTTTGTTTGTTTCTTTGTTTGTTTCTTTTTTCTTTCTGTTTAATCAATCTTTCTTTTCTTATTATTCTTTTTTAGTTCTTTCTTTTCTTTCTATTCTTATTATTCTTTCTATCTGAATTTCTTTATTTCTCAGGGTCAAAAGAACAGTTTAGGACTAAAATGAAGTGATTCGTCTTAAGGTTAAATGCAGAGCGTGTCTTTGTCTCGTTGTGTTATTGTGTGATGATCTCTCCCTCTCTCTCTCTTTTTATCACTCTCTCTCTCTGTCTCTCTTTTTCTCTCTCTCTCTATCTCTCTCTCTGTGTCTCTCTCTCTCTCCGGATTGTCACGTGCACTGAGATCGGAGACTTCGCCGATCTGTCGCATCCCAAATCGCTTCCTGTCCTCACGCCTCAGTGAACTTTATCTGCTTTCCTCCTCCAGTATGGGCGTCTGGGGTTTTATCCTCTCCAGACGTGCGTGGATGTGGATAATAAAGTGTGTTGTTGTTGTGTTTGGCAGAGGCCCGGCGCGACGCCACGCTGACGGCACCTACACCAGCGACGTCAGCACCTACCTGCAGGACCAGGCCGCTAAAGACTTCATCACCTGGCTGAAAAGTGGCCAGCCCAAACCAGAGTAGGCATCACCCCCACCACCATCATCATCATCACCCTCATCCCCATCAACACCATCGCCATGGCAACCTCACCGACTGTGCCTTACGGAGTAACACATAACCAGATTATTAGATAGAACGAGAGAGAAATTTATAATGGAATAAACCCTTATGCTTTATTTAACATTTCATTTTTGACTTTTCCCTTTTTCTTGGTTGCTTCTTTGGGCTTTGTCTCATTTAAATGACCTTCTTCTAACCTCCTGCTAAGAAGTGGCCATGCTAATAAATCTCACTGAATTCACTCTGCTAATCATCTCTTTGGCTTCGGGAGCTTTTCTTTATTAATACTGAGGTGGAAATGCTGTTTTCCCTTTTTGGTGTCTGGGGATCTTTTGCTGTCTTTACACACACACAAACACACACACACACACACACACACACACACACACACACACACACACACACAAACAAACAAACACATACACTACATATATTAGAATAGAAACAGTAACATAGCTGCATTTCAGAACCGATGGATGATGCTAACAAACTGTGTTTGACAAAAAATCTACAACTACTAATCTCTAGATCTTTAATCTCTATTTCTGTCCGCTTTTTTTACACACACACACACACACACACACACACACACACACACACACACACACACACACACACACACACACAGCAATGCTAATCACAGTGTGAATGCTAGCACTCCACTTAGCTGCCTTCTTCATGTCTTAGATTCTGGGAAAGCTAACATTCTCTCTCTTTCACACTCTCTCTCCCTCTCTCTCTCTCTCTCTCTCTCTCTCTCTCTGTCTTTCTCTATATTATCTGTATATCTCTTACACACACACACACATACACACACACACACACACACACACAAACAGACATTAACCGCAAATCTGCTACTGCTAAATCATTTTCACGTTGTGCGACTCCGCAGATTATTTATTTATTTGTTTTCATTTACCTTTTTCCTTCCTCTTCTTTCTTTCTTTCTTTCTTTCTTTCTTTCTTTCTTTCTTTTTACTTGATTAACACTAAAACAGTGCAGCATTTTGCTAGATTGCTTATTATTTTGTGGAAAATAATGCTAATTATAATACAGATTAGCATAAGAGTAGCTGTAATTATTATTAACGTTATATATACATACAAAAATCCTTTTGCTTGATGCAAACACACACACACACACACACACACACACACACACACACACACACACACACACACACAAACATGCAAATGTCTAAACACACGTGCGTAAACAGATTAGCGTAAACCCTGATATCTTCGATCGTAAACGCTAGCTCTTAAGTGTTTCCCGTGACACACACACACGTGCTGTATGTGAAGCGGCGTAGCGTCCCGTACGTGACGATGCTGGTGTTGTGTTCATGCTCAGTGCCTTGGAGATGAGGAGCGTGGACTCGGTGAGCAGGAGGCACGTAGACGGGAGCTTCACCAGCGACGTCAACAAGGTGCTGGACAGCATTGCTGCCAAGGATTACCTCCAGTGGGTCATGAGCTCTCAGTCGTCAGCCAGGTAACACACGGAAACGTACGAGTAGTCACGCTACACGTACGCTGTGAGGCTAAAGGTTTCTGGACACCTGATCATACAATTGGGATGTGCATCTCATTCCACATTGAGTTCCCGTTTGCTGTTCCACTCTTCTAGGAAGATGTTCCGTTAGATATTGTGCTCATTAAGCCACTAGTATGTACTGTAGGCTCGGATACTGATGTAGATGAGGTGAGGAGACCTGGAGTGCAGTCAGCATTCACATTCATACCAATAGGGTTTGTAGCTCTATGGCAGGAGATCTTCCACATCTTCCAGCCTGTGGAAAGCAGATCTTCATGAAGCTGGCTTATGATGGAACAGATTTTGTTTAAGTGAAGGGAAAGTTTCATGTTACAATTGTTCATCTACAACTTTACAGTGTTGGCTTAGTGGTTAAGGAATTGGACTTTGGATCTGAAGGTTGTGAGTTCAAATCCCATCCACACCAACACTCAGGGGCCCCTGAGAAAGGCCCTTGACACCATAGCTGCTCCAATGGATGAATAAAAGAAATGTAAGTCACTTTGCGTAAAAGAAATCTGACAAATGCTGGAGATGTAACAGTAAGTATTTGGGGAAGAAGTACCGAAGCCACATGAAAAGTCGGGTGTCCAAAACTTTTGAGCGTACTGTAAATACATTATTGCCAGGAAACCGAAATTATACATAAAACAATATTTATTTTGGGAGATTCCAAAATGGTTAAGATAAAAATATCACTAGAACCAGCGCCAGTCTCACTAACATAAACTCGTTTCCTTCTCCCGCAGCGGAAAACGACACTGAGGACAACGGGGGACGTCCGAGTGCTTCCCTTTCCCCAAACCCCCCCGGAGCGAACGGTTATGTTCTTCACCCTGAGAATCTGCAGATCATGGAAAAGCCATAGTCCTTCATAACCAGAGCTGAAACACCACAGGAAATCCAAAGCCATACATTTATTTAATGTTCAGACGTTTCTACTGTGATTATTTATTTGCTAGTGATTTGTTCAACACCTTTAAAAAGTCAAGGATATTAAAATAAAGGGAATATTTTTATATAGATATAGATATATAGATGTTTTTCATGTTTAAATATTTATACAAAATGGTTCTCTCAGGGGAAATGTTCCAAACTCTCAGGTTCAGCGAGTGTGAGTGGAAATGACGTATAAAAAAATAAATAAAAACACTCATGAAAAAGAAATGTATAAAATAATAATAATAAAAAATCTTCATGTTCAATACATGTGGCTTCGTGTTCATTAGGGACTCATAAGGGCATCAGTTAAATGTCATAAACATGCTACAAACATGCCATAAGTTTGCACACACACACACACACACACACACACACACACACACACACACACACACACACAAGCAAACAATTACATACCTGCATAATCAGTGTAAAATGGCAGAATTATTGGCACCTATTTAAAGAACGAGTTTGGAAAAAAAGTCATTTCATTAGTTTTTTCACTATTTTCCTTTTTTTGTATATTTATTAAATACTTCAGACTTTCTTTCTTTCTGCCTGTTTTTCTTTTCATTTACTTTTTTTCTTTCTTTTTTTTCTTATTGGTATATATGTCTGTTTTGTCTTTTAATTTACTTATTTTTTCTTTTTTTCTTTCTTACCTATTTCTTATCTCATCTTTTTTTTGTATTGTTATTAACCTTTTTTCTTTCAATATTTTTTAGTAAATACCTGATAAACCACACCATTTTACACACACACACACACACACACACACACACACACACACACACACACACACACACACACACATATGCCCTCCACACCATACA
>MU551542.1:237257-298852 GCA_024362625.1 Silurus asotus | reverse complement strand
CGAATATTTTGTCCCCCCGAGAAGCCCCCCCCCCCCCCCATGGATTGTAACGTAATGACGTAATTATGTAACGACGACCTTGGCTCGGCGTAAGGAGGCGTTGTCTCGGCTAAAAGTAGATCCTTGTTTGGTCGCCACCAGCCGGCAACACACACACACACACACACACACACACACACACACTCTCTCTCTCTCTCTCTCTCTCTCTCTCTCTCTCACACACACACACACACACACACACACTTTATAGTCTCTTTATAGTTTTACACGATGATTAAAAACGGACACCACGTGACTCAGGCGGCGGAGGGAGCGGAAGCGTCTCACCGAGCAGCGGAGAAAAGGAAGAGGATAGTCCGGGTATGGTGCGACGGCTGGTGTGTACATTCACCTCTCTCTCTCTTACACACACACACACACACACACACACACACACACCCGCATCTTATAATACATTATAAATATTCTTAAAATATTACAGAAAATAAAAACCCGCGCTTTAACTGTCGTCTCATGAGGGTTGCTTTCCAAACGCACTGGTACACCCTACATTAGCGGACTATCTGGTGCACTTCGGCTTCTACAGCGGAGTGGTTTGGGACTCGTCCCTGTTTCTGCTGCGACCTGTAGAAGCAGGTTACAAGTTCATCTGAAATCTAAAACATCAAAAATAAAATGATGTAGCTGTGATCATTAGGTGTTCACTCTAAATCTGAGGATGAGTTTATGTGAGAGTTTCTTATTCTCTGCCCCCTGATTATTTCAGAGCTCCTCTAGGGCTGTGAAGCACGGTGGTGGAAGTATCAGATTCAGAGCTCCTCTAGGGCTGTGAAGTATCAGATTCAGAGCTCCTCTAGGGCTGTGATGTATCAGATTCAGAGCTCCTCTAGGGCTGTGAAGTATCAGATTCAGAGCTCCTCTAGGGCTGTGAAGTATCAGATTCAGAGCTCTTCTAGGGCTGTGAAGTATCAGATTCAGAGCTTCTCTGGGGCTGGAAGTATCAGATTCAGAACTCCTCTAGGGATGTGAAGCACAGTGGTGGATGTATCAGATTCAGAGCTCCTCTAGGACTGGAAGTATCAGATTCAGAGCTCCTCTAGGACTGTAAAGCACGTTGGTGGAAGTATCAGATTCAGAGCTCCTCTAGGGTTGTGAAGCACAGTGGTGGATGTATCAGATTCAGAGCTCCTCTAGGGCTGGAAGTATCAGATTCAGAGCTCCCCTAGAACTGTAAAGCACGTTGGTGGAAGTATCAGATTCAGAGCTCCTCTAGGGCTGGAAGTATCAGATTCAGAGCTCCTCTAGGGCTGTGAAGTATCAGATTCAGAGCTCCTCTAGGGCTGTAAAGTATCAGATTCAGAGCTCCTCTAGGGCTGGAAGTATCAGATTCAGAGCTCCTCTAGGGCTGTGAAGTATCAGATTCAGAGCTCCTCTAGGGCTGTGAAGTATCAGATTCAGAGCTCCTCTAGGGCTGGAAGTATCAGATTCAGAGCTCCTCTAGGGCTGTGAAGTATCAGATTTAGAGCTCCTCTAGGGCTGGAAGTATCAGATTCAGAGCTCCTCTAGGGCTGTGAAGTATCAAATTCAGAGCTCCTCTAGGGCTGGAAGTATCAGATTCAGAGCTCCTCTAGGGCTGAAGGTTTAGATGGTGGAAGTATCAGATTCAGAGCTCCTCTAGGGTTGTGAAGCACAGTGGTTGAAGTATCAGATTCAGAGCTCCTCTAGGGCTGTGAAGTATCAGATTCAGAGCTCCTCTAGGGCTGTGAAGTATCAGATTCAGAGCTCCTCTAGGGCTGTGAAGTATCAGAATTCAGAGCTCCTCTAGGGCTGGAAGTATCAGATTCAGAGCTCCTCTAGGGCTGTGAAGTATCAGATTCAGAGCTCCTCTAGGGCTGGAAGTATCAGATTCAGAGCTCCTCTAGGGCTGTGAAGTATCAGATTCAGAGCTCCTCTAGGGCTGGAAGTATCAGATTCAGAGCTCCTCTAGGGCTGTGAAGTATCAGATTCAGAGCTCCTCTAGGGCTGTGAAGTATCAGATTCAGAGCTCCTCTAGGGCTGGAAGTATCAGATTCAGAGCTCCTCTAGGGCTGTGAAGTATCAGATTCAGAGCTCCTCTAGGGCTGGAAGTATCAGATTCAGAGCTCCTCTAGGGCTGGAAGTATCAGATTCAGAGCTCCTCTAGGGCTGGAAGTATCAGATTCAGAGCTCCTCTAGGGCTGGAAGTATCAGATTCAGAGCTCCTCTAGGGCTGGAAGTATCAGATTCAGAGCTCATCTAGGGCTGCTTGTTTATTTCTCTAATCGCTGATCCCTGCTGCCTCCCCAATCACAACCACCTCTGAATGAATTTGTCATCATTATCTTCATCCTCCTCCTCCTTAGTAATAAAATCTCACTTAACCCCACACACCCTGCTGAACTTCTTACACATACACAAATAGAAGTATCTGAACGATCTGCATCACTTCTGCTCCTCACGCAGTATCACTGGAATATTTCTCACACTTCTCCACCCCCACACTACATTTATTATATACCTTCATACCTTCATACCTTCATATCTACTTACTGCATTTTACACGCTCTGCACCATGACAATGAAGCTAATCCAATCTAAAAATAATCCAATCTAATCCTAATCTAAAACTAATCTGATTTAAATCTAATATAATCTGATATTAATCCACTCTTTATCTAATCCAAATCCAATCTAAATCTATTCTAAAGCTAATCTTAATCAAATATAAATCTAATCTAAAATTTATGGAATCTAAATATAATCTACAGCTAATCTAATCTTATTGTAATTTAAATGTAATCTAATTTTTAAGATATTCTAAAGCTAATTTAATTTATTTTATCTAAATCTAATAAAATCTAATCTAAAGATAACCTTAACCTAATCTTAATCTAATCACAATCCAATCTAAAACTAATCTTAATCTAATCCAAATACAATCTAATTATTATTAAATCGAAATCAAATAATAATCTAATTTAATCTAATCTAATTCTTACTGAACCCAAATCAAATCTTAATCTAATGTAAATTTGAATAAAATTTAAATCTAATCTAAAGATGCTCTTAATAAATCTAACCTAATATCTGAATTGTAGTTTCTAAATCTAATCTAATCTGAATTTATTCTAAAGATAAGCTAAATCCAATTTAAAGTTAATCAAATATAAATCTGATCTAATCTAAATCTAATCTATATCCAATAGTAATCAATTTTGAGGGTTTTACAGTGACACAGCACATAGATAACATCATTAAGTTTATAACTGTCCTCCCCCACTCCCTCTCTCTCTCTCTCCTAAATCTAATCTATATCCAATAGTAATCAATTTTGAGGGTTTTACAGTGACACAGCACATAGATAACATCATTAAGTTTATAACTGTCCTCCCCCACTCCCTCTCTCTCTCTCTCTCTCTCTCTCTCTCTTACTCTCTTACTCTCTTACTCTCTCTCCCTCCTCTCTCTCTCTCTCTTTCTCTCTCTCTCTTTTACTCTCTTACTCCTCTCTCTCTCCTCTCTCTCTCTCTCTCTCACACTCTTTCTCTTTCTCAGTTATGACATGGTACATTATGGTCACTCTAATCAGTTGAGGCAGGCGAAGGCGATGGGAGATCACCTCGTGGTTGGAGTTCACACAGATGGTGAGATCACTGCTTCTGTACATCAACCATCCACACTTCTCTTTACAGTCCTCACTCACCCTCTCTCTCTCTCTCTCTCTCTCTCTCTCTCTCTCTCTCTCTCTCTCTGTGTGTAGGAGAGATAGCGAAACACAAAGGGCCGCCGGTCTTCACTCAGGAGGAGCGCTATAAGATGGTGCGAGCCATAAAGTGGGTGGATGAGATTGTGGAAGGAGCTCCATACGTCACCACGCTGGAGACACTCGACACGTACAACTGTGACTTCTGTGTGCACGGAGGTGAGAGGGCACACACACACACACACACACACACACACACACACGTTTCTCCATCCTCTTGAGACATCTACTCACGTCTCATCACAGTTCAGTCTTCTCCTGTTCCTTCTCCTGTTCCTTCTCCTGTTCCTTCTCCTGCCCTCTTGTTTTTTGACTCAGATTTGAAACTCACGTTTTCACGTTTTAGTGAGTGATCAGATAAGAAGTGTTTTTTCTTTATTGAAGACCGACACTAAATATAAAAGAGAGAAAAAGACAGGGTTTTTAAATGAACGTTTATTTTTATTTAATACCTAAAAGAGAAAATAAACACATTTATATTACATTTAAATACAAATAGATACATAAAGAAATCATGAATAAAAATATAAAAATAAATTTCATATTGTTTAAAAAAATGAATAAATCTATAAATAAACGCAGCGCAGGGGGTTTTCTTTATGTTCAAGTTTTAAACGAGTGGCTAAATAATGTCGGAATTGCGAGATAACAGGAGGAATTGTGAGGAAAACAGCGGAATTGCGAGATAACAGGAGGAATTGTGAGGAATTTGTTCTGCAGCTTCTTCCGTGTTCCCTGTCCAGAGCACTCCAGAGTTTGGCAGGTGGTGCATCAGTAATAATGGTCCGTGGGGAAACACGGTGCTCCGTGTTTAGTTAAATGAACTAAACAAAGCATCATTTACCTCAATAATCTTTTGTATTCTTATTACTCAGATCTTTTAGCTCTGTGTGTGTGTGTGTGTGTGTGTGTGTGTGTGTGTGTTAGATGACATCACGTTAACAGTAGACGGAAAGGACACGTACGAGGAGGTGAAACATGCGGATCGCTACAGGTGAGGTGTTGCTCTCGCACACACACACACACACACACACACACACACACACACACACACACACACACACACACACACACACAGGTGTGTGAACAGTGTGATAGAGGTTTATACAATCTCATGAATCCTGTGTGTGTGTGTGTGTGTGTGTGTGTGTGTGTGTGTGTGTGTGTGTTTTTGTGTGTGTTCACAGGGAGTGTAAACGCACTCAGGGTGTGTCCACGACAGACCTGGTGGGCCGCATGCTGCTGATGACTAAATCTCATCACGCCAACATGGTGTGTGTGTGTGTGTGTGTGTGTGTGTGTGTGTGTGTGTGTGTGTTTATTTTAATTTTCTGGTGCACATTACAGATCTTTCTCTCTTTTTGTGTCTCACTCGTTCTTTGTTTGTGTCACAAGCAGGATAACTCTGAATACAAGCAGCATGCAGATAACTTCGGAAAGGTGAGACTCTCTCTCTCACACACACACACACACACACACACACACACACACACACACACACACACACACTTTTCACCCTTATAAAAAGCTCCACTTTTCTGGGAAGATGTTTCACTAGATTTTGTGGATATTTTGTGCTCATTCAGAAAAACAAGTGTGTTGGTAAAATCAGCTTCTGTGTTTGGAGGCCTGGGGTGCAGTCAGTGTTCACATTCATCTCAATAGGGGTTCTATTTTAAGAGCAGGAGATCTTCCAATCCATGGAAAGCAGATCTTCATGGAGCTTGTTAGTCATGCGGCAACAGGTTCAAGCGAAGGGGAAATTTCATGCTAAAGCATCCAAGTGTTTGTCTGCATGTGCATGTCAAATTCTGTGTATATCGTCCGTGTGGTCACTAGGGGGCAGGTGTGAGCTGTAGTCAGTGATTTTTACTCATGCTTCTCTTAACACTCATTTATAATTAATTATTTTGTCACTTATTTATATATTTATTTGCTTATTTATTTGTAAAATAAACATTTCAAAATCTATGTTGGAAATTTCAGACACAGGTTTTTTTTTTTTTATTATCTTAAAATAAAAAAATTATTGCAGGGCGTCTAGACTTTTGCGCAATCATCTAATGTGCTTGTCCTCCTCAGGGTCCTAAAGGCCACAGCCCCTGGACTGGTGTGTCTCAGTTCCTCCAGACGTCTCAGAAAATCATCCAGTTTGCATCAGGGAAAGAGCCCGAGCCCGGAGACACCATCATTTACGTAGCCGGAGCCTTCGACCTCTTCCGTATCCTACTGACCCTCGACTGTTTAAGGTCAAAGGTCACATCCACTTTAGCTGGAGCTCGTGTGTAGGGAGACACCATTATAACCAGTTTACTATTATTAGTCTACCTGGGACGTGTCCTAATCCTAATCCACAAGCCCTATTCACTACACAGGGCCACATAACCACCACCATTATTCCACTGGGGACATGTCCCAAATCAACAAACTTTATTCCCTGCATAGAACCACAAAGATACCACCTGAGGGTGTGTCCCAATCCACACCCTTTCACTTTATAGGGTCACACCTTTATTAGTCCACTGAGGACATGTCCCGATCCACACACCTATTCACTATATTAAACAGTTGTCCGTCCTAAACATGGTGTTCAACTGACCTCGTTAACTGAATTATAAAGCAGAAGTGTGTGTGTGTGTGTGTGTGTGTGTGTGTGTGTGTGTGTGTGTGTAAGCCTTAACTGTCTCTGATTATTAGACATTGGACACCTGGACTTTTTAGAGACGGTGTATAAACAGGCAGAAAGACCCTACATCATTGTCGGCCTGCACTTCGACCAGGTTTGTACAGAGTCCTGCTGCCCCCCACCCCCTTCCTCCCCAGCACACACACACACACACACACACACCATTAGCAATGTATACAGTATATAGGGGGTTTGGATGTGTAGGTTTGCAGTGTGTGTTCATTGTTCATTGTTCATTGTTTGTGTGTGTGTGTGTATCTGTGTGTGTGTGTGTGTGTGTGTGTGTGTGTGTGTGTGTGTGTGTGTGTGTTTGTATTACAGGAAGTGAACCGCTACAAAGGCAAGAACTACCCGATTATGAACATCCATGAGAGAACCCTGAGTGTGCTGGCTTGTAGGGTGAGCAAACACACACTCACACACTCACACACACACACTCACACACACTTACACACCCTTTACAGTATATACCAGGGATTGTGCATTAATATTTACTCTTTAAGTAAAGAGTACAGTGTTGACATACTGAGAGAGACAGCACGAGAGGGTGAGAGAGAGACAGAGTGAGAGAGTGACAGAGGGTGAGTGAGAGACAAAGATGGAAAGAGAGGAAATGAGAGAGACTGATAGAGAGACTTTCTCACCTTTTTTATTTCCATAAAGGTGATCAGATTATAAAAGATCGATTCTGATGAAAATCTTGTCAGAAAATGTCTGACTTCCAGAGTACAGACCTTTTATTGAGCTGCAGTCTGAAGCTTAACAACTCTGATATATTAGTGTGTGTGTGTGTGTGTGTGTGTGTGTGTGTGTGTGTGTGTGATTCCGCTGCATCTTAATGTCTCCGTTACACCTCCGTTATTCAGCCCGAGTACTCGTCTCGGCTCGTCCCCACTTTCTGCTGTCACACACATTCCTCAGGACAATGGGGCAGTGTTTTCATTGTGGAGGAGGGGTGGGGGGTAGATTGGAATGGGGGGGTGGTGTTAGGGGTAAAATATAATGTTCAGGAGAAAAATGAAGAGCAGTGGGAGTGGAGAAAGCAGACGTGTCTGGAATGACACTGTCACATTGGACACTGTGAGGTGAAAGATCGAGGGTCTGAAGGGGCTTCCAGAAACTTCTATTGGAGTTTCAGGATTACAGTTGACTCGAGCAGTTTGAACTGAAAGTCCAGTGGAACGTCAGTGTTGCAGTGCAGTGAGTCTCGTCGTTTTCTGTGTATGTAAAAACATTTCCACCACCAAAGATTTGGATGTTTTTCAGTACGTGTCAGAAGTGGTGATCGGGGCGCCGTACGCCATCGGGAAAGACCTCCTGGACCACTTCAAGGTACACTCGTGTCAAACTCTATCTTCAGCTTTACCAGTTACATTCCGTGTTTTGAGTTTGTGGCCTTAGTCATGTGAGGTGAGACGAACATGGCTTTCTGATTGGTCGTTCCTCCTCAGGTCGATGTGGTGTGTCACGGAAAGACGGAGGTTTTCCCAGATAAGGATGGATCTGACCCCTACGCTGTGAGTGTCACCATGAAATGAAGCCTTACATGTACATTTTCGTCTCAAAACGTATCTTGTCACGTGACTCCGTCGGCCAATTTGTCTCTGTGTGCTGTTTGGTGATTGCCAGGAGCCGAGGAAACGAGGAATATTCCGGATCCTGGACAGTAAGAACAACCTCACCACTGATGACATTGTGCAGAGGATCATCGCTAACAGGTGTGTGTGTGATTATTATAATAAGTACAGTATAATATAGTCACGTGATATCACACTCTGATATGCGCCTGGTGAAAAAGTAAAATTCGCTTTAAATATTTTGTTTGCTATTAAATACAACTTGTTGTTCGCTCACCCAGGCTGCAGTTTGAGGAGAGAAACCAGAAGAAGGAGGCGAAGGAGATGGCTGTGTTCGAGGCTCTGAAGCACAATGATGATGGAGAGAAAAGCCAAGCTGCTGATCACTAATGCGGAATAACGATGATACAAAAAAATCAAGACTCCTCCTAAGGGCTTAAAAACGTTTTCTTTTTTCTTCCTTTTTCTTCTTTCTTTTTTCTGTCTGTCATCTTCTGAGAGTACTAGTGGTGTCCAGTAGGGGGCGCTCTAGTTGGTTAGCTAGCAAATGAAGGCAGAGCTCTAGAAGCCCAAAGCTTTAGTTACTGATGACGTTCACACTAGCAAGGCACAAGCCGCTCGTCTGGCTTGTGGGCGTGGCCTGCTAACAATAGTTAAACAGCTAGCTAGTTAAACAAAAATTCTGACCGTGTGTTCAGTGCGAAGTATCTCGGTATGAGCTTCATTTTTAGATTCCTAGCAAAAAAATCTCCTCAACAAGCTGTGCTCCTTACCTTCGGGTCTTGATACACCTTCAGGAACCCTGAAAGAAATGGTTTGAGAAGATCGTTTTAATCTGTCGCTTTACTGTAGCACTTTTCCGCATTACTCTTCATGTCATTGAGGAGATCTTCGTTCAGGTCTACGCTCCATGATGTATGGCTTGCTAGTGTGAACGTAAGGTTGTCAGATCACCTGCTTCCCCAAACTGCCTTTATATACGGGTCAGAATGGGTCGTGCGAATATTTAACATGGAAAAAAATTGCCGTTAGCAGCTTTTCTTCCCCGAATGGGAGGAGAATGGATGAAGCTACCTGTTAAACGGATACTCGTTTAATCTCTTTATCTGAGACAAAAAACTATCACATTTGTGTTGTTCCGTTTGTGTGTGTGTGTGTGTGTGTGTGTGTGTGTGTGTGTGTGTGTGTGAGTGTAAGCTCTCAAAAAACCAATAATCACTAATGGATTGTAACAGAATGTTGGGTTCCCAACAGTCCCTAAAGTTTCCCACTGAGTTTTGGCATCTTTCTAATGGAATCCATTAAGCCAGTTCTCTTTATCTAATGGAAACCATTACAGATTTTCTGATTTACGGACTGTACTTCTGGGCAACCGGAACCGAACTCTTTACAGCATTACAGTGTCAGGGCTTTTTTTTGTTGTTGTTGTTTTTTGGTTTGTTTGTTTGTTTGTTTGTTTTTTGGAGGGGGTCAGTATTTCTGTGCTGCTGTCTCTCCTCACATGGTTGCTTTTAAACATCTTAACCTCTGACCTCGAATTTTTAGCTGGATCACAAGGTAACTGGTTAATGAACATTGAATTCAAGCTGGATGTCTGAAATTTCTAAATTTTTATTAGGGAAAAGTTATTTGGTTGCCAAACTATCAACTCTCAATTCTGCAGAGATGTAAAGTTTTAGAATCCATGTTCACTTAAGACAAAATTATAAACCACAACCCGTGATGACGATAATAACATTTATCTCACTGTTTGAAACCACTCTGAGAACTTTGGACCTAAAGAAGTTCTTCAGTTCATGTACATGGAGGAACATAATAATACCACTTTCAGGAAGATCCCTAATGGAACTGCTTTCTGAACTTTAGAAATGTTCCTTAGCTGAAGAACCCTTTTTAGAGAACCCCTACCCTAAAAACTGTAATACCATATTAATAATAAAATATTTTTGATAACTTTTATAGGCAAAGGCTTCATTTTTTTGAGGTCTTTATTACTAACTACTGAAAATTGTTATAAATTACAACAATAATAATCACTATAATCTTTACATTTTATTTGTTTTTATTTTGAAAACTATTTAAAAAATGAATTCATGTACCATTTTGTTCCATGTCCCTAAACAGTCCTGGCTTGAATTCTTCTTTACAGTTCTCCATATTATAAAAAAATAAAATGTAATAGATACAACAGTAATGACGTGACACATTTTCACAGCTCCATAGTGATTTTTAGTTGGCGGGTTTGTCTGCTGGGACACACTATAACTTTTCAGCACTGAGCAGTGTTGGTCCAGATAGTCAGGTGATGGAACCAAAGGTAATCAACATCCACCTCAAAAAATCCAAATCCATGCTCATTTCATTCGCTCATAAACACGGCAATAAAAAAAAATTGTACCAAGAACATTTTTGTGCTCCGTGACTGCTTTCTCACAAAACACACTATTTGTAGATATACATTTATTACGAGTTATAACAATTTGTTGCTTGTGTAGCAAGAACATCTTCACATTTTCCCCCTTTGGGCTTGTAAATTGTTGCAAAATTGGAAAATGTATTTTTATTATTATGTGATTTTAAGTCCAATCCTCAAGTTATTGTAAGAATTAAAAAAAAAAATGTCTACATATTTTTAGCATGAAATTGTAATTAAGCATTAACTACCTTGCTAAGTTTCGAATCATTAGATTTTAGGGAATAATGTGAATAACGTTTGTGGATAGGCAGAAAGTTTTGCCACTCGTTTGTTGAAAAAAAAGAATCGCACTGTGTAATTGTTTGAATTTCTTTCTTTGTGCCGTTTTGTAGTTTGTTTTTATTTTAGCCATAATATTTATCCACTTATATTTACAGTTAATGTCATGGTACATGAGGGAAATAAGTTACTTTTCTTGTTTATGTTGTAGCAGCTATAAACAGTAGTTCCCCTCAACAGCCTGTGTTTTTCCCCGCTAGTTTTAGTTGATATGTTTCAGAGAAGCCTCAATCTTCAGCGTTTTAACTCCAATCATCAGTCTGGATCTGTTAATTGGTTGTTTTTTATCCAAACTAATGTTTTGTTTTTATTTTTCTGATTGACTGGTGTGATTGATTGTTCGACTGATTGGTGGATGGAGATTTTATTGAGCAGATAGTGTAATTAATTTGTGTTTAAATTGTATTTATTGATTCATTACTTATAATCTTTTAGGCATGAGAGAAAACGAATCCCAAAATTCCTTCTTAAATATCAAAGGTTGAACAAAATATTTTTCAGATTTTTATAGTAAATTCCTTCTTAAACCGTTTACAGACGATTACACTGCAATTCAGTGGTTGAAACTGTGGTTAAATTGCTTGTAAACCTTGTAGAAATGTCTCCTGTGAGTTTTGTGTAAACTTTAATGCTAAGCTAATTTATAAAGAAGTCTGAGAGACACAGGACTCGGGGACGCGCGCGCCGCTCAGGTGACAGGAGTATCCGCGCGTGACGTCACTTCCGGCCGAAACCTGACCCTTCCATAGAAACGGATTTGGCCGCGATTCGGTGAAGACGGAAAGAAAACCTGAGGTATTTTAACTGTTAATTTTGTATAAAACTGAGTGTCAGAGGAATATGGAGCTGTTCTGGAGAAGGAAAACCCGGGAAAGAGTGGAATAACCGATTCGGGAGCGGAATTCGAAACTTTTTTGTGGTGTTTTTTCATGTTTCGGTTGACCGAGACGAACTGAGAGGAGGAATTTGGGTAAAAACGGCACTTTTAGGACTAATTTCACATTTAGAAAGATAATAAAACAGTGAAAATAGTGTTATTTTATTGTAGAATTATATTTAAACTGTAACGGTGTTACAGGTGACCTGTGGAGAAACCTGAGGGAAGCGTGCGCGCGACCTGACTGAGGCTTTTGAAGAGAGCGCGCGCGACGCATCTGAGTCCCAGGACGCTGTTTCAGCGCGAGGGGTGTGTGTGTGTGTGTGTGTGTGTGTGTGTGTGTGTGTGTGTGTGTGTGTACGCGTGAGTGAGTAAATGTGTGTGTGTGTGAATGTGAATGTGAGTGTATGAGTGAATGTGTGTGTAAATGTATGTATGAGTGAGTGTGTGTGTGTATGAGTGAGTGTGTGTGTGTGTAAGTGAATGTGTGTGTGTGTGTGTGTGAATGAATGCATGAGTGTGTAACAGTGAAGGTGTGTGTAAATGCATGAGTGTGTATGAGTGAATGTTTGTGTTTGTAAATGCATGAGTGTGTATGAGTGAATGTTTGTGTTTGTAAATGTATGAGTGTGTATGAGTGAGTGTGTATGAGTGAGTGTGTATGAGTGAGTGTGTGTGTGTGTGTGTGTGTGTGTGTGAGTGAGTGAGTGAGTGTGTATGAGTGTGTGTGTGTGTGTGAGTGAGTGTGAGTGTGAGTGAGACATGTGTGTAAGGCTCAGACATGGGTCTGTGTTTGGGCTCCGAGGTCACAGAGGAAGGGAAGAAGGCGAAAGTGCACAGCTCGGAGATAGACCGCGAGCTTTACGAGCATGCGCGGAGAGAGATGAACGTGGTCAAGGTCCTGCTGCTCGGTGAGGAGTGTGTGTGTGTGTGTGTGTGTGTGTGTGTGTGTGTGTGTGTTCGGTGAGGAGTGTGTGTGTGTGTGTGTGTGTGTGTGTGTGTGTGTGTGTTTGTGTGTGTGTGTGGAAGTATTAATGACCAAGCAAGAAACACTGATACTCAAATTCTATAAATGTGCCCAGGAAATACAAACACTAACATATTTAAATAATATGCAAATTTGACATGAACACAGTTCTGATTGAGTTCACACATGTACAAATAACACTAACATGATATAAATATTTAATACAGACACACCAACACTAAAATCCTATGATGAATAATGTGTGTGTGTGTGTGTGTGTGTGTGTGTGTGTGTGTGTGTGTGTGTGTGTGTGTGTGTGTGTGTGTGTAGGTGCTGCTGAGAGTGGTAAGAGCACACTGGTTAAACAGATGAAGATCATTCATAGCAACGGCTTCACCAGACAAGAACTGAGCAGCTTTAAGGTGAGCAACATCCTATCTTACACACACACACACACACACACACACACACACACACACACACACACACACACACACACAATATATTCCTATTCTCTTTAATAAGCCACATTTTGAAGTGGATAATCAGTGAATTATTTGATAGATAACAGTATGTGAAGGTGGGAACGAGGGAAAAGGAAGGGAGTGTGAAAGTGTGTGTGTGTTGGTGTGTGTGTCAGTCAGTGAAAATGAATCAGCACTGATGGAGAGAGGAATGTGAAATCACAGAGTGCGGAAAGTTTCAGTCAGTCGAGACTTTAATAAAGTCACAGCAGTGAAAAAACACACACACACACACACACACATTTCAACCTGTATTAACCTTGAACAGCTCTATGAGCAAGGCCTCACAGATAAAACAACAGGACACAGGAAAGAAGTGTGTCTGTGTCTGTGTGTGTGTGTGTGTGTGTGTGTGTGTGTGTGTGTGTGTTAGGGCTTGGGTTTTCTGCTGCTTCTTCCTTTTCTGTTATTCAAAATTTCTAAGGTTTATAGTCAGTTATATAATAAACATGTTTAATACTGAGACACACACCTGCATATTGCTTTACTTTTTGTTTTGCGTTATTTAAAGTGTAAAGAGGGTAAAGACACACAGAGAGCTGCCGCACTTTCCGTTACTTCCAGACCCACACTCAGGTGATTAGCACCGTCTCCTCCTACCGGTGTGTCGAAAACCAAACACCAAACACGTTTGTGCTGCTGTGAGTGACTGATCGTTCCGTCAAAGTGATTAAAACGCCACGCTCAGGAATCTCATCTCCCCCCGTCTCCACACAGATTATGATGAAGGCCATTGACTTTATGACACCATTTTCCATGGAGAACACACACACATTTGCTCCGTCTCTCTCTCTCTTTCTCTCTCTCTCTCACACACACACACACACACACACACACACACACACACACACACACACACACACACACACACACACAGAGTCCAGTTTTGATGTGACTTTTGTGCCGGATGACATCATGTCAGGTTTTATCTCTTACCACCATGCTTTCCTCTTTTTCCAAACAAAGGCAAACTGGTGTGTGTGTCTGTGTGTTTTAGTTTGTTGATATGGTGTGTGCGGGTTTGTTTGTTGATGGGGTGTGTGTGTGTGTGTGTGTGTGTGTGTGTTCTTTTGGTGATGTAATTCTGTTCACACACACACAAACACACACACAAACACACACACAAACACACACACAAACACACACACAAACACACACACAAACACACACACAAACACACACACAAACACACAACTGAACTCCCACAGTCATTTCTTTTCTGCTGATTTTATTGAAATGTCTCTCAGCACTTTTTCCCTCTTTCATTTTTACAACAGTCAGAATCTTTATATATATATATATATGAATATTATAATAATAATAGTGATCAGTTCTGGAGATTAAAACACTGTGATGTCAGATTTGTGCCGTGTTAAAGTTGTTGTGAGCACTTTTTAAACACAGGAACTTCCTGTAGGTGAAGTGTAAAGCGTGAACAACAGCAGTGTGATATGTGTGTGTTCACTTCATCTACTGGAACTAGGAGAGCACTATGAAAGCACCACTGTTGTAGACACTTCCCCATTATTGTTGCTTGCCTCGTTATCAGATGAGCACTCAGCTCCACCAACCTCGTCCTGTATGATCTTCTCCACTCTCAGTTTGCTGATATTTTGCTTTTTCTTACTTTATAAAACTCCATCATTGGGTTAATGTGAATTGCCTTTCTGTTCACTACTAATGTTCACTACATTGGTTTACTGACTTTGCACTAAACGAATGACCGAACACCTTTCCTGCCACAGGGATCACACAAACGCTCATATTTTACTGACATTTCACAGTCCACGACCTTTCCTTCAACATTGATCACAACTATTAAAATAAAAATCCATGTGTTTTGTTACCAAACCTGTAAAGAAGATGAGCAACAGCTTCACATATTCAACCTAAAATAAAATACAGATATATTATATATATTTATTTACTTGTTTATTTACTTGTTTTCTTTATTTGTCCACATTTTGAGTTTTCAGAATCTGAGTTCTAGATATTTATCAGCTTAGTGTCAGCTGTCTGTCTGTCTGTCTCTCTCTCTCTCTATTCTCTCTCTCTCTCTCTCTCTCTATTCTCTCTCTCTCTCTCTCTCTATTCTCTCTATCTATTCTGCTTCTCGTTCTTTGTCTCTTTTATTCTGGTTATCTCTTTCTTTGTCTCACTTTCTCTTTGTTTCTCTTAACCTGCCAGCTTTTTTGTCTCTTGTTCTTTGTCTGTTTCTGTCTTACTCTCCATTTCTTTATTTTAATTTATTCCTCTTTGTCTGTCTCTTTCACTTTCTCTCTTTCTTTGTCTCTATTTCCTTCTGTTTCTCTTAGCCTGTCAGTCTGCCTCTCTCTCTCTTTGCTGTTTATTTCTCTCACTCCGTTTTTCTTTTTGTCTGCCTCTTGCACTCTCATGTCATTTTCTCTCTCTCTCTTTCTCTCTCTCTCTCTGTCTGTATATCTGTCTGGTGTCACGTGTGCATTAATGATCAAACGTGTGATCTAAAGCTCGTTTCTCTGCATTCCTCATCCTCAGAAGGAATTTAACACTCACCTGTTTCTTCATATCTCGTGTTTGTAAAGTTTGTTTTTCATGGTGCTACAGAAACCGAAAAAATAACCTGGAGCTGATATTCCAGCGTTCTCCTGAAAATCAGAACAATAGTGTGCAAATGTAAATAGTCTCGAGTTCAGAGCAGGTCGGTCACCTCGTCTGGCTCTGTCCCAAATCACTATTATCTTTTTATGAGTGCACTCTCAGCTGGCACTGAGCAGCCCATATCTCTAAACATTTTTGAGGGTCTGCTCCAGTTCACTTTATCCATCATCAGTAAGCAAATGTGATTTGGATCTTTAGTGTTAATTATTTATTTTAAATGCACACTCCCTAATCCACCTGTAAATTATCGGGCAGGAAAAGGGAGAACATGCTTAACTGAACACAGCACAGGATAGAATCGAGGAACCCTGGAGATGAGGACGTGTCATTTTGGACACTCAACCTTTTCTGACTCTGTCCCAAATTCTTGTAGAAATAATGCATTGTCTTTTACTAAACCATTCCTTTATTAGACCTTAATCACAAGGAGTGCTTTGAAACACAGCCTTATTAAGCTGTATTTATTCACTATATACATACATAGTGAATGTAAGATGAGTGATTCTGGACACCGCTCTTGGGTCACAACCTCCCTCTGGCTGTGTCCTAAATGGATTTTCAGTAGTGCACTCTTAACCTCAAGGTCAAACCAAATGTCTCTTCTCAACATAAATCCATGGTATTTCTGGGAAGATCAGAAGAATCGTTGTGTTCAAGCGTGTACTGAGATTTCTCGAGGTTAATGATGTGTGCGTAAACATGATCATGTTTGTGAGCTCTTTCTCTCTCTCTGACACACACACACACACACACACACACACACACACGCGCACACACACACACACACAGCGAAAGAGTTGTCATTATGGCCGAGGTACAGGGTCATGAACTTGGAGTCAGTCTGTAATCAAAGCTTTGGGTTTTTTTAAATTGCACAGTAAACTGGAGCTGTAGAAGGGTGTGGTTATGCACGTGCATGCGCATAAGCCTTATGTATGCTTGTGAGTGTGTGTGTGTGTGTCTTTGTGTATGATAGTTCACCAAGGATCTGTTGTAACCTGTATATCTTGGGAGTGTTTCGTATCCTTTTTCTGTTTTCTAAATCTCCTCATTCATCTCTTCTTCGTTCACTTAATCACTGCATTGTCTGTGCTGCAGCGTCTCTCCCCCCTGACGCATCATGGTCTTAAGAAACACACACATGGGCCGTACCTCCTTTCTTCACTGGGGTTAATGAACACAGGCCACACCTCCGTCCTTCACTGGGGTTTATGAACACAGGCCACACCTCCTTTCAACCCTGGGGGGGGCGGGGCATATACCTGCTAAGAGAGCAGTGGAAGATTGGAGAATAATGAGTGGTCTGTAGTGGTATGCTGTTAGTGTCTAAAGTATTTACCACCATAATACGAGGGCGAAGTATAAGGACATGGTGATGAGGACATTTCCACCATATGTGTTCACCTTTATGTGTCACTCCTCTGGAGGGTTAGTGTGTATTTTGTGATGGATGAAGCTGCGCTCAATTGTGGGAATTGGATATGAAATGTCTGAAGTGGGTATCGGTGTAGAATGTGCCGCAGGCGAGAGAGAGAGAGAGAGAGAGAGAGAGAGAATCTATAAGAGCAGATGAAATGGCTGAAGAATAAAAGCATTCCTCGCCTGTGGAGCAACACAGAAAGTCTTTTCAATAAGCTCATCTCCCGTCCATCTGAACACAAACAGTTCACAGCACAGCTACATGTTTGTCTTGGACACATGGAAATCCCAGGGTCCAGAATCCACTCAGAAACCATCGTTCTCAAAATAATTGCATAAAATGCCGACCGCTTGTTCCTCGGGGTGTGTAAACTTACAGCGAGACACACATCATGTATAAACGAAGAGCCCCTTTTTCTGTGTGCAAGAAAAACATTCCGACATTCCAGAGAATTCCTAACAGGGGGTTGATACTGTAGTTAGGGGTCAAAGGTCACAGCTAAGTGTGCATTCTGGAGTTAATCTTTACCTCATGTAGTCCCTGTTTTAACCCCAAACGACGGAAAGGAGGGAAACTATGTAGTGCACTACAGACCAACGTGGAGTGATTAGAGACACCGTCTCTCTCTCTCTCTCTCTCTCTCTCTCTCTCCCTCGCTCTCTCTCTCTCTCTCTCTCTCTCGCTCTCTCTGTATCATTTTTTCTTCTTAAGAAAACAATACTATAGAAATGAAAGGTGGATATATTTGTAGTATCAGTGTGCAGTTTGTGTATCAGTACTGATTTACTGTCTGCTGAAAAGAACAACATGCACACATTATTGTGTAAATAACTGACATCAAGACATCAAGAGTATGAATATAGTCTTTAAAACACTACAAAACACCGGAGAGTGAGAACCACCATGAGCATATTATTGTTGTTCTCCACAAAGAGGACTGAGGGTATAAAGAGATCAGCATCACCCTGAACCTGAGTTACAGTACAGTGGTCCGTGTCATACCCAGTGGTATGGCATCATCCCAGAAGGAGCCTCTTCTCAAGTTGCTCATAAGAAAGACCTCAAACAGTTTGCTGAAGACGACCTGTCCAAGAGCATGAATTACTGAAACCGTGTTCTGTGGTCTGTGGTCTAATGAGACTGAGATTAACTTGTTTGGATCAGATGATGTTCAGCATTTGAAATGTGTGTGTCTGTTTCCATCTCTCTCTCTGTTTCTCTACATGCATAACACACACCTGTATCAATAAGAAGAGTCTATTACACTGCATGACGTCTCAGCAGGGTGTAATTTGGGATGCAGACCGTGTCTCATGAACCTCTGTGCACAGAGGTGGAAGGTGAACGTGCAGATGTCGAGTGCAATCATCTGATCATTCTGAATAAGTGACGTCACAGGACAAGAGTCAATCTCCTGAGCACTCTCTCGTTTTTGTCCATCTCTGTCCGTCACTCTTGTTCTTGTCAATATGTCTTTTTGTTTTCCCTCTTTCTCTATTTATATCTATTTTTTTTTTTTTTTAACTAAACCAAATGGATCTACTTTGTAATAAGAAGTGATTTGGGACACAGCCCACTGGCTTTTTCCTCTATACACACGTGGGTTGAATGAATGTGTGAACAGTTTTACACACTTACAGTTAATGACAAAGACAAGCTCACTAGTGTTCCTTCTGCTTTAGCCGGCCGTCTTGGACAACCTGCTGACGTCGATGAAGTTTGTGCTGCACGGGATGGGTGTGCTCCGAATCAACCTGGCCAACAACAAGAACAAGGTCTCACACATACACACCATCATGATAATGCGCAATGTTTCAGACATTACTGTAATATAAAGAATTATCATTAATGTACTCTTGTCTGATTGGCTGAGATTTGTCAGCTCATTTGCATAACGATGTCCTGCTAGAGAATAGCACACAGACACTGACTGGCTGAGCTCAGGGTCGATCCTGGAGCAGTGAGGAGCCAGTGCGCTTTTCTGAAACATAATGCAGCATTCTCATTAATATCAAATACATCGACACTAACATTTATAACATTAGCATGTGTAATCATAGTCTCTCCCGCCTTTCCTTTGAGAATAACACATACAGCGTCGCACTTGGACGAGGTCACAGAGGCACAGAAATCATCAGACCTGAAATGTCAAGTAGTGGTGCTGAATGTGATGAATATTTAAATATTATATTAAATAAATATGAAAAGAGCTGCAGATTTGATCAGGTGCACTAGGTGGCAATAGCTGCACTGTCTGTATCTCTCTCCCTCTCTTGCTTTTTCTCTCTCTCTCTCTCTCCCCATCCATCTTTCCCATTTTCTCTCTTTCTCTCTCTCTCTCGTACCCACACTCAATGTATTGCCCCGTGTCTTCTGGAAAACACCTTCTTCTTTAGTGGTTTTTATTTATTTTCAACATTAATGCTGAAGACTTCCAAACTATAAATATGTTTTATATTTTAGATATTTTGAAGTAGCCACGCTTTTGCTTTGATAACAGATTTGCACACTCTTGGCTTTACAAACCTTTTCTCACTCAGTCACTTGGAATGGTTTTCTGAGGTGTTAAGTGCCTGTTGGCTGCTTTTCCTTCACTCTGCAGTCCAACTCATCACAAATCAGCTCTCTGGATTTGTCATGTGATTGTGGAGACCAGGTCATCCGAGGCAGTGCCCCATCACGCTCCTTACAGAACCTAGAGGTGTGTTCGGGGTCATTGTTCAGAAGGAAAACAAATGATGGTCCCACTAAGCAAAAACCAGATGGGATGGCACGTTGCTGCAAAATGCTGTGGTAGCCATGCTGGATACGTGTGCTCTCAATTTTGTTCTCAACAAACAAAGACACGGTGCTTAGAACCAAAAATCTCAAATTTGGACTTTGGACCCTGAACTGAAAATCAATTCAATTCAAATTCTACATTTTATTTGTCACATACACATTAATACAGAGTACGACATGTAGTGAAATACTTTTTACCACTGTCCAACATGTACAAATATAAAGTATAACCTATCAATAAGTATAAAAGAGTTGACAACGTCATGACATCCAGTCACTTACAGTAATCTCTCTGATCTCTTTTCATTCTCTCTCTCTCTCTCTTTCTCTCTCTCTCTCTCTCTCTCAGACACATGTGTTTTGCAGGTGCAGTAAATGTGCTGCATCGCTGCCATGTCATCTCGCTTCTTAAACACACGCTGTGTAATTACCAGGCGGTTAGCATGCGCCGTGGAGACTAATTACCGCGTGGTGGTGATGAGTCATACAGATGGCTCTTTTTTTAAACGCATCCTCCCGCCTCCTTTTACTTCATTCTTTCTTTTAAACCAAAAATACCTAATTTTGTGTGTTTACCAAGCTGGAAATGTGACGTGGCGTTTCTGTGGAGGCTGACTGGTGTTTGTGTGTGTGTGTGTGTGTGTTTGTGTGTTGAGCAGGTCCACGCCCACTCAGTTCTATCGTGTGGGCGGTGCTTCGATGAAGAGCAGGTGCTTTTCCCATTTATAAGCCACGCCCTTTCCTGTTTGTGGGCGGATCAGGGGGTGCGGTCTGCGGCGTCACGAGGCTACGAGTACGAACTAAACGACTCTGCGCTCTAGTGAGTAACACACACACACTTCGGCTACACGCACACACACAAACATTACAGGGTAAATAGTTTTTACACAACAGTTTGATTATTTGATCTTTTTCATAGCAACGGCTCAGAAATGCTTTATTATAACAGCCCTGCATTTAAGTACTCAACCCCTCTACATTCCTGAACATTGATCCTATATGTTCTTCATGAACATCTCCTTGCAGCTCCCTTTGCTGTTAGAATGAGAACCAACATATGTGAGATGATTGAGGAGGTGAGTGAGTCCAGTTTCAGTTCATCCTAAGCGTTCAGCGTGCTTGGGAAGGAACCCCAGTACACCCATGTTCCTCCACTATAAGCTTCACAACAGCACACCCTGTCTTCATGGAGCTCAGCTTTGTTTACATGCAGGAACACTGGAAATCTTAGTTCATGGGAAATTGCAATCTTACAGCATACGGTGACATTCAATATGATGTTCATGGGAGCAGTACATTTTTTAGCAATATGGTGTAAATAGTGTCACATGATCTCCGTGTGTAGAACAGACTCTAGGAATAGAATATATATGTTGGAGAATCGATGTCAGTAGAGACGTCCTATGAGCTCCTGTCTCCCTCAGGCATGCAGAGCGCTCTGGTCTTTTTAAATATCTCATGAATACATTTATCAACCAGCGAACTCGCCAGAAATGAGACGTTTCACAAGGCTGTAATTGGGCATGTAACCTTACCAGAGACCTCCGACCTGTGACCTCATACATATTCGATTACAATATGGCTGAAATGTAAAATAGTTTTTCGATAGACTCTGGCTTTTTTCATTCATTTAACTTTTTTATTCCTGACCAATCAGGTTGCAGGACAGGATGGTTGAGGAAAAACAAGAAAAAAAACAAAAACAATGGAGAACCAAACGTTTCTGGACACCTGACCATTGGTCATAAGATGTGTTTTTTGAACGTCCTATTCCACATTTAGTGTTAGTAATGATAATTCCACAAGAGTGTTAGTAAAGTCAGGTACTGATGTAGATGTAATGGGGAGGCCTGGGGTGCAGTCAGCATGAAAAAAACTCATCCCAAAGGGTTCATTAGGGATTCAAGATCTTCCACTGCAACCCATGTAAAGCAGATCTTCATGGAGGTATTGCTGTGCTGGAACAGGTTTGGTCTCCTAGTTCAAGTTGTAGGAAACATTTTTGCTGCCACGTCCAAAGACGTCCTACACAATAGTGTGCCTCGAACTCTGGTGTCCCAATACATTCACCATTGAGTTTAGCTATTAGCTGTGACTTTGACATAAAGTTGCATGTTCCATGTTAAAAGCAAACAAGAAGTGTGTGTGTGTGTGTGTGTGTGTGTGTGTGTGTGTGTGTGTGTGTGTGTGTGTGTGTGTGTGTGTATGGCATTGTAGGCATTGAATGTGTGTATAGTGTGTATGGCTGTGGCAGTGGAGTGTGCGGTTACTGCTGCAGTGTGTTCTCATGTTTTACATCTGTACGTTTGTTAAAAAGCTAATATTTAGTGATCATTACACAAAAAATCCTCTGTTTTTATAATCAACACAGTGGTTTAATACTGGACATGTGTGTACGAGTTCTCTAGAGGCACCAATTAGTGCCCACAAACTGCCCAATCAGGGGTTCATACATGCTGTCTTATAAGCAGTTTATACACTGATTGCGTGGGAAGAGTGGGTTGCGGGTTTTTAGTGTGTGTGTGTGTGTGTGTGTGTGTGTGTGTGTGTGTGTGTGTGTGTGTGGGGCCGAGATAAAACACCAGGAGGGTAATTATTTCAATTCTACAGCTCAGGTCTCCTGTGTCGCAACAGTGTGTCATGCGTCACAGCAAATGAGTATCCGAGTAAAAGGTGTGTGTGTGTGTGTGTGTTTGTATGTGTTTTAAATGGCAATTAGTACTGTGTAGTTGTGTGTCAGTGGAGAGTCTGCACACCTCAGAGCTGTTTATTTTGGATTTACTGGCAGGCTGTAAAGCATATTAAAGTAGTTGTGTGTATGTGTGTGTGTGTGTGTGTGTGTGTGTGTGTGTGTGTGGTTGGGGGGGGGGGGGGTTTTTAAAATGCGGGGAGGGGGGGGGGGGTTTAAATCAGTAATAAACCCTGTGTTGTGGTGTAATGAAGCAGAGTTGCTGTTACCTCCTCAGTGTGGAATGATTTTTGATTATTATGATTATTTTTCTAGAACAGAAAACTAAAGAACAGTTCTTTTTTTATTGATTACAGAGCTTCACATCATACTTTTATTTGTTATTTATGTTGTTTTCTCTCTGTTTTATGTTTATCTCACACACACACACACACACACACACACACACACACACACGCACACACACTATTTTGGTGTATGGAAAAGGTCAGACATTCCACATTTTCTTTGTGCACCTGGGGTCCTTTATTTCCTGCCTGTTACAACCAAAAGACACAGAGTACCATTTTTTTTGTCAATCTGTCTGTTTCTCCATCCGTCTGCCTGCTTCTCTACCCGTTTATCTGTCTATCGATCTGTCTGTTTCTCTACCTGTCTGTCCGTTTATCTGTCTATCAATCTGTCTGTCTATCAGTCCATCTCTCTCATTTTTAATTCTCATCATCAAAACCCAAAAAGTAATTTACAGTTTAAATACAAATGTTCAGAAAAATCTTGATAAAGACTTTTGACTATTATCATATATATCTAAAGTAATCCTGTGTGTGTGTGTGTGTGTGTGTGTGTGTGTGTGTGTGTAAGGGTGTGTGTGTTATCAGTCATCAGGGTTGAGCTGATGATGATAATCAGATGAAGAAGGGTGGTGCGGGAGTTAGGAGTAGGGCTCAGGAGAGTTGGAGACGACTGTGACTGTCATTGCCTGCTGTGAGCTGCTGAGATCTTAAGGCCAGTAATGTCGCTGTGGTGGGGATCATCTCACACACACACACACACACACACACACACACACACACACACACACACACACACTCTAACACTCCCACAGTTAAATGCACACCTAAGGCTAAAGCTTCTGGCCAGGGGGTTTATCTGATCAGACTAATGTCGGAATGTCAACTAATCGCTTTGGCACTTGGAGGCATTTGTTTGTGTGTGTGTGTGTGTGTGTGTGTGTGTGTGTGTGTGTGTGTGTGTGTGTGTGTGTGTGTGTGTGTGTATGTGGTGACTCAGTATCGCGGTAAAACAAATCCTAAAGTGTATTCAGTATATCTTAATACAAGACGTGCTGGAGGAGCTACAACAGTCTTGTTTAGGTTGTAAAAGTCTTTTGGAGGGTCATAAACAGGAAGTTTGGGGTTATATAAGTGCTACTTTGCAAAAAAATAAAAAATAAATAAATCACGTTTTACTCTTTCAGTAAAACATGGTGGTGGGAGCATCGTGTTCAGAGTTTCTTGTGCTCGTTCAGTTGTTTTCTTCCTCCCATTCCTTCTTACTGACTTTTGGTGAACGTCCACTCATAGAGATGATTTAAATTGTGTACAAATGATTTTAAGATTCAGCAAAAATCAGCAACAGCATGTTTGAGGAAGTGGTAATTATTCTTTAAGGTTTTGGACATTTGATTAGAAGGTCATGAGTTCACATCCCAGCACCACCAAGTGCCCTTGAAAAGGGTTCCTAAGCCGCACCGGTATAATGTAAATAAGAACCCAGAGGACTCTTAGGATAATCCTGCTCAGGCTCATCGCTTCCTCAGGCATCTACAAATACACCATCGGTTGGAAAGACTGCGATATGAATATTCAGTGTTTTTATTAGCATATGCGTAGTGTTTCTTGTCACACAGGTATCGATATCAGTGCCCTGCTGAGCAAAAGGCTTAAGATAAAGCAAAGAGGCTCCGATTTAATTGAAACTTCTATTTGAAAACATCACCTTTTGATTGAAGGAAATGAATATAAATACATAATTCTGTTCTTTTTTTTGTCTCTGTAGTTTTTTTGATAACATGGCCCGGATCGTGTCGGCGGACTACGTGCCCACGGAGATGGACGTGCTGAGGGTCAGAATCCGCACCACAGGTGTCATCGAGACTCAGTTTAAAGTCAAACACCTGGTGTTCAGGTAAAAACGCCAAATATGCAGCTACTGCAGTGAATTAAATGCAGCGAGAGCAAAATCAGTTCTGATCAGCACTGAAACACTTCTCTCACGCTCTGGACCTTCAGCACCACTTTAACTACGCCACGCAAATATTCACCCCCTCAATCGTCCTCTCACGTCCCATTACACTCACACTCCACCACCAGATGCCTGATTACTCCCCACCCCCACCCTAGAGGATTGTGGGTAATTCTTTTCCTTCCAGGCCATTTAAATGTTAATGGGCACGATTACATGCGCATTTCATTTCAAATGGAGCAAAGGATTGTGGGAGGTTTGGATTATGAGCCGTTTAATACACACACACACACACAACCTCTTGACTATTTATCTGTTTATCTTCAGTATTAAGTCAGCCCTGTCTCACCCGAGTTTGTCTGAAGAGAAACTCCCATCACGGTTTATTTCCCTGATGTGACTTTTTCATAAAGCGCACTGAAACCAAATGTTTTAAATACAGCTTTCGTTCACATTTCAATTAAAACGCTCCTGAATAAATTCTTCTTCTTTTTAATCCACTTCCTCATGTCACCTTTATATGGTTTTATTTTAATTTGATTAGGGATTTTTCTCTTTTTTTTATTCTTCTCTCTGTCTGTGTTTTATTTAAACTAAAAGTCTGCATCTCTCTGCATCTCACTGCCTGCCTCTCCCTGTCTGCCTCTTCCTGATCTCCCTGTCTGCCTCTTCCTGTCTACCTCTTCCTGATCTCCCTGTCTGCCTTTTCCTGTCTACCTCTTCCTGATCTCCCTGTCTGCCTTTTCCTGTCTACCTCTTCCTGATCTTCCTGTCTGCCTCTCCCTGTCTGCCTCTTCCTGTCTACCTCTTCCTGTCTACCTCTTCCTGATCTTCCTGTCTACCTCTTCCTGTCTACCTCTTCCTGATCTTCCTGTCTGCCTCTTCCTGTCTACCTCTTCCTGTCTACCTCTTCCTGATCTTCCTGTCTGCCTCTTCCTGTCTGCCTCTCCCTGTCTGCCTCTTTCTGATCTCCCTGTCTGCCTCTTCCTGTCTATGTTTGTGTGTGTGTGTATATGTGTGTATATATTTACACTGGCGATCAAAATTAGAGAACAATTTATAAACAACACTTCTGAAATAATGTGATCTTTACTGCTCAATAGTTAAAGGAGTTTTCATCCTGTCTATATCATGCTACCAGAACCCCTTTTCCACAAAATAACTAAGGCATTTCCAAAAAAAAACATTATTTATTAAGCATTCGAGTGTTTAACCAAGTTCCAACACACATGTTGTTTGATTAGATCACCCTGTGGAATGTGTGTGTGTGTGTGTGTGTGTGTGTGTGTGTGTGTGGAAATAGATAAAGGCTCGATCAGTCGTTCTTGCTCATGGCAGACGTGTACAGGAATCGTTCAGGTGAATTCAGGAGGAGAATGAGGAAATAGAAAGCAGCACACGCTCTCTGTGGAGAATGACCTTTTCACATGTGGTCACCTGTTTACCTCTTGACTGCGTGATTGCCCTCGATACCTGTTTTCCTGCTCGTCTCCGAGCGCTGATTGAGGCAGATGGACGAGTGGCCCGCTGACACTCGTGTGCATTGAGGAGATATAAAACCGGGGGGAAATAAAACGACTCTGTGTGAAAATACGTCTCTTGATGTTTCTCTGTGTGCGTGTGTGTGCGTGTGCGTGCGTGCGTGTGCGTGCGTGCGTGTGTGTGCGTGCGTGTGCGTGCGTGTGTGTGCGTGTCGAATAAAACACACCTGACTTTGAGATTTGGTATGAGAGGTCTCATGATGCTTCTGTTCATTCTGTTTCATCATACGTCATGCAGAGTAATTCATGTCTAACTGCCCTTGTGTGTATTTGGCCATCCCATAATTTCTTCCCGAAACACCTCTGTATTTTTCTGCCTCTCCAGGCTGTATGATGTCGGAGGCCAGCGGACGGAGAGAAGGAAGTGGATCAGCTGTTTTGAGGATGTCCGGGCCGTGCTGTTTGTCGTCTCTCTGAGTGGATACGACATGACCCTGGTGGAGGATCCTTCCATGGTGAGAGCCATGCACATTTACACCCTGTTACCATAGTAACAAATTTACCACACCGATTCCACTTATAAACGATCCTTATATTGACTGGTTTGAGGCTCCTCAGTCCTTTATGCAACAAACTGCAAAGCAAAACACCTTTCCATCAGAACCAGCATGAACTTCTTCAGCAGTTTGAGCCCCTTGACTGTTATATCCGATCACACGGACCAGCCTTCGCTCCTCCATGTGCATCAATGATTCTCGTCCCACATGACCCTGTCCCCGGTTCACCACTGTTCCTTCCCTCTGACCGCTGCAGACCAGGAACAATCCTACAAGAGCTGCAGTTTTGGAGATGCTCTGACCCAGTCGTCTAGACGCCACAATTTGTCAAACCCGCTCAAATCCTTACGCTCATCCATTTTTCCTGCTTCTAACATCAACTTTGATGACAAAATATTTACTTGATGCCTGATGAATAAATCCACCCACGATGAGATCATCAGTGTTCTTCACTTCACCACTCATAATATTATAATGTCATAATGTTGTTGGTTGGTTGTGTGTGTGTGTGTGTGTGTGCGTGCGTGCGTGCGTGCGTGCGTGCGTGCGTGCGTGCGTGCGTGCGTGCGTGCGTGTGTATATATGCACATATTCGGGCATCAAAACATATCTTCATCGTAAGTCATGTATTATCCGCTTAACTCAGTTGGTTCTAGAGCTGTATTGTTGTATTTTAAAAAAGTGTGCTATAATTCCACCCAACAGAGTTTTATTCTGATAGCACACTGTGTGTGTGTGTGTGTGTGTGTGTGTGTGTGTGTGTGTGTTCTCTTTAGAACCGGCTGCAGGAGAGCCTTAGGCTGTTTTCCTCCATCTGCAACAATGTGTTCTTCAGGAGCACCTCTATGGTAGGAGCCGAGTAGCCTGAAGAGAGAATCTCCCGCGCTCGCACACACACACACACACACACACACAGAGCACAGATGGGACCAAAAACTGTGTGAAAACTAATAAACACAGATTATGTATTAGGTTTGTATTTAACTGAGCGTTTGGTCTGTGGGGTTCCTGCGCCGTGACTGCGCAGACAAGCCTTTATGATTTTGACTTCGCTGTCATAGCAACGATCATGAAGACTATCGCTCATGTCACTGATCTCACATCTGCTGTAAGAGAGGAGAGTCCTTCATTTATACTGTACAGATGAAGAGACAGACAGAGAGAGAGACTGGGAAAGACAGATAGACTGATGGATAGATAGAGAAGAACTGAGAGATAGAATTACTGATAGACAGTAAGACTGGCAGATAGACAGAAATATATAAATAGACAGAAAGACTGATAGATAAACAAAAAGACTGATAGATAGACAGAAACTGATGTATATACAGGTAATGACTGAATAATCATCAAATATATAGTGCGCAAAAAAGGAAAGACTGACACCAGTGGTTGGTGTGTGTGTGTGTGATATGAGTGTTATGACAAGTGTTATTAAGCTGCAGGTGTGTAGTCAAGGCATCTTCTGATCACACACACACACACACACACACACACACACACACACACATATCCACTGTGTGTGTTTAATGAGCTCATTTACTCTTCTTCTTTACACACACACCCTGCTGTATTACTCATCACTCTAAACTTTACCAACTCCAACACTGAAGTCATCACTGACCAACCATTTGTTCTGTCACAAGAGCATGGCTACTGAACCACACCCACTTCCTCTCTCTCTCTCTATCACTCACTTATTCACTCATTCTCACGCTTCTCTCTCTCTCTCGCCCCCTGGTGTGTCTAACTTTGATATGTTAATAGATTGTGATTATTATTGGTTTGGTGAAGGCACACACACACACACACACACACAGACACAGTCACTTTGTTAGAAGCCAAAAAATATCGTCTGGAAAACTTTTTAATTGTCACCCGAGACTTTTTCTTCCCAGTGATCTGGCAGGTGAACTGTCATCATCTGGATTGTTGTTCAGACTGAGATAAACACTGCTTACAAATCTCTCTCTCTCTCACACACACACACACACACACACACACACACACGGGATATTTTATTAAACACTATTAGCAGGAGATTTTGCAATGTTAGGGGTTTTGTTAGATAATGTTGAGGTGAAAAGATTAATAATATCCCATAAAACACCAACCCAGACATGACCTTATCAGCACAAAGCAAACACTGTGAGATTTTGGGATGTTTTGTGATCATGTTAGATATTTATGAATGAAATGATTCTATTGTACACACTTTTTAGGGTAATAAATTAAATAGAGATTTATTGTTTCTTTTTTTCCTCCAGATTTTATTCATGAACAAAATCGATCTTTTCCAAGAGAAGATCCTGCACTCGGGGCGGCACCTCAGACACTACATGCCCCTCTACAGAGGTGAGAACCTGAGAAATAAATACAACATTTACCTGTAGTCTGTTTCTATCGCTCACTCTGTCTCACTGTGTCTCTCTGTTTCTATCTCTCACTCTGTCTCACTGTGTCTATCTGTTTCTATCTCTCACTCTGTCTCACTGTGTCTCTCTGTTTCTATCGCTCACTCTGTCTCACTGTGTCTCTCTGTTTCTATCGCTCACTCTGTCTCACTGTGTCTCTCTGTTTCTATCTCTCACTCTGTCTCACTGTGTCTCTTTGTTTCTATCTCATTCTTTCTCACTGTGTCTCTTTGTTTCTATCTCTCACTCTTTCTCACTCTGTCTCTTTGTTTCTATTTCTCACTGTGTCTCTCTGTTTCTATCTCTCACTCTTTCTCACTGTGTCTCTTTGCTTCTATCTCTCACTCTTTCTTACTGTCTCTTTGTTTCTATCTCTCACTCTTTCTCACTGTGTCTCTTTGTTTCTATCTCTCACTCTTTCTCACTGTGTCTCTCTGTTTCTATCTCTCACTCTTTCTTACTGTGTCTCTTTGTTTCTATCTCTCACTCTGTCTCACTGTGTCTCTCTCTTTCTAATTCTAATACTTTGTGACTCTATATTTTACTGTCTTACTCTGTGTCTCTTTTCATTTCTCCACTCTTTGTATGTCTTGTTCTTTCTCTCTTTGTATGTGTATCTCATGTTGGAGAACTCTGTTCTCTGTATTTATATCTTATTATTTACTGCTGCTCTTTTATGACCTCTTACAGTAAAATCAAACCACTAAAGGATTTTAATTACTGTGTGATTGTTCATGTACCTTCTCTCCCACATGTTCAACTTTTTATTGTTTTGGTTTAATTCTATCTACTTCAATCCACTCATATGAAAGATACCTATTATTAATAATATTTAATTTGATTCTTGTTTTTATTCTATTGTATTTTGTATGTTAATAACACATGCCATGAATATTTAGAAGTAAAGGGCTCTCTCTCTCTCTCTCTCTCTCTCTCTCTCTCTCTCTCTCTCTCTCTCTCTCTCTCTCTGTGCAGGTGCTGACTTCGATGTTGATTCTGCCGCTCGATTTATCGCCTCCACGTTCGTCTCTCTGAACACCACGCCCAGGAAGCTGATCTACCACCACTTCACCACGGCGACAGACACCTCCAACGTGCAGGTGGTGTTCCAGGTGGTAATGGACACCATCATGAAGGAGAACCTGGAGGCTGTTTCACTGCTCTGAGCTACACACTGTAGAGTCTCAAAAGAGTGAGCATGAGAGTGTGGAATATACCAAAAGAGAGAGATACTAAGAGACTTAAAAAGAAAGATTGTGCAAGAGAGTGGTGATGGATAGATGGATGGATGGATGGATGGATATATATATATATAGATAGATAGATAGATAAAGAAGTGAATATAGAGAGTATGGCTGAGGAAGTGAGAGGTGGTGAGATGAAGCGTGAGATACAGAGGAAGAGGGGATTAGAGAGATAGAGATAGAGAGAGAGTTGTAAAGTGAGAGTGATACAAAGTGTCGTCTTTGTTGTGCAATAAGGACATGGTTATGGTTCCAGCGATTGACGTGGTCTTGTCAAAATAACTTCAGAATTCCTAATCGGAGGACTTGATGAAGAACATGATGATGATGAAGAACACACATTTTACAGACGTTTGGAAACGATGATCTTCTACCAGCAAAAGTTTTTGGCACCTCATTGTACACGGCTTTTCTTCTCCCTGTTTTGGAATAATAGTGAAGACATTTCTTCTGTGCCATACGGAGCAGTCGTGCGGTGACCTCTATTCTAATTTAACGATTTGTTCACACACTTGTTTGAAGACGGAGCTCCAACCTGGAGGTTTCCTAAAAGGTCCTGCTTCCTGCTAACTTCTTATATGTTGAATTCACAAATCACAATGTGTTCAATCATTTCCTATACCAGCAGCTGGAATAGCATTCTGATCTGTGGTTCGTTTCTATAGCAACGGCTCATTTACATGGATGCAACTTTTTTTTTTTTGCGTAAGATAATTCACGTTACCAGTGCACGTGCTTTTTAACTGTCCAAGGGAACGATTGATCGTGTGTGTGTGTGTGTGTGTGTGTGTGTGTGTGTGTGTACAGGGTGTCCTTTGCTGGTGTGTTTGTACCGGAGTGTGTTTTTTTTTCCTCCTGCTAATATTTACCATAAAAAGAGGTCCGAGTTAATAATAAACAAGAAGTGAACACACTTCAGAACACACACACACACACACACACACTGACACACACACACACACACACACAGTATGTTTACGAAGTCATGAAGCAATGATTTGTCTAACTGTTACTATTGTTATTAGGGGCCAAGAAACAAAGGTTTGTGGACACCCTCTTTTTTTTTCTTGTTTTTTTTGTTGAACATCTCATAGATACATTTGTTTTTGTTGAGCGATGAAGCTGTGAAGCACTTTGTGTTTGTATGTGTGGGACACACCTTCCTGTGCCTTATATGATTTTTCATGTAAAATGTGTACGTTCTGTTAATAAGGCGTGAACGATCAAAGCCAAAATGATCCAGTATTTAAGATTCTTTGATGATGATATACTGTCATGAACATCGTGATATATTTTATATAACCGATATAATCATCGATAATCTGTCCCCTTTGTTTTTATTTCTTCAGCAAAAAAACCCATACGCTACACACACCAATCAACCGTCTGTCGAGTTTAATAAATAAAATAACATTTTATACACATTTACACACATTTACACACATTTACACACATTTACACACATTTAGCTACAGAAGGGACAAACAGCAATATTGTTTCTCTCACACACACATTCACACGTTCAGATATTTGTGTACACACACACACACACACACACATATATATATAGAACATTTTAGTGAAGAAGATTTCTGTGGATAAAATAATGGAAAATAAATAACATTCAAGGAGTCCAAGTAGAGCTGGAGATCCGAACACAAGCGCGTCTGAGAGCATTCTAATCAGACCGGAAAGTACCGTACTTTTAGAGTACCACTACAGATCTCGTCTTGTCTAAACGACACTGTTGTGTATGAGGGTTGGTTTATTTATTATAGAATGGAACAGCAGGAAATGGGTGTTCAGGAGACAGGTTCCCGTCCCTGGTCCTGGAGAACCACGGGGAATCCAGGACCGAGTTCGGGTTCCGTGTTCGCACGTCGCTCACGCCACCAAGCAGTCGAGCGAGTCGAGCGCCAGCAGAACCTCCGCCCTGCACCGGAACGTGTTCCAGCCGTCCTGCATCAACTCACAGCTCTGGAGGTTCGGAGAAATGTCCTTGATGCAGATGGCCTGGGAAAAAAAACACACAAAATCTGATCTCACTTTTCATTCTTTTCTTTTTCACGTGTAGACTGTATGCCTCGCCCTGCTGCGTGTTTACACTTTAAAGCGAATTGATGTTTTGGTTTGTTTTTCACGTGTAAACGCAGATCATCACGCGTGTTATTAGTGTAGGAATAAAAACCAGCTCGCTTTTACACGAGAAATTCAGAGAACTGATTTATTCTGAGGAATTTAGTGTAGAAACCTATTTAAATATAGACTCCTCGCGTCCCACTTCTTTACTTATCTGTTTATTTTTACATTTCACCTTTTACACATTAGGCGTGTAAAACAGAATTCGATATCAATTGCAGACGTGAGATTGCACCCCGGATATCACGTTTTCACGCGAATCTGAAATAAAGTCGAATTGATTTCGCGCACGAACTCCGCGGTTCCGGGCGCACAGGATCCCTGCACATCTGTATTGTGTGTTTATTAGTCTGCACATCTGCACAGGTGGATCTGAAGTCTCTTTAATAACCACGGTACTATTCGTCAGTAAAATCCGATGCGTTACCTGTCCAGGTGCGTGTCTTGAGTTTAGAATGTAATGTGGTGATGATCTGTAACCCGGGTGAATGTTGTGTTTGCATCACAGAATGATATTTACCATGTTCTTGAGGACCGGCGTGTGTCTCGCGCTCAGCTCGGGCACCACGCTGTTTCCGGTGCTCTCTCCCGCGTCTAGAGCGGACTCCGGGTCGGACCTGCGGACGTACGGAGACCTGCGGATGCCGGACAGCAAACCCGAGGCTCTGCCCACGGAGTAGTAGCTCGGACCAGTGGCCTGTTTGTACCACGCGTCTGCGGGACTGCACGTGAGCAGCACGGCGACGGCCGCGAGCATCACGACGGACCTCTGCGGCGCGCACCTCCTCCTCATCGGCATCACCATCATCATCATCTCCTGTTCAGCGGGTCAGTGGTGTTGATTTATTTATCTATTCAGTGTGGTTTATCTCTTTCACTCTCTCACTCTTTCATCTGTAAACTCCACTGAGCGCGTGTGTGGAGCTTTATATACACACCCGGAGCGCGTAAAGGCGCGCGCGTCCGACGTGAAGGTGCCCCGTGTGTAGCGCACGTCCAATCAGCGTGGGCGATTCAGCGTCAGGGTTTTTTAGACGTGCGTAAATTCAACACACTTGTGACGTGAGAAAAGAATAACAAGCCGTGAAAGAAAGATCGCTCGTGCGCGCACTCTCTCTCTCTCTTTATTACTGAAATCGGAACCGTGCATCAAGAACAATCTCAAGAAGGAACTCCTGAGGAACCTTTCCATCTTTTACACATAAAATAAAAAGATGTAATTAAAGATGTAAATTGATACTTTATCATCGCCTAATTTGCATAATTATAAAAAAAATGTTTCTTTAACAATAGTGACAGTGATTTTTTAATGATTTTATTTAGAGTTCATTCAGAGTGAGAAATTAGTGACACATGAACCTCAGACTCAGGGATCTTCTGTCTCACCTGCAGGAGCTCTGATTACTGATGTGTGGAGGAGGTGAGGGTTATAACGCACCTGTTATAACAAAACAAGTTCAGTGTAAACTGTAGGAAGCTGAACTTCCTAAGATTTCTCTCTAAGACTCCACAACCCAATACTGTGTTACACACAATCACACAACCAAAAACACACACACGCTCTAACACACAATCACAGACACTGAGGGAGAAGTCTGGGGAGTTTTATTTTAGTTCCATTTGTGAAAACATCTGCACCAAATGCAGAGAAATGCATCTACACAGAGATACCAGAATATTTAATACATCATTTATTTATTAAAAAAACTATCAATATGTACATTTCTGTACACAAAATATGTGCAAATGTTCAAAATAGAAGAAATCAAGGCTCCTGTGTGAAGTCGATGATGATGATGATGATGATGACGTGTATTTAAACGTCTCCGGGTGATGACGTTACTTTTCATCTCCTCGTTAATGTTATGGAGAAACACTCGTGACTCCGGTGATCCTTCACAGCTCGTTGTAAAGTGGTCTGCACTTGGGCTCCATCTTGTCCTCGAGCACGCCGTCCGGCGCGCACACCCACGGATCCTCCGTCTCCCACTGCCACTTGAGGAGCTGCTCCTTCAGGAGCTCCAGAACATCTTTGTACGCAGGATCCGAGGCCAGGTTATTCTGCTCGGCCGGGTCCGAGTGCGTGTCGTACAGCTCCCAGCGCTCCCTGTAGTAATACTGCCTCAGGGTCTTGAACCAGCCGGTGGGCGTGCCCGCCTGCGTCCTCTGCAGCAGGTCCTGGAAGGTGGGCGAGACGTACAGGTCCTGGTCGATGGGGAAAGGCGAGCGGTAGTTCAGGTTGTGCAGTAGGACGAAGCGACCGTGCCTCACCAAGCGCATCGGGTAGTACATGGTGGCCTCGTGCAGACTCTGACTGGCGTACGCCGTGTCCCAGGCGGGCTCGAAGGACAGCGCGGGGAGCAGGGAGCGACCCGAGAGGTGGACCGGAGACACGCCGCTCAGGCTGTAGGGAGGATACGGCACCGAGAACCAGTCCAGCAGAGTGGGAGTGATGTCTGACACGAAACACACATCCACAGCACATCTTCACAACATTTCACAGTATTACTGTCAAATTATAATCCGATTATTTATGATCAGATTATTAGCACCAGATTATCACAATTTTATTTATTAATAATAATCAGATTATCACGATTAGATATGACCATGATCAGATTATTACTATTTTTAGACTACTAGTGTTATCAGATTAGCATTAGTTCCCATGTAGATGATGCTATAGAGAGTTGAACTATAAAGTGAGTTAACGGCGCCACCTTGTGGTCATAGAACAAACACCAGGAAAATGGCAACGTTTTTTCTTTTCACTCTGAATGAAGTAAAAGTTTATAATACCCAGAGGTGCATTTAGATTTCTGTACATGACGCTGTGTGTGTGTGTGTGTGTGTTACCCAGGAGACTGACGTAGGCGTCACTCGTCTGTCCCCAGCGCTCTCGGTGTTCAGGTGAGGAGATGATCATGGGTTCGGACACGCCCGAGTCGTACAGGTTGGTTCGTCCGTTGGGAAACGGGATTCCGTTATCAGAGCTGTACATCACCAGCGTGTCGTTCTCAAACCCGGCGTCCCTCAGCTCCTGCAGGACCAAACCAATACCTGCAGGAAAGGATGGAATCGGATTCACACACAAGCAAACCAGATCACAAACATATTTCAATATTTACAGTGGTGATGATATCATTCTGTAATAACTCTGTAAAGAGCAAACACTCACCCTGGTCCAGACGGCTGACGGTGGTGTACTGAGCCGCGAGATCGGCCCGAGCAGCCGGAGTGTCCGGGACAAAATACGGCACCTGAGCAGGAGAACAAAGAATAATCTCATAGACAAACCATTGTGCATTCCATTTTTTTATATAATGAAAAGTCATGATGGTGGAGTCTCACCTTGACCTGCTCGGGTGTGTAGTGCTGCGGCTTCCAGTCGGGAATCCACCCCATTCCGCTCTCTCCGTTCCCGAACTTCTCACAGAACGAGCCATACTGAGGCTGCGAGTGGCCGCATCGATGAGGGTCGTGAAACGCCACGTATAGAAAGAAGGGACGAGTTCCTCCTCCTCCTCCTCTTCTTCTCCTCTCCTCCTCCTCTTTGTGTTCCTGCAGAAACTTCCGGACCAGCAGTTTGATCCGGGTGATGTTGCGTCCCACCTGCAGGACCGAGCCGTTTTCCTCGGTGTAGGCGAAGTCGAAGGGGAACACCGAGCTCGGACCAACGTGCTTCTTCCCGATGATGCCTGAACACCAAACACCAAACACCAAACATATTTGTATTAATAATGAATTCTATTATAAATGATAATCTCATTAATCTTTGTATTTTAGCTCTGGTTATTATTGATATTAATATAATGTATTTTTTGTTTATTATCATTTCTAAAAAAAAGGAATGTGTTCACATAAAGAAGTGATGTTATAATGGAAGTTTCTGGAATATGAATGTTGATTTTTGCTGCAGGTGTTTGGCAGGTTTGGTGTGTTTCTCTTCACCGGTGTGGATGTTGGATTGTTGGAGTAACAGCGGGAGAGACTGCACGCTGTCGAACGAGTTAAAGTGGTGCACGCCCTGATGAAGGCCGTACATCCCGTTCTGGTGCTGAGGAGAGAAAAGAACACGCCTGGAATCGTCTACACGTTCACAGTGAGGTCGGTGTGAAGGATGGTGTGAGGTGCTCCTACCTGTGGTAATCCGGTGAGGATGGTGGAGCGGCTGGGAGAGCAGCTACTGACCGAGGTGAAGGCGTTCCGGAAAACGACGCCGCGTCCAGCCAGAGCGTTCAGGTGAGGGGTTCGGACCACCGTGTTGTTGTAGACCTCCGTCTCGAACCCGGCATCATCGGCTACAGGACGAGTAAACACAACCACAACACACTCAAGTTACGATCCCACAGAGTAACATACACCACGTAGCCACAGGTCGTGTTTCTGAGATGTTCCACTGGAGTTTGTGCTCATTCAGGGGGTTAGTAAAGTCAGGTACTGATGTAGGTGAGGTGAGGAGACCTGAGGGTTGAGGGCAGAAATCTATAGCAGAAGATCTTCCACTCTAACATACTGGAACAGGTTTGGACCTTATAGATGAATAGAAATGAAGGGGAAATATTATGCTATAGGATCCAAAGTCACCCTACACCACTGTGTGCCTTCACAAGTCTGAGGAAGAACCACATCTGAGAAGAAACTCAGGTGTTCCAACACTTTCAGCCACACCGTGTACATTCCTATACCTGTATTAGAGTATTAAACACCTGCAGCTGGTTATAGTCTTTATATTAGTGTGTAGAAAGTTAATCACTTCCTTTCCTACTCCTCCCTCAGAGCACTGGATCTCATGCTCATTATTCCTCATGTAGATCTGTATTACAGTGCTGTTAGAGGTGTGATTATAAAGCTGAAAGGTGTAGAAGAGCTGAAAGGATCTGAAAGGTGTATAAAGAACTGAAAGGTCACCGATGATGAGCAGCGCATTTCTCCCGCATTCCCCCAGCGCACACAGCAGGAGCAGCAGCGCAGCTCTGCGCCACACACACGCGCTCATTTCCGCCTTCAGAACAACTTTACACGCGTCTAACGTATTTAAATCACGTGTCCTGTCCCTCTGTGAAGCTCCACAGATTCCTCACGGACTTCAATATCATTACTGATCTTCAGAAACTCAGCAAAAAGTCTATCAGAGACAGCGGACAGCATCAACACACACACACACACACACACACACACACACACACACACACACACACACACACACACACTTCCGCATCCGCGCGTCACGTGACAAAGATCACATGACCACCAGGGTTGCCATTTTAAATAGAAAAAGATGCAATTTTCAGGGGTTTTACACATCCGGGAAATTGTTTTATCTCATCCATCGATCTGTCTGTCTTAATATCTGTCTGTCTGTCTTAATGTCTATCTATCTATCTATCTATCTATCTATCTATCTATCTATCTATCTATCTATCTATCAATCTGTCTGTCTGTCTGTCTGTCTCAATGTCTGTCTCAATGTCTGTCTCAATGTCTGTCTCAATGCCTATCTGTCTGTCTGTCTGTCTGTCTGTCTGTCTGTCTGTCTGTCTGTCTCAATGTCTGTCTGTCTCAATGTCAGTCTTAATGCCTATCTATCTGTCTGTCTGTCTGTCTGTCTGTCTGTCTGTACCTGTTCGGCATCATCTAGATATAAAATTTAAGTGGTGTGACTGGAGTTGACATTTGTTTAGATTACATTAACATTTGTTTGTTTATATATATATATACACACACACACACACACACACACACACACACACACACACAATTTGTAAATACAAAACAAAAATGTTTCTGTTGTATACTCAGCACTTCCTCACATTAAAAGCAAAGCGTGAATAGAAATTGTGTAAGTGTTATAAATGTGATATAATCAGTCACAAGCATGTAATAATAAGAAGAAACAGCAGAAACCACACACTCGAATACAACAAGTCAAAAATAATGCATCAGTGAGTCACTAAGATCAATTCAACATTTTAAGAAAAAAACCCAGGATCAGATCATCAATAAGTCATCCAACATACACGTGAGATAATGACACGGGATTATTAAGTATTTAATGAGATGAGAAGTGAAAAGTGTGAGAAAGCAAGTCAGATTTTTATTTTTATTTTTGATCACAACATCACCCCTGTGCTCAACGCAAACTCCATGAAGATCTGCTTTCCATTGGTTGGAAGTGTGTGGAAGATCCTCCTGCTCCAGAGCTCCAACCCTATTGAACACTGACTGCACCTCAAGCCTCCTGACCTTCTCACCTACATCAGCACCTGACTTCACTAACACCCTTTTAGCTGAATGAATCTCCACAAAACTATAAACATCTTGCCAGAAGATCCTCCTATGCCCAGGTGTCCACAAACTTTAGTCCACATGTAATAAATTAGGATTTAAACATTCTGTGTAAGATTTAAGATGCTGATCCGCCACAAACAAACAACAACAAACAAACAAACAAATAAACCATGTTAGGATAATAATTTTGAACTTTCTATTCAAGGCAGGAAATCAGACACGGGGATTTCCTGCACTCTGGCAACCCGAGGCGCGGAATCAGCAGGATGTTTGGTTTCTCGGATTTTGCAAGAAGAAAACCTCAGACTGCCGGGTGAGACTTTCACTGTCAGGTAATAGAGCAGCACCTCAAATACATCTCGCAGGGGTTTCCATCAAAAACAGGGATGAGGGAGTGTCAGTGTACTGGAGCTTCATTCCTCTGTTCCAGCTTTTATTTCTTTCATATTAGCCGCCTGTTTCTCTCTCTCTCTCTCACACACACACACACACACACACACACACACACACACACACATACGCGCGTGCACGCCATTTCCTTTATTAATAATTATATTTTTAATAATTATTATAAACTCTTTCTGACAGTAACTCTTGAGGGAGGAGGCTTGTGTGTTTGTACAGTGGATGTAATTTCTCTGGGGATGCAGTGTGTGTGTGTGTGTGTGTGTGTGTGTGAGAGAGAGAGAGAGAGAGAGAGAGAGAGAGAGAGAGAGAGGGAGAAAGTCATATGACAAAAGACAAGATCATAAACAGCAAAAAAAAAGAAAAGAAAATGCTGACCTCATTCTTTGAACATCAGCATCCACGATATATCGATACATACAATAACATATTTATAATAATAATAACATGTTAATATTCCTGATAACTGTACATTTATTAATGACATGTATATAATTATTTTAGTATTAAAGGTGTTTGGTAATATTTGGAGAGATAATAGTTCACTAATAATAAGATGTGAATATTATTTTAAACAAGATAAATAAATAAAAGCAAGCTCCCAGGCGTGAAGGTATCTAGCGAACATAGGTATTGTGTAGGCATCTCACAAATTTAGGTATTTAATTTGGTTCCTCTTCACATTCCTACATTCTGGTTTCCAGCAGCTGAGGTGGCATGAGGAGGAACTCGGAGTTCCACCATGTGACAAACCAACACTGAGTAAGTACGAGAAAGATATCTCTCCTTCTCTCCTCTGTTACTGTAACACACCCTGCTTTAAACACACACACACACACACACACACACACACACACGCACAATCCAGTTTATCTACTTCATTATGATCACATGTTCAGATGAGTTCAGCAGGAGACGAAACCTCTCAGCCCAGTTTGTGTGTATTTCTTGGTTTGTTGTGTGTTTATTAATATTATAATATTTGAGTAAAGTGTAACAGGGGGTAATGTGAGGGTGGTTTCCCAGCAGACACTCGCACTGCATTGTGATCAGCAGGGTGTGAGTGTGGCTGGTGGAAGAAGCTTGTGGTGAGTAAGTGAGTGATTTGTGTTGAAGACTGAGAGGAACATGATGGTGGAGACTCTGAGACGAGGTTTGGCGAGATGCTGCTCGGTGGCGACGCTGCGCTCTCGTCTCCCCGTCCTCACGTGGCTGCCGGCGTACCGCTTGATGTGGCTGAAGATGGACGTGCTGGCTGGACTCACCGTGGGACTGACCGTCATACCTCAGGCCCTGGCCTACGCCGAGGTGGCAGGATTACCTGTGCAGGTAACAACTACACATTACATGCTTAATTACACATAAATCAGATGATTAAAAGTCAGTCTGGACAAAGAGCATCTCCTTCATCATCATCATCATCATCATCATCATCATCTTTCTCTCTCTGCAGTACGGTCTGTACTCGTCCTTCATTGGGGGTTTTGTTTACTGTGTGTTCGGGACGTCGAGGGACATCACCCTGGGTCCGACTGCCATCATGTCTCTGCTGTGTCTGCTGTACGTCAGAGGAGACCCCGTGTACGCTGTAGTACTGACTCTGCTGTGTGGAATCATCCAGATCTCCATGGCGATACTCCGACTCGGTAACCACTTCAATAACACACACTTATCTCACACGCTTTCTGGTGTTCTTCTAGTGTTGGTGGGGTTTTTGTTGTGGTTTGATGGTGTTCTTGTAGTGTTGTATTGTAATTTTGTGGTGTTTTGTGATGTTCTTGTGGTATTGTATTGAATTTCGTGGTGTTTCTGTTCAAACAGTGTAGTGTAGATTGTTATTGTTTCCAGGTTTCATCCTCGACTTTATTTCCTTTCCTGTGATAAAAGGCTTCACCTGTGCAGCCGCAGTGACCATTGGTTTTGGACAGGTCAAAGTGAGCGACGTTAAACACACACACACACACACACACACACACACACACACACACACACACACACACTACTTGAGACATGACCTATTTGTAATTTTTTAAGGCATTTAAAATAAGCTTCATTTAAGACACTTGAGGAATTTTAGTTTGGTCTTAAATTGTGTGTGTGTGTTTGTGTTTGTGTGTGTGTGTGTGTGTGTGTGTGTGTGTGTGTGTGTGTGTGTGTGTGTGTGTGTGTGTTAAGAACATTCTGGGGGTGAAGGACATCCCACAGCAGTTCTTTCTGCAGGTCTACTACACTTTCCAGAAACTACCTGAGGCCAGGTGATGAAATAATCATAATAGCAGATTATTATTATTATTTTTTGTTTATTTATTAAACTTTATTGTAAACCTCGTTTTCTCTAATTTAGCTCATGTCTGTATCTAACTGAATCAGTACAGTGTCTATGTGCAGTGACTCAAGGGAGTGACTCATTGGATTGATTGTTTCAATACAGTGATTCAGTGCAGAGTATCAATTAAGTGTCTCAGTCCAGTGATTCTGAGCAGTGATTCAGAGCAGTGATTCATTAGTGTCACAGTGCAGTGATTCAGAGCAGTGATTCAATTAGTGTCACAGTGCAGTGAATGATTACAGTGTCACAGTGCAGTGATTCATTACAGTGTCACAGTGCAGTGATTCAGAGCAGTGATTCATTAGTGTCACAGTGCAGTGATTCATTACAGTGTCACAGTGCAGTGATTCAGAGCAGTGATTCATTACAGTGTCACAGTGCAGTGATTCAGAGCAGTGATTCAATTAGTGTCACAGTGCAGTGATTCATTACAGTGTCACAGTGCAGTGATTCAGAGCAGTGATTCATTAGTGTCACAGTGCAGTAAATCATTAGTGTCACATTGCAGTGATTCATTAGTGTCACAGTGCAGTGATTTAGAGCAGTGATTAAATTAGTGTCACAGTGCAGTGATTCATTACAGTGTCACAGTGCAGTGATTCATTACAGTGTCACAGTGCAGTGATTCATTAGTGTCACAGTGCAGTGATTCATTACAGTGTCACAGTGCAGTAAATCATTAGTGTCACAGTGCAGTAAATCATTAGTGTCACAGTGCAGTGATTCATTACAGTGTCACAGTGCAGTAAATCATTAGTGTCACAGTGCAGTAAATCATTAGTGTCACAGTGCAGTGATTCAATACAGTGTCACAGTGCAGTGATTCAGTGATGTTGTGTCTCTCTTTTCCTCAGGGTTGGAGACGTGATCCTGGGCTTGTCCTGTTTCTGCTTTCTGACAATGATGATGAAGATGAAGAGTTCTCTGGACTCTTTGGAGGACAACACGTCTCTTGTAGTGAAGATGTCTCGGGGTTTGGTGTGGACACTCGCCACCAGTGAGCACTTCATGAGTCAATACTTCCTTATTTTATGGTCTTATTTTAGATAGAAAGGAAATGCCAACATCTGCAGGTTTCTGTTTTCAGCAGGAGATCTGGCTGTGTGGAATATTTCACCACTCCCCCAGTCCAGATCTCCTTTATCTCCATGTTTCTTTATTTAAACTCAAACTCCTGGTTTTAATTAATCTTTGGACCAAATCTGTAAGCAGAAATCTCAAAAATTCTATTTTACCTTATAATTTGAGGGCGGGGCCATTTATAAACTTGTTTGTGATGTCACTGAAGAAACTCCACCCTTTTGAAACAATTTCATTCGCCATTAGAGACGATGTTTGTATCTTTCTGCTCTTATACACAGACCTTATACACTAGAATAGGCCTACAGCTAGCTTATGCAGATACACACATTTGCATATTCATGAATATTCATAGCTTTTGACATTTTTAATGAGGCTGTTAATGTAAAGCGAATTTATTTATTGCTCCGTCATTTTTAATGTGTGTGTGTGTGTGTGTGTGTGTGTTTGGACAGTCCGAAATGCTCTGGTCGTCATAGCAGCGACATGTGTGGCGTACTCTGCCGAGGTCATGGGTCACAGTTTCTTCACCCTCACAGGGAAAACAGCTGAAGGGCTGCCACCTTTCTCAGCCCCGCCCCTCTCAGAGATGACAGCCAATGGGACGACCGTATCATTCAGCGAGATTGTGAAGGTCCGTTCACAAGCAACATTTCTTTTAATATTAATTCTGTAAAAAGTTCTCATTTCAAATGTAACGGTTCAGTTGCTGATCATGTGATTGCACTGTCCAATCACACGCCTCTGCAGGATATGGGAGGCGGTTTAGCTGTTATACCGCTGATGGGCGTCCTGGAGAGCATTGCTATTGCTAAAGCGTTCGGTATACAGCATACTTAACTTCACTTTTACACTGTATACACACACACACACACACACACACACACACACACACACACACACACACACACACACACACACACACAGCAAATACTTAGTTATTTAACAAAATGTGTGTTTGTGTGTTTGTTTTACAGGAAGTAAAAATAATTACCGCATTGATGCTAACCAGGAACTGTTTGCCATTGGTATGTATCCTATGGAACGTTGTGTGTGTGTGTGTGTGTGTGTGTGTGTGTGTGTGTGTGTGTGTGTGTGTGTTCGGTGTGATCAGTAAATACCGTGAGCAGTTATTATTGTGTGTTTATATTACAATTGATATTGTGGTGTGTGTGTGTGTGTTACATTTAATAGTGTGTGTGCATGTGTTTATGTTACATTTAATAGTGTGTGTGTGTTTGTGTGTGTGTGTTTGCAGGACTTACCAACATCCTGGGCTCATTTGTCTCTGCATATCCCGTCACAGGCAGCTTTGGGAGGTGTGTGTGTGTGTGTGTGTGTGTGTGTGTGTGTGTGTAGTTTCACATTAGAATGTATGAATATACAGGATGTGTTTGGTTTCTTACAGAACTGCTGTAAACTCTCAGACTGGAGTGTGTACACCTGCGGGAGGCATAGTCACAGGTAACACACACACACACACACACACACACACACACACACACAACTGCTCTACGTTACATCACTTTGCAATTAAATCTTAATAAACAGCTCTCTCAAGTTAATTATCTCGCTTGCGCTCTCTCTCTCTCTCTCTCTTTTACTCTCTTTCTCTCTCTCTCTCTCTTTTACTCTCTCTCTCTCTCTCTCTCTCTCCCCCTAGGTGCAGTAGTTCTCCTCTCTCTGGCCTTCCTCATGCCGATGTTCTCCTTCATCCCCAAAGCGTCTCTGGCGGCCGTCATTATCTGCGCTGTGGCTCCGATGATCGAGCTCAGTGTTCCTCCACGCATCTGGAGAGTTCGAAGTCAGTGAGCAAACACACACTCGTGCATCGTTTCACACTGACATGTTCCCCCCCCCCCACACACACACACACACACACACTCTTCACTTCCCCTTTACACTCTTTTATCACACACCTTTACAAGTATAACTGAGTATATGGAGCAGGATCACGTGATCTTTTACTGCTAGAAAGGATTGTGCAGTTTTTACTGGGAATGTAGTTTGTATCGTGTGTGTGTGCGTGTGTGTGTGTGTGTGTGTGTTGATCTCAGAGTTGGACCTGCTGCCATTCTCCGTCACCTTCCTGCTCAGTTTCTGGGAGGTGCAGTACGGCATTGTGGGAGGTGTCCTCATCTCAGGGTTCATGCTGCTGTATCTGATGGCCAGACCTGAGCTGAAGGTGAATCTGGAACCTGCTTATATGCTCATGTTGTGTTCCTGTAGCACTCCACAGATCAGAGGTGGAGAGAATGAGTGTTTATATAGTGTGTGTGTGTGTGTGTGTGTGTGTGTGTGTGTGATGTTTATACAGGTAACAGATCATGGAGTTCTGGTGATGGAGTTGGGAAGTGGACTCCATTTTCCTGCCATTGAGCACTTCAGTGATTTCTTGCGCACACGTGCACTACACGGTAACATACACACACACTCACAATACACACACAATGTACACACACTATACATGCACACAATACACACGCAGTACATACACACAATGTACATACACTATACATACACACTCACGCAGCACACACACACACAGTACACACACACAATACACACACAGATACAGTATGGAGTTGTTGATATTGATTGGGGAACACTTCATGATATATAAATGTCTCTCTGTCTTTCTTTTTTTATCAATCTCTGTGTGTGTGTGTGTGTGTGTGTGTGTGTGTGTGTGTGTGTGTGTGTGTCTCCCTCTCTCCCTCTCTCTCTCTCTCTCCCTCTCTCTCTCTCTCTCTCTCTCTCTCTCTCTCTCTCTCTCTCTCTGTAGTCTCTCCTCCTCAGTGTGTGCTGTTAGATTGTCAGCATGTCAGTAGTATAGACTACACAGTGGTGAATGAAGTGCGAGATCTCCTGAAGCAGTTTCAGCTTCATGGTGTCTCTCTGGTCTTCTCAGGTTTAAAGGTAAACATCACCTGGTGTACCAGTTCTCTGCCCAGTTCCCCGTTCTGAGTAATCCAGACCTTCTAGATATATTACATGTGTTTGTTTCCCCAGTGTTCGGTGCTGAAGGTCTTATTAGCAGCAGATCTTCCAGGCTTCATACACACAGACAACGTGGAGGCGGGACTTCAGATCCTAATCAGCGGCCCTGACTCTGACTACACCCCTCTCCCCCAATCAGCAACGAGATCATAGTATACTTACACATAAACGAGCCAATCGAGGAGCACCTCAAGTGAGATTCACCGAGACCAAGTCGAGACCAAACCATTTTGCACAAAAGGATATAAAAACGTAGACCTTATTTTAAAGCTGCACTACATCTATTTTTAAAAGTTTTATAACAGTACACAGAAAATTAGCTGACTTGTTAACTAGAGTCCTTCTCAAAGTTCTCAAAGAACACTGTCATGTGGAGCGAATCTTGTTTAAAGTAGCAAAATTCCACTGTGTGTGATCCAATCACACGTGTAGGAACTCCCGCTGGAGAATAGCTCCAGCTACACCGTTAGGCTCCAAACACTTTGATACCACCTCGTAACTGATGAGATGTTTGTCTCAGTGGGATATTTGATTCTGATCACTGACATGACGCCGATACGCAAATCGAAACAATTCATTTCCGTGTTGTAAAAGTTACAACGTTGCAGCAGAAGTTCACTGAGAAACCATGTGCCTTCTTCATGCAATATATAAAACACTGACCTTTCTTGCTGATTCAGGTTTTTTTGACCGACTGTATATTTTTATTAGAATTCGATGCTTTTACGGAAAAACTGACCGAATATAGAACTGTCATATTTTCTCTTACCTTTGAGTTTGTGATCAGATTTTCTCGTGCAAAAAAAACCCACAATTATCTGACATGCTATTTTATGCAGTTGCTCAGTGTGATGGTGGTGTTTGTGGAGGTAAGCTGACGTTTACATCACATTAGTAACATACAGGAAAATCACTGTCATTCTGAAAATAATGATTTTATCTTCTTCTCTACACTTTGTGTTTCTATATATATATATATGGTACCAGTCAAAAGTTTGGAGACGCCGTTTCCTTCAGGAATTTTTCTTTATTTTTAATTATTATTTTTATTATTGTACATTAAACACATGGATTTACATACTAAATAAAACCGTGTTAAATAACCTGTTTTATATTTTCAATTCTTCAAAGTCGCCACCTTTCTCTGAGTCCGCCTCATGACATCATCACCTGAAATGATTTTCCAACAATCTTGAGAAGTTCCCAGAGGTGTTAAGTGCTTGTTGGCTGCTTTATCTTCACTCCCCAGTCCAACTCATCCCAAATCATGGATTTGGATCAAGTGATCATGGAGGCCACATGGGGAACATGGGGGGCATTATTTTTAAGAAGTCCCCATGTGGCGGTTTAAAAGCCGCACCCTAGAGAATATTAAGCTGTTTGAGCTGCTCTCATGAGAAGCTCTCACAGCTCCATTCCACAACATGCATCATCGCTGTGTTGAGCCGATTCTTCAAAATGACACGCCCATGTTGTAATCGCAGGAGCAAACAGGACACGATCATGACGTCCTGACTGGTAATGATGCTGAAATTCCCCTTGTGCTGCGTTTACACTATCACCATTCTTATAAACAGCAAACACACGTTCCACATCACTTCACTGCTCCAATATAACTAATAGCAAAGGGTTCAAAACGAGCTTGCACACAATTTCCTCTTTCCCTCATATATATATATATAAGATTATACTTTCTGAACATCTCATTCCACATTCCATCCCCATAAACAACACAAAAAAACAATGTGATTCAATTTCCTGTCCTCTAAACTACATGACGTCTCACAAAGCGGATTTATTATTATTATTGTAGTAATAAAGTTATTATATAGTGAATTATTACCTACACAATATAGTAAAAATAAAATTAGAGAAATGATGTAATTAGTATTGATTTTACTCGAGCACTAAATAAAGGCTGAATATTTAAAACTTAAAAATTAATTTATTTCTTTTTAATGTAATATAGAAGTGGAGAGGTGTTGAGGTGGAGAGGTGTTGAGAGGTGTTTAAGTGGAGAGGTGTTGAGAGGTGTTGAAGTGGTGAGGTGTTGAGAGGTGTTGAAGTGGAGTGGTGTTGAGGTGGAGTGGTGTTGAGAGGTGTTGAAGTGGAGAGGTGTTGAGAGGTGTTGAGGTGGAGTGCTGTTGAAGTGGAGAGGTGTTGAGAGGTGTTGAAGTGGAGAGGTGTTGAGAGGTGTTGAAGTGGAGAGGTGTTGAAGTGGAGTGGTGTTGAGGTGGAGAGGTGGAGTGGTGGTGAGGTGGAGAGGTGTTGAGAGGTGTTGAAGTGGAGAGGTGTTGAGGTGGAGTGGTGTTGAGAGGTGTTGAAGTGGAGAGGTGTTGAAGTGGAGAGGTGTTGAGGTGGAGTGGTGTTGAGAGGTGTTGAAGTGGAGAGGTGTTGAAGTGAAGTGGTGTTAAAGTGAGTACGTGCTGAGTCATGGCCAGTTTTATGATCACTGACGTCTGATCAGGGTCCAGAGTCTAAGAAACGAAAGCGGTGAGTATCTGAGTAATTATTCCTTCTGTTTTGTTACTGAAAGAGATTTGAATGTGATCATTGAGAAGGTTTCGGTTGAGAAAGTCGGTTCTTTGTAGAAATGTTTGACTTTGATGTTTGATCACAGAGAGTTTTGTGGGTTTTGTGTGCAGCTTTGCGGTTCTTTTGAGGTTCAGATGCTGGTTTCCAAACATGAGTTCACTTCAACATTCACATCATGACTCCAGGTAAGCAAAGACTAACTCACTCACTTACTTACTCACTCACTAACTCACTAACTAACTCACTCACTAACTAATCACTAACTAATCACTAACTTACTAACTAACTCACTCACTAACTCACCACAGCGTCTAAAAATAAGAAATAGAAATGATTAGAGTTTTGTGGGTTTTGTGTGCAGCTTTGCGGTTCTTTTGAGGTTCAGATGCTGGTTTCCAAACATGAGTTCACTTCAACATTCACATCATGACTCCAGGTAAGCAAAGACTAACTCACTCACTTACTTACTCACTCACTAACTCACCACAGCGTCTAAAAATAAGAAATAGGAATGATTTACAGATTCGAAGTGAGACAGATGATCTTTCAGTAGTAAAATCATATCCAGGGTTTAGAAAAGAACCAAAATTCTTTAAATGAGCACTAAAACCCAGCGGTGGCTTTAGTCTAATGAACTTGAACACTTGCTTTTTAATAAATATTTAATTTGTGTGAAAAAAGATCTTAAAACTCAGAGGACAAGTGAATTCCTCTTCATTTGAGATTTATTATATTTTCTGTCTTAAAATCAAAGAGTTAAAATGAAAAACACGATTATCCTTAAAATCACAATGATTTATTTAAGTGACGTGTTTTGTAAAACGCAGTAGTTATGATGCAAAAACAGAGCCAAATCATCACTTCCTGCTTCTGAAAATATTTCAGCAACATTTCTAGACGTATTTCATCAGAAATGAATCAAAAGCATTAAATACTTTATATAAAGAAAAAAGTAAAAACGAGTGTGGAGACTTGATGCTTATAATAACTGTGATTTTGTGAATGTGATTTTTCTGGTCAACGTCAATAAAAAGATACAATGAAGATGTGGACATGAAGATCAGCCAAAGAACGAGTTGATCTTCAGACTTTATAGTTGATGATTAAATAAAATGGCGTTGACGTGTTTTTCCGAAGGTTTTGTTGATTTTGTTTACATTTAAAGTGCAAAACGTTAAAATATCTTTCTTCAGACAGACTGTTAAGAAGAGAGGGGTCCTGCAGCGAGACTGGTCCAAGGAGATATCTGATCACTTCCACACAGACGAGTCTGCTGCTCAGTCCAGGTAATTATGATCACCAGATAGAGAAGAAATAAGTGTGTTCTGTCAGTGTGGTGTTTCTGATCCTCCACGAAGAGCATCGTGTTCGGAAGAGCAGCGGTGGCTTGTGGTAGGAAGCCGTGTTTCACTCGGGTTTTCAGTGTGATTAAAAGTCAGGTTGTCAGCGTGGGTATGAAGGTACCATCAACTACAGCCAGAATTCCTGAGGGTAAAGATTCATGTGAATAAAGTGAACGATTCCTGATTTCTTTAGTTCATTCCTTAGTTCCTATTATTCAATAATACATGTCATTCTGTATGTGGTGTGTGTGTGTATGTGTGTGTGTGTGTGTGAGTGAGAGAGAGAGAGAGGGATTGTGACTGGATTGTGATCAGATGGAAGTTCAGAGCGTTGAACAAACATGTCGTTGTATCTCTAGTAAGTTGGATGAATCTCTTCTTCTCTCTCTCTCTCTCTCTCTCTCTCTCTCTCTCTTTCTCTCTCTCTCTCTCTCTTCCTAGCAGCACTGGTCTGATCTGCTGGACCTGGATTGAAGAAAAAGCCATTGAAGATGTGCACTTGATGTTTCCTCTTTCTTTCGGGTCTTTGATTTGATGAAAGAGAGAAAAAGCCTGAATTACAGTATCACTTCCCCCAAAACTAAACCTTTAGATTAGAATCTGATAAAAATCTGTCTGTCGTCTTCTTTTGAATTTTCATAAACAAACCCCCCAAAAAACAACCACAGCAGAACCTCCAGCTGATCTACTTCCTCCCTGACCTGCAGCTTCCCATCAGATCCCCTGCAGACCCCCGCTGAGTGTAATATCCCGACCCGATTACGCACCTGAAGAGCGTGAACATCACGTCTCACGTCTCCTTCTGGACCACACCAAACCTTCTAGACTGGAGCAGAGAACTCAGTGTTTAGACTCATCCTGAACTTACAGTCCAAACCCCTGGATCAAACTCCAGACAATAAAAAGTCTAAAATGCAGACATCACCGAACCGAACATCAGACCAAAGTGTTGCTTGTTGGAGCAACTGGATCTTCTCAGCATGATCTTCACCTTCATCTCCAGGAACATGGAACACTCAGATGAAGTTATGACCGACCTTCTTAACAAATCTTTAGACCAGAGTCAGAGCTCACACACCTTCTCCCTGCGGAGATCGCATTTGAGAACGACGTCTGGGAAAACATGCAACACGGATCGACATTTTTACTACGATTTCGCCGAATTTCATCACGACATGATGATGTTCCATTCCATCAGCTATAAATCATCATCGTCTTTTACTGAGCCCAAAAGCTCTGAGTTCATTTGTGCACAGTGAAATATCCTTCATCCCGGATGGAAACTCTGATCTGCTCCTGAGGTTCAACCACCAGGATCATGACGAAATGTTCATGTGACGTCGAGAAACACATTCTAATCAACTTAATCCAGCGTGTGTTTTTAATCAAACGTTATTAATCCAACAAACTGACCTTATAATCAGTAAAGAACCTGTTAGATACAGTAGAAGTAGCTGATTAGACCCATTTATCTGATAGTCTCTTGTGATCTTTTTACTCCAAAAATAATAATAATAATGAGATAGGAATAGAGTGGAATCTGACTGGTGATGTGAGTGTTTACTGGGAAAAAGAAATCAGGGTCAGAATCAGGTGACGTTATGAGAGGATCATAATAATCAGGAGAAGTAGGAGACCAACATGAAGGCTAAGGAGGAGACGGTAGAGTTGATGTAGGAATGCAGGAGTCGTCATCAAAGTCCTCATTAGAGGTTTGTGTCTCCTGATGATGAACAGCGTGGAGGTCAGATGAGGTCCGTGTGCCCATATCACGTGTAAAAGCACGATAACGAGGAGGCAGACAGGGGTTCTCTGGAACAGCTGGAGTAGAGAGAGAAATCGAGCGACCTCAGGAGGCAGAAGAACTGAAACTGACGATACTGTCTGTGGAGAACGCTCTTAAGAGCTGTCCCAGAACGTCTGTGAGATGGAGCTGAATAAAGGAAACCAACAGAGATACGATGTAAAAGAGTGAAAAAGAAATTAGAAAAAAGTTCCAGGTGACTCCAGGGTATAAATATGTGTGTGTGTGTGTGTGTGTGTGTGTGTGTGTGTGCGCTGGATCATTTTGATGTGATCACCTTCTATGGGCTCTCATTAGAACATGACTGCAATAAATAAGTTTTTGCTTTTACTCATCTGAGACTGAAGATGTTTCACTGCTGTTAAAATCAATTTCATTTTATTTTATCGGGTTCAAACTGATACACTGGGAAACAACAAAAACAAAGAATCCACCCATCATGTGTCTGTTTAGAGACGGGGGGAGAGAGAGAGATGGGGGGTAAAGGAAGCGAGAGATATAGAGGGAGAGGTGGGAGGAGAGACAAGGGGGTAAGAGAGGAATAGAGAGAGAGAAAGAGAGAGAGAGAGAGAGAGAGAGAGAGAGAAGCAGATTGTTTGATGTGGGTATATGATACACTACGTGACTCTGGTGTGAAAGTTACAGAAAAACCCACAAACCCTCATTACAGCAACATTCAATTCCAAAAGTCTCCACTGTGTTCATGAGTTTCTGCTCATTCAAATCAATAATTCAGATTTTTATCTTCTTTTTAAATATCAGTCCAATTTCTCCTCCACTTTTCTGTTCAGTTGTGTTTTTGCTGCTGATGCACACAGTGAGTTTTGTTCTCCTCCAGTCACATCAATCAGATCCGTATGTTTCTGTTCCACAGTGAACTTAATACCCAACCCTAAACACCACAGAGATGCCACAGCAGAGAAGATCCTCCACTTCAAACTACCAGAGGTTTTTCTCTCCAAACAGAAACCACATGAATCACGTACAGTGGGGTTTCTCTCAGTTCCAAACCTTTTCACATCTCCAGCTCCATGTCCCATTCTCCACTGGAGATCATCTGCCCTCAGTTCCAAACACCTTCACATCTCCTGCACCGTGTCCCATTCTCCACTGGAGATCATCTGCCCTTTCAGTCAGTGGTGGTGTGTAGAATTCTCTCTCTCTCTCCACACCGGTTTCACGTGTTCACCAGTCATGAACGTGTCGCTCCACACGTGTCTGCTCGCTCTTTCAGCGCGTGTTTCTTCATCACTTCTACAACGTTTCTCTACATGACTTTTCCTTTAATCGTGCAGGACTTTGTGTGTGTGTCGTAGTGACCTGACCCCTAAAGTGTGATGAAACTCGTCTCTGCGTCTTCTTTGTTGATGAGACATTTAGAGAGAAGAAGCTCATTGAGTCTGGGGACGTCATTAACTGACACGTCTAGACGAGCTCCAAAGATGATGGATTCTTTGAGCAACCACTAGAGGGAGCTCATTGTGTTCACCCACTGGTGTTTAAAACACATCCATACTTTAAAAAGACTGAAAAAAAGGAAGTCAAAAAAAAAGAACATGAAGAACAGAGTGGCATCAAGTCCCAGTCCACTTCTTCTGTGGAGAATGGTTTGAGCTGATGGCTTCAGTGTTGGATTTTGGGTGTTTGTCAGGAGTTTTTGAATGAGCTGGAGGTGGTATGTTGCTCCTCTGCTGGCCAGGTGGATGAGTCCTTGACCACCTCTCGTCCTTATGTAGGAGCAGAACATTTCGAGGGATCCAGTGCAGATTGTCCCAGAAGAACTTCGCTTTGAATCTTTGGAAGAAGTTCAGCAGGAGGGTCCATGCAGGCGAGTTTCTCCCACATGCAGGAGGCTGTTGGTTATGAGTGTGTCCTCCAGGTGATCTTTGAGAAAGGAGCCATTTCCACTTTTGTAAACGTCCTTCTCGTTCTCACGTGTTGTCTCCCGTTGTGTTTGAGTGAAGTAAAAACACTCCACGGTATTTTGGCACCCTTTTTCCACGCCAGATCTTCTGGTAACATGGGGAAGCCCTTTTCCCATTCTCTCATCTACAAGGCTTCGCTTTATCAGAGTCAGAAATAAAAAACATTACATCATACGCAGACGGAGGAAAAGAGTGGGTACATTGTTACATTCTGGTCTTTTTTTTCCTTCAGCAGCGACTCAGTGGCCAGTCAGTGGACGTTTTGTGTGTACTAGCTGGTGTAATAGCCGGTTTAACTCACACACACACACACACACACACACACACACACACACACACGTGTCGGTACTACAGTCACGTGTGTGAGCTACATGACTACAGGTCGGTCATATGATTGACATCTAGCTTGCCTGTTAGATTCCATTAGCATTACAGTTAGCATTAGCAGACGCGGCGGCGTTGGCAATAGATTGTGAGTTGCTGGTTGCTGATGGAGCACACCGACGTGCAGATCCTCACGCCGAGGCGTGAACTTATTTCACACTGAGCTGTCAATCACATGACCGCAGTAAAGACACCGAGACGACTTTTCACCTGGAGCCACGTTTGTGTGTCTGAACGTTTCAGCACAACACAAACTTCACAACGTAGAAGTTGTGAACCTCGCAACAACATCTCGCAACACCGCACAATACCACACAGAAAATTACAGCACAATAACCCCACAACACCGCGCAGGGCCACACAACACCGCGCAGGGCCACACAACACCGCCCAGGGCCACACAACACCACACAACACCGCACAATACCACACAGAAATTACAGCACAATAAACACACAACACCGCGCAGGGCCACACAACACCACACAACACCGCGCAGGGCCACACAACACCGCGCAGTTAGTGTTGTGTTGTGTATTGAGATGTGAGTGTGTTGTTTTGTGTATTAAGTATTGTGTCAGTGTGAATGAGGGTGAAGTTTCTGGTGTTCAGAGCCGAGTGCAGGATTCAGGATTCAGGATTCAGGATGATCACAATCAGCTGCAACATTTAAATCAGAAGTGCTGTAAATATTACACTCTATAATACCATAGTGTATCTCAAAATATAATATATTTATGTTCATATGTTTATGTTGACTGCAACTGGAACTTTGTGTTCATTATGTACATTTTATCATCACCCTGTATCTGTTTCTGTGTTTAAACACAAAAAGAGTACAAAATGTATAGAGAGAGAGAATAGTAGAGAGAGAAAGAGAGAGAGAGAGAGAGAGAGAGAGAGAGAGAGAGCATGATGAGAAAGAGAGAGAGAGAATAGTAGAGAGAGAGAGAGAGAGAGAGAGAGAGAGAGAGAGAGAGAGAGAGCATGATGAGAAAGAGAGAGAGAGAATAGTAGAGAGAGAAAGAGAGAGAGAGAATGATGAGAAAGAGAGAGAGAAAATAGTAGAGAGAGAGAGAGAGAGAGAATGATGAGAAAAAGAAAGAGAGAGGGAATGATGAGAGAGAGAGAGAGAGAGAGAGAGAGAGAGAGAGAGAGAGAGAGAGAATAGGAAAATGGGAATCTGATGCGCAATAGTAGTTAGAATGGGAGCACGCACGTGCGCTTCACCGGAACCGGAAACGCCTCGCGGACTGTTACAGGAGGGAGAAGGAGGACGAAGGGAGACTGGGGCGGTTGCCGTGGCAACACCGCAGTCGAAGGGTTTCGTCGTGAATTGAATAAAGAGAAAAGGTGGCGTGTTTTTCTGTGCACGCGCTGATGACTGAGTGAATAAAACACAGAAACACGATGAAGGAAAAGGATTACGTCACACATTCGGACACTTCTGTAAAAACGCGCGCGCTGATGATGCTAATGCACCTGCCATCGCCCTTAGCGCACCATCACGTGACCCGCACCAACAGAAGCGCGGGCACGTGCGCTTTTGCGTGCCCGCGCGCGCGCGTGTGATTGAAAGGGGGTGGGGGGGTTTACAACGTCACCACAGTGGGCGGGACACCGCGAGGTAGCGCGCTCTCTGATTGGCTGACGCCCCGTGAGCGGCGGCGCTCTGAGAGACCCCCCGCGCTGGAAGCGCGAGGAAAGGAAGCGCGCGCACCCGCCTGTTCACTTGTAGTATGGCATCGAGGAGAATGGAGACCAAACCCGTGATAACGTGTCTGAAAAGCCTGCTCATCGTCTACTCCTTCGTGTTCTGGGTGAGTCCGCGAGTGTGTGTGTATGTGTGTGTGTGTGAGGGGACTCAGTGCTCCAGCGTGAAGGAAAATTATTATAATATAAAAAAAAAAAACCAAGTGCGAAATAACCTCGGACCGTTATGTGAGGCGCACGCGCGCGCGCCCCCGAGTAGCCGAGCGCGCAGCTCGTCGAAGCGGGCACGCGCGCGCGCTCTCTTCTGAACCTTATTGCGCGTAATTATACGAATAAAGGAGCCATTTTGACGGATTGTGTTTGTTTTAGTTTCATAACGCTGACATTATCTCTATATTATTATTATTCTTTTAAATCCGTCCATCCATATCCCCATGTGATAACAGAGATATGAGCTTATTCCAGCCAGTGTCTGCATCCTGAATCCTCCCTGCGACCTACCTTCATACACTACATACGAACTGACACCATTATACACCATCTTTACCATCTCACAACACCTTACTCCACCTCACAACACCCTACTACACCTCACAACATCTCACAACACCTTACACCACCATTCAACACTTCACTACAGTTTACTACACCTCACAACACCTTACTACACCTTATTACACCTCACAACACCTTACACCACCATACAACACTTCACTACAGTTTACTACACCTCACAACACCTTACACCACCATACAACACTTCACTACAGTTTACTACACCTTACAACACCTTACTACACCTTATTACACCTCACAACACCTCACAACACCTTACTACACCTCACAACACCTTACTACACCTCACAACACCTTACACCACCATAGAACACTTCACTACAGTTTACTACACCTCACAACACCTTACTACACCTTATTACACCTCACAACACCCCACAACACCTTACTACACCTCACAACACCTTACTACACCTTATTACACCTCACAACATCTCACAACACCTTACACCACCATACAACACTTCACTACAGTTTACTACACCTTACAACACCTTACTACACCTCACAACACCTTACACCACCATTCAACACTTCACTACAGTTTACTACACCTCACAACACCTCACAACACCTTACTACACCTCACAACACCTTACTACACCTCACAACACCTTACTACACCTCACAACACCTTACTACACCTCACAACACCTTACTACACCTCACAACACCTTACACCACCATACAACACTTCACTACAGTTTACTACACCTCACAACACCTTACTACACCTTATTACACCTCACAACACCTCACAACACCTCACAACACCTTACTACACCTCACAACACCTTACTACACCCTATTTCACATCACAACACCTCACAACACCTTACTACACCTCACAACACCTTATTACACCTCACAACACCCTACTACACCTCACAACACCACACAACACCTTACTACACCTTACTTCACCTAACAACACCTCACAACACCGTACTACACCTCACAACACCTTACTACACCTCACAACACCTTATTACACCTTATTACAGCTCACAACACCCTACTACACCTCACAACATCTCACAACACCTTACACCACCATACAACACTTCACTACAGTTTACAACACCTCACAACACCTTACGACACCTCACAACACCACACAACACCTTATTACACGTTACTACACCTCACAATACCTTACTACACCTTACTTCACCTCACAACACCACACAACACCTTACTGGAACTCACAACACCACACAACACCTTACTACACCTCACAACACCACACAACACCATACTACACTTTACAACACCTTACTACACCTCACTAGACCTCACCACACCACACAACACCTCACAACACATTACTACACTACACAACACCTTACTACACCTTAATACACTTCACAACACCTCGCAACACCATACTACACCTCACAACACCTTGCTATACCCTAATACACCTTACTACACCTGACAACAATTCACAACAGTTTACTTCACCTCACAACACCTTACTACACCTTACTACACTTCACAACACCTTACTACACCTTACTACACTTCACAACACCTTACTACTTCTTTCTACACCACAAAACATGTTACTACACCTCACAACACCTTACTACACTTAACACCACCTTACCACACCTTTTGACACCACACAACACTTCACAACACCACACAACACCTTACTACACTTAACACCACCTTACCACACCTTTTGACACCACACAACACTTCACAACACCTTACAATATCACACAACACCTTACTACACCCGACTGCACTGTACAACACCTCACAATATCTCACGATCTTACGATGCCTCACCAAAAGCTTATGCTGATCTAAAAGCATGGACAATGTTGTATCTGCTTTTCATATGTTTTCTACATTTCTCACTCTGTATCTTCTGTACCTGTGCACTACAACGTCTCATCCTGTAGTCTCCTGGTGCACTGAGATATACGACTAGACACTACATAGTGCACTGTGTGTGTAAAAGGCTCCTACACTCTGATTTGGGACGTGACCTTCTCTTTATATAAGTGCACTGTGAAGGGTGGACACCTGTGCTTTATAGTGCAATATAGATAAAAACTAGCCATGGGCATGGGCTAAGTGTGTGTGTGTGTGTGTGTGTGTGTGTGTGTGTGTGTGTGTGTGTGTGTGTGTGTGTGTGTGCATTAGCGCTGCTGCTATCGATTATTTTAGTAATCGAGTATCTACAGATGATTCCATTGAATAATGAAATGATCTGATAAATAGTTTTTCTTTATTAAACACTAAATATACAAGAGAAAATAAAACACGTCTCTTAGAATGAACACGTGATTAATTTCGTTTTTAGAAAAACTAAACTCATTTAATTGCCATTTTACATCAAAATACAAATATATCAATAATTAAAAAATCAGTTCTAAATGATTTTTTTTAAAGGTAAACACTCTGTACACTGTTTTCTTTATGTTTCAGTTTGAAATTCTGTCGTTTTTTCTTTGGACTGAATCTTCTGCTGTGTATTTTACTATATAATATAAGACTTTTAACACAAAAAAAATCGAATCTCGTCACAAATCTGTTAAAAAAAAAATTCAGACAAAACAAAAAAAGAAGCAAAGGTGAAAAATTCAACAGGTAAAACAAACACACGATTTTCACACAGTGTTTAAATAGTTCATTCGCTGGACAGGCCACGCCCACAAACGTGTCATCGGGTGTCCTTTTGGGATGTTAGTTCGGACTAAGACGTGTTTAAAGCAGAGAGGTGTGTGTGTGTGTGTGTGTGTGTGTGTGTGTGTGTGTCTGGTTACTGTTGTGACCTTGGAGTTCTGAAAAGAAAACACAGCGTCTAGACAGCCAAACACACACACACACACACAAACAAACACACACCCACACACACACACATTATAATGATGTTCTGCCTTTCGATTATTACCGTGTCCAAACAGCCTACAGAACAGCTCATTATGATGTAATAAGTGTTCATTACTCCTTATCTAGTGCACTTGACCTAGTGTGTGTACCGTAGTGTGTAATTAGGGCACTTGTATAGGAGTTTTAAATTGTGCGAGATATATTTTCTATAACATATAACACACCACGTGCTGTGGCAGCATTAAAACAAAAACTAAAACGACACACGTGTCCCAAATGAACTCTTTTCCCTGTGAAGTGCGCACTTTGTTTTACGGTATATTTTTCACACGAAGTAAAAAAAAACACACACACACACACACACACACACACACACACACACAAACACACACACACCCACACACACACATTATAATGATGTTCTGCCTTTCGATTATTACCGTGTCCAAACAGCCTACAGAACAGCTCATTATGATGTAATAAGTGTTCATTACTCCTTATCTAGTGCACTTGACCTAGTGTGTGTACCGTAGTGTGTAATTAGGGCACTTGTATAGGAGTTTTAAATTGTGCGAGATATATTTTCTATAACATATAACATACCACGTGCTGTGGCAGCATTCATGACAAAACTAAAACTAAAACGACACACGTGTCCCAAATGAACTCTTTTCCCTGTGAAGTGCGCACTTAGTTTTACGGTATATTTTTCACACGAAGTAAAAAAAAAAAAAAACCAAAAATGCAGAAAAACAGATTCAATGTGTAAATTTGATTGTTTCAGAGCAGAAAACTTCACGTCCATGTGAACGTTCTCGCTAGCTGCATCGCTAGCCTCAGCTGTTTGCTAATCCTATGGGAAATCATGTTTTCCAGTTGCCTAGCAACAATTTTTTTTGCTTTTTTTTTTGCTCATTCATACACATCATTAAATCCAATCAGGATTCGGTAATAAGTGATCTGTTCAGTGGAGTTTTTCCGGTCGTGTGTGTGTGTGTGTGTGTGTGTGTGTGATCTGTATTCATGAACAGCTCTGAAAGCAGACGTGGCTCCAGTCAGGAGGTTCAGCACGTACACACGTCACTCCCTGCTGCTCAACGTTTTTCTGCTTCATTCACTGAAGCACTTTTATATAAATAGATTTATAAATATCGAAACACCTCCAGTCTGCAGTCTGCTTCTGTCTTCACACGTGACCTGATGGTGGCCATGAACACGTGCATTGCACTGAGCATGTGCACTAAGTAGCTGGATACGTGCTGTTGTTATGGTAACCTAAACCAGGGCCGTCTATCAATCTATCTGTCTATTCATCAATCAGTATATACGGTATCGCACAAAAGTAAGTGCACCCCTCACATTTCAGCCTCCATGTTTTTTATCTTCTTGAGAAACAATCCTACAGAAATGAAAGGTGGATATATTTGGAGTATCAGTGTGCAGTTTGTGTATCAGTACTGATTTACAAAGTGTGAACATTGTGTGTTGCACCATCGTTATTCAGCACTGCTTTAATCCTTCTGGGTGTGGAATTCACCAGAGCTGCACAGGTTGTTGCTGAGATCCTCTTCCACTCCTCCATAATCACATCACAGAGCTGCTGGATGTTCCACACATGGAGCTTCTCCACCTTCTGCTTGAGGATCCCCACAGGTTCTCTATAGGGTTCAGGTCTGGAGACATACTTGGCCACTCCTTCACCTTCACCTTCAGCTTCCTCAGTGAGGCAGTTTCATCTTGGTGGTGTGTTTGGGGTCTTTATACAGTTGGAAAACTGCAGTTTGGGAGTTTCTGAAGGGAAGAGCCTCATGTTCTGCTTCAGAATCTCACAGTTCATGTTGGAATCCATGTTCTCTCAATGAACCGCAGCTCCCAGACCAGTACCAGAAGCACTCATGCAGCCCCAGACCATGATGCTGCCACCACCATGACACAATCTTCTTGGTTCTCCTCACCAGGGCATCAGCACACATGCTGGACATCATCTGAGCTGAACAAGTTTATCTCAGTCTCATCAGACCACAAAACATGGTTCCAGTAATTCATGCTTTTGGACAGGTCGTCTTCAGCAAACTGTTCGAGGACTTTTTAGTGAGCAGCTTCAGAAGAGGCTCCTTCTGGGACGACGACATGTGTGGTGTACAGTCTGAGCACTGACGAGTGGAACATCTGCTTCTGCAACCTCTAAAGCGACGCTGCAGCACTCATGCATAGTATCGTGTCTTAAGAAGAAAATAACATGGATGCTGAAATCACTTTTGGAAGATAATGTATATAGTCTGTCTGTCTGTCTGTCTGTCTGTCTGTCTGTCTGTCTATCTATCTATCTATCTATCTATCTATCTATCTATCTATCTATCTATCTATCTATCTATCTTTATCTGGTGTTGTCTGTCTGTTTACTCAGTCAGTCTATTTATTCATCTCTCTGTCTATCAGTTTGTTTAGTTATTCTATCTGTTTTTTCTTTCTATCTTTTATATATTAATTCAGTAGACCTGTTCCAACTCTACTCTCCATCTCTCCATCATGTTTTTCTCTCTCTAATTGTATTTCTTCACAAACCCAGTTAATCCCCCCCTCTCCC